>CM035233.1:18495933-18951957 GCA_020226215.1 Sindora glabra
ATTAGGGACACTAAGACATGCTAGAATTGATCAAATAGTATTTGACTTATGCTTTAGGGAACTTTAATTTAGATGTGAAAAAGGAATAGAAGAATATTAAGCCATTTCACCTATTCCTAAATAGTATTGCTCTATATCCTTTCAATAAGGCCAAAATGAAAATTGTAATCCCTTTTTTCATCATGAACAAGGACGACCATCCAAATTGGAATTTATTATGTTTACTTCTTCATCTTCTAATGTTGGAAAGAGGAAATCTCTAAACAACCACCTTTAGACACATTTTAACATGATGCAAGGATTGTTTGGTTATGAATGATGCAACTATAGATAGATATTTTGAGAAGTGAACCTTTCATATTGTTATTTCTGAAAGGAAGAACAAAGATAAAATATATCCACATGAAGAAAGATGCTCTAAGCTTAAAGAAAGAGATAGTAAATCACTTAATTGGTTAATAGATGATATATAGGAAGATTGTGTCCTTTATCATTTTTACTATTTTAATCATGATTATTAATACTAAAGAAGTGGTGGATCTTTCAACTATAGAAGAAATCAATAATGTTCAAGGAGATACTACTGGCAAAGAACTTTTTAAAATAGGAATTTAGAACTTTTTTGGATTTCAACACCCAGATTTTCAAAGGTTAGCAGTAGAATTCTTTATCAAACAAAATCTCTTTATATTGATTCTCAATAAAACTAGACTTGGTAAGCCTCAAGTTTAAGCTATCACTTTATTGCCATCTTTTGATAGAATGGAAATGATAGAGACTTATGGTTTTGCTAGCAAAATATGGCTTATGGAAAAAGAGGAAATGTTAGATGTCAAGGTGATTAACAAGATTGAACAAGAAATTTATGCTATTGTTTAGGTATCCTCTAATTTTTCTCCCTGGTTACTTACATGTCTTTATGCTAACCCTAAGATTTCTTTTTGGAAAATTTTATAGTAAAGCCTTGAAACTTTTGCTAATTTAAATGATTATGCTTGGTTAGTGGTAGGAGATTTCAATGAAATAACTTGCCAATCTAAAAAAAATTAAAGGAGCTCTTATTAACAAAAGAGAGGTTAATCATTTTAATAATTGTTTATTCCATTGTAGTCTAATTAATATGGGTTTTTTAGGTCATATCTATACCTAGTCAAATCTTTATGATAACTCTAACCTTACCCTTAAAAAACTTGATAAAGTCTTTTGTAATCCTAGTTAAAGGCTCTAACTTTCTAAAGCCTCTATTTTTCATCTTTTAGAGTTCATTCTAACCATGCCTTTATTGCTATCCAATTAGTTCCCAAATGCCTAAACTCATTCCTTCAGCCTTTTAGATTTGAGGCTTGTTAGCTTTCATACCCTAATTTTGAGACTATTATGTCAAATTCATGGAATCAAGGGTAAAACTTAAAAAATTTATATATGATGTTAGTTAATGGAATAAAAATGGTTTTAAAAAGAATAACTAAATTCTAGCTAGATTAGAATAGGTTTAAAAATATCTTAACTTGTCGTAGTTATCCTTTGTTAGGTCTTAGGAAAGAACTTCAATATATAGGTGTCTTGAGGCAAGACAAAGAGATTTAATCTTTAAAGTCTAGAATGGATTGGATCCATGATGGGGATAGGAATATTTATACATATCATTTATCTATTATAGTTAGAAAAAAGTGGAATGAGATAACCAAACTTAGAAATGAAACTAGTCTTTAGTTTCAAAGGCTAAATGATATTTAGTAATCTCATCAAATCCACCTTTATTAATAGTTTTAAGTATTATGTATTCTATTTTAATTTGAATCATACCAGGATTGAATAGTCGAATGTTCCTTAGATCTAAATTTATTTATTGCTCTTGTAAAGAAGCCTTCAAAGTTTGAAATCCTTTTTCCTCTTCAATCTTTTAAGCCTAAGAAAGCTTTAGGTCCTAATGGTCTTTATCCTAGACTTTTCCAAAGGTTTTTTACCTCAGTTGGATCTTTTATGGTTCACTATATCCAAGAGTCCTTTACATTTGCTATCATCTTATGCTTCATGAATTAAACTCTTAGTTCTCTAAATCCTAATAATATTGTCTAAAGAACTATTAATAATTTTAAATCCATAAGCCTTTGTAATACCCTCATTAAAATATTAACTAAGACTTTATCAATAGGGTTTGTCCTTTGCTTCTAAAATTGGTTTCACCTTTTTAAGATGCCTTTGGCTCAGTTAAGAAAACTAGAGATAATATTGTGATTTTAAGAGAAATCCTTTATACCATTAATTGATATAAAATAACAAAGGGAACATGGTTATAAAATTAGACCTTGTAAAGACTTATAACACCTTGGAGTGGAGTTTCTTAAAAGAGTTTTTGATTTTTTTAGTTTTCTTCCAAAATGGATAAGTTTAGTTATGAGTTATGTCTCAGATGTCACTTATAATGTGCTTGTCAATGGAGGCAAGCTTGAAGTTTTTTCTCCTTTATAGGGTCTTAAGTAAAGGGGTTTTCTCTCCTCTTACTTATTCATTTTGTGTATGAAGTATTTCAATCTTCTAATTAGGGAGTTAGGATAAAAAATCTCTGACATCCAATTAAGTCTAGCAAGTATGGTTTAAGTTTTTTTATGTTTTCTATG
Source organism: Sindora glabra (assembly GCA_020226215.1). Lineage (NCBI taxonomy): Eukaryota > Viridiplantae > Streptophyta > Magnoliopsida > Fabales > Fabaceae > Sindora > Sindora glabra. The sequence continues at coordinate 18,498,555 of CM035233.1, forward strand.
TTGATGACATTATCCTATTTGCCAAAGTGGATGCTAAAAATTTTCACACTATTGCAAATGCCTTGGACTAGTTTACTTAAATTTCTAGTTTGAAAGTGAATTTCCATAGGTCTAAGGTTTATTTATCAGAAATACCTTGGTTAACAATAAGGACCATCTTTCATATATTTTTGGTATTAAACATGTAGAGAACTCAAGGACTAAAATTAGTGCAATTATAGAGCTATTAATTTCCAGTTTCTAGTTAAGAGTAGGATAAGTGGCTAGAATCCCGAATGTTTCTCCCTTACTAGTATAGTTATCTTAATTACCTCTATAATTTCTATAATTCTTTCTTACCACATGTCTTTTTGTAAGATTCTTAAAGGTATCCTATCTAGAATTGACAAATCCATTAGACAATTTTTATAGAATGGATCTCTTAAGAACTAGAAAATGTCTTTAGTTAATTAGGAGGTTGTTACCAAGCTTACTTACTAAGGAAGGCTAGGAATTAGGATGCTCAAAATTATAATTTGGCTTTGTTATGTAATTGGGCTTGGTAATTTTTTAAGGGTAAAGAAGACTAGCAAGTACTAGTGATTAGGAAAAAAAATACTTGTCTGAGATAGAAAAGGCCTTTTTAGGAAAATATCCTTAGTAAGGACCATCTTTCAGATATTTTAGGTATTAAACATGCAGGAAACCTAGGGAAGTACTTGGGTCTAGAATTAAAAGCAATTATAAAGCTACTAAGTTCTAGTTTCTAGTTAAAAAGGTTAAAAATTGGATAAATGGATGGAATCCTAAATATCTTTCCTCTTCTGATAGAGTAATCTTAATTAACTTTATAGTTTGTACAATTCCATCTTACCACATGCCTTTTATAATATTCCTAGAGGTATCCTATCCAAAATTGACTAATCTATTAGACAATTTTTATGAAGTGGATCTCTTGAGAACTAAGAAATATCCTTTGTTAATTAAGAAGTTGTTACCAAGCATATTGGCTAAGAAGGGCTAAGAATTAGGGATGTTCAAAACTACAATTTAGCTTGTTATGTAAATAAGCTTGGTAATTATTTGAAAGTAAGGAAGACCTATGGCTATAGGTAATTAGGAAAAAAAATACTTGTTTGAAACTAAAAGAGGCCTTTTTAGGAATGCTTCCTATAAATAGAAGGCTTTTAGCATTACATAGATAGTAGGGAACGGAAGGAAAATATCCTTCTAGAATATCAATTGGCCTGGAGTTAGGATTTGAGAGACTTTTATTGGTCTTTCAAATAGAGGAGAAAAGTTATTAAAGTTTAGTGATTGCATTAATCATAAGAATTGGGATTAATCTAGATTTCCTTATGATCTAGGTGAAGAAACTTCCAACAAAATTATAGGAATCCCTTTTAGACTAGTTGACAAATAGGATTCTATCTATTAGGGTTTCTCTAGCTATTTTTTCCCTTAAAAGGGCTTATTTGTTCGTTATCAAACATAAGTTTCAAATCTCCCATGATTGGAGATAGCCATGGAAAACTTCTACTTTAGCTCAAATTTGATTCTTTCTATGGCTTTGTCTTTTTGACGAGGCCTTACCTTAAGAGTTCTTAATCCACAAATGTTTGAACATCCCTTTTTGATTATGTGCTTTGTTATAATAGTATTGAAAATTTATCTCATATTTTAAATGATTATCAATTTACTTCCCTTTTTTGAAATAGTATATGTATTCCTAATTCCTATGTGAGATCTTTTTAAGAGGATCTCAAATCTTGGTTATATATAAACCTTATTTCTAAAGAAATTGCTTTTTTTTGCTATTTTATTGGCTTGTTTCTTTGCTTTTGCTATCGGGAATCATTGGTTGAACTTAACAAGCATATTTTTAATTTTAATAATAAGCAATTACTCCTAATTATTGTTGAAATGGGTGCTTTTACTATGTTTAAAATTATTAATTCCTTTCACTCACATTATTCCTATTTGGTAGACATACTAATGGAAGATTGTAAGATGCTTCTTTAAGCTTTAGAAGTTCCAACTATTCAGCATATGTATAAGGAGGCAATTATAGTTGCTATTTTTTGGCCAAAAAAGTTGTTCATCTTGTATATAACAATGTTTTATTGGATAACCTTTTCGAAGGGTCTAACTTGTACCTTAACTTTGATGCTTTAGGGCTTTCCTTGCCCAAAACTATTTAAATCCCTAACATTGTAGACTTATGTAAAACTTATATTGTCTGGTTTAATTTTATAATGGCAGAATTTTGACTTAATTCACTCTAAAGTCAATATTAATTCTATTAGCTATCTAAATTAAAAAAAATCTTCATTTCATTTTTCTAAATAAAACTTCATATTCATATTTACATTTTCTTCTAAACAAAATTACATCACAAAACACTAAAAAAGATCTCATAGCAACCAATAGGAAAGCCATATTCTTGAGTATGTTCAAATGAAAAATACTAAACCTTAAATTTTTTAAAAATATATTAAATAACATTATATATAAATATACTAAATTTTAATTTTTAAATCCATTAAAATATGAAAAAAAATTGAATAATGAACTACACCTCCTTTTTAATTTTGAGTTAGTCCTAAAATTGTACATATGGTAAATCTAGGAGCTAGGAAGGGAAAGAAATGGAGGATAATGGATAAGGCAGGAAGAGAGGAAAATGAATAGTTAATTTATGACTTTTGCTCCATTTATTTAGATTTTTTAAAATCCACCCAAATTGCATATACATATAATAGTTAGTGGAAAGTTTTAAAGGATATCAATATATTGATCATAAATCTTATTATTAATTAAAACCTCCAAACAAAGAGAAGATTATAACATAATCTTCATTTCTTTCTCCTTCCCCCCCATTCACCCTTATCCAAATATACTAGTATTTTTGTATTCAACATTACTCACTTAGTATTTATATAATGGAATTATTAGTTTATGATGGTTTCATTATGGTTGTTTTGTGAATAGAATGAAAAGAAATGGAAATAGAAAAATGGAATGGATAAAAAGTTTATTTGGTAGAAACAATGGAATAGGAATATTCATTTTATAAAATAATAAAATCTCTATCCCATAACAAAAGTGATAAAATGATCTTTTTATATTTTTATTTCTTACATTTTTTAAATATTATAACATTACCTTTTATTAATAATAACAAAATAATAATAATTTTTCAATATTTATATTAAAATATTTTGATAATTATATTTTTAATAATAAAATTCAAGTATAAAAATTTTTAAATTAGAATTTTTATGCTTTTAATATAGATATTCTTTTATTAATTATAATTTGTAATATATTTTAAAATATGATTAATTGTTGTTATTGATCATATTATATATTTTATTATATTAAATTATTTATAAGATATTTATTATTTTTTGATAAGAATATTATTATCATTTACTATTCCTTCCCAATTCCTTCTTATGGATTGGGCTCCTTTATAGTACAAAATGCACTTTAGAGGGTAAAGTGTCCAATTTTATCATTAATTTTTTTTATTATTATTTATAAAATTATAACTCAAAATCAATGATAGGATTGGACACTTTACCCTGTAAAGTATATTTTGCACTTTAGAGGGTAAAGTGTCCAATCCCATGGTTATTTTTGAAATGCTCTTTTATTTCTTGTTTTGAAGTTAGATCACACACAACAAGATTGATTGTCTAAACCTTTCCTTTTCTCATGTTTTTCTATGCTTGGCTAACAATATATATCATCTCATTAATTGCCTACTCAACTTTTTTAGTATCAACTTGCGAAGGCAATGACTTTAAGGCTTGGCAAATCATAAAATTATCCCTAGTTCAACTTCGATGCTCTTTAACTTATTATTATAATTGTTCAATTTCAGAATATATTCCTTTACTTCATTAGTTCCATCATAGGTCATTTTCTCGAGCAGTGAGAGATAGTGACTTTTTTGCACTTTATTGAATTTAATCAATTTTTTAGCAATGAAATCCATAAAGTATATAGCATTCTTAGAGGATACTCTTTTTAATAGTCTTGTCTATAGTATATTTCATAATCATCAGACATACCTTGTTCAACTACCTCCTTTTTTCAAGTTTTTTCTTCTATTCCACACTTAAGTTTGTATTAACTCTGCATTCCTCTTCTATATATTGCTAAATATAGTTTTATAAATTTAGTCTATTCATAATAAGTTGTCCTATTTAGCATTTTTATTAAGGAAATTGCATATGTAATGAAGTTAAGGAAAATATACCAACTAGTTAATGCATATAAACATTTTAATCATGCTTACATTTTTCTCTTAAAATAATCTATGCAATTTTATATTGTATTACATTATAAGACTTAATATCAAAGGGCATTGAAGACCTTATGGTATAATACAAGCATTAAATATTGCATTTCTAAAATCTAACACTAAAAGGGTGTTTAAATATTCTAAAAATATAATATTTAATTCTATGATAATATTATTGGCAATGAACAATATTAATAATATAATATTAAAAGATATTTAATATTACTAATACAACACTTTCCTTTAAACACATTAAAATAATTTTCCTTCCAAAATTTTGAATAAAATTTCATGCAATTAATCCTATGAAAGGTGAGTATATAATTGCATAAAATTTCATAACATAATATGAGCAATTAGTAATTTCTATACAACATAATAATATTTAATAAAATTATTGCATCATACAACTAATGTCTAAACTTATTACAAAAAATATAAAAGATAACTTAATTTTTAACTCAAAATAATTTCAAATGCACATTAAATAAAATAGATAAAATTTAATATAAAAATTTTAATTTAAAAAAATCTAGAAAAATATGCATTGAATAGTACTCAAAGAGTGGAGCATAATAGTACTAGCATTGTTGTTGCTTGCTGTTTGCTGTCGAGATAGCGACACATGTCACACAAGCATCAGAGGCATGACTAGAATTGCATGCATGGACACTATTGGCCATCTTTTACATTTGGCTCAGTCCTAATCAAGTTACCTAACCTAACTTATGACCTGATAGTGTCCTGGACTTGTTTCTTCCATTTTTTCACATCTTTTTATGCAATTTTCACTCCAAATCATTACTAATATGATTTCTTAATTGAATTAGTTAGATTTTCATCTACAAATGTGCAAAATTTGACTTTAAGATTTTCAAAATTTTTAAATCTTTTATAAAATGCTTGGTATGATCTCTAATAATTTCCACACATTTTGGCTTAAAAAATAGTCTAATTTTAATGTAAACTAGGTTGTTAATATAAACAAATCTTTATCTTTATCCAAAAATGAAAAGAACAAATTTGAAAAAAAATTCTAAAATAACCATAATCCAACAATGAGAGATATTTCAGCAAATTGCAACAAATTTAATGAGCTTTAACTAAAGCATAATATAAAGGAAGCACAAGCATTTTTAACCAAAATAAACAAACATCCACCAAGTAATTTTTAAACTAGAAAAATTCAGACTTTTCAGGTCTAAAACAAAGAAACCACATAACACAATATTCCCATATTCTTGCTTTTGGATAATGGTAAGTGTGTGTTGTTTATTGCATGCATACATTATCTTTATTTATGCTAAAACAAGCAAAGAAAATAACTTCACATAACACAATATTCCCATATTCTTGCTTTTGGATAATGGTAAGTGTGTGTTGTTTATTGCATGCATACATTATCTTTATTTATGCTAAAACAAGCAAAGAAAATAGCTTTAATTTGTAAATTCCTTCATATATACAAATTTCTTAACTTTACATAAACACAATAAATAACACAAGATATCCATAATGAGCACAAGATCGAAAGACACCTTTGCACTTATACATATGTGTGTGCGCGCGCACACGCGCATGTAGGTTTCTAAATACAAGCCAGGAAGGGCATGAGATCATATCTTTAAGTTATAAAAATGGTAGTATATATAATAATAGAAAATTTTTCATAAAGATGATTGCCTAAACATGCTTGTTAAAATGGAACTTTGGTAATACACATATTTATATATATTCATATGAAAAGAACTTAAAATGGCATACACATGTATAAGAATAATTTATGATGATAGAGTGCCATTTGCATTAACAAATAATGTGCATATATATAGCAACTTATATAAACCTTCAGGTCATAATGTATAGTAGTGTCATGTAATGATTTTACATAGTATTGCACACATACTATATTGCATTAAATGTTTAAAAGTTAAGCCTTTAAAGCATACATAACTCCAATTCTAGGTGCATAAAAATCATGCATTAAATAGGTACTAAGAGGAAACTTTAACAAAAAAAAAAGTATATAGATAAACATGTATACTTCATTTTAGCAAAAAAGCTCACATTATTAGTCATATATATGATAAAGACAAATTGTAGAAACACATAAGGAGCCAAAAACAAGTTTTTAGAATGATAATATTAGTAGAAGGAAAATTATTTCATGTATGCATAGATGAGCAGAAATTCATTCATATAAATCACATTAAAATTTTATTCAAAAAGTTACATAATAAAATAACTATGATAATAATTGGTTAGGTTTTGATACTGTTATTGGTAAATTGTAATATATATATATATATATATATATATATATATATATATATATATATATATATAAATTTCTTAGATTCTTAATTATAAATCATAGCATGGTTTATTTAATAGTAAGAAAAAATTATAAAATATGTAGAAAGGAAAAATTAAAAGTCAAATTGGTAACTTGAATCCAATGTGTCCATATTTTGTAATTTTTCAATAGTTTCTACTTTTACAATTGAGAAGATCACAACTCCTAGGTATACTTGATCATCCCAATTCCTGAAAGCATAAAATAAACTAAAGGGTAAAGGAAATCACTCCTTCTATTAAAGCTAAACTATTTGTTTTTTGATAGAGAAACTCCTTTTTTACACTCTAATAGGAGAAAATGTAGCTTCATATTATTTTAAGAGGTAGAGACCTCTTTATATAATAAATTAACTAGGTTAGATCATAGATCCTACCTATCACATAATCTATACCTAGTTAATTTATATTAGGCTTACATACCATATAAAATCCATAACATTAGAGTCATATTAATTTTAGGTATTAAACAAAATTAACATTAATAATAACACATAACAAATTATAAATTAAGTGAGATCTAAAATTAATAAAATTCCAACATAAAAAAGAAAGCATAGTGCAATGGTCTAAATGGGTTGAATTGACTTCTTTATTGGGAAAATTTATCACCTATGTTGTAGAAATGGTCCAATGAATTAGTCACAACCGAGTTAAACTAAAATTTTTATTTTAGGACAATCATACTATACTTACATCTAATTTCATTGATTTCACCTAACTTAGATGCATTTTTAAGCATTCCAATTTATCTATATATGCTTTCTACTATTAACATTTTGTTTGCTTAAACTTTTTTAAATATAATTTTTAATAAAAATAATTCCATAATAGGTGAATTAAGTTGAATTAGGTAAAATCACATATAAATAAAGTATAATTTTTTATATTTATACCAATTGATATCAAGAATTCTCAATAGAGATCAAAATATATTAATTTTATCTCTTTATTTGAATAATACACCTTAAACAAGAAACAATTCTATTAAAATGCATGACAAAAATAGACAAAATATACCAAATTTTTTTAGAATTATGAATTATGAAAATCAATTTGTATAAATATAAAAAAATTATATTTTAGTCATTTATAATTTTTACTAAATTCATTTAACTCATTCTTTAAGGGATATGCCACTACAAATTTAATTGAAAAAAAGTTTAATTAGACAAAATGTTAACATTAAAACTTATAGATATACATATTATAATGTTTGAAAATACAAATAAGTTAAGTGAAAATTTGCAAAATTATAGGTGAAAAAAGTGTAACTTTTCCTTTTATTTTTTAAATCACCATTCGTTGAATTCCTTTATAAGATGAAACTAGCAAAATTTGGCCCTTTCATTTTTACAGTTATCATTTGTGGTGGAGATTGTGATTAGGTGTGATCTTTAATCTCTTGTTGCCTTCCTCTCCCCTCTCAATGTTGTTGATTTATGAATGAATTTAGTGAATTAGGCATAATTCTTGGAGACATAGATGTTAAATGAGGCCATGTTATGTGATGCGCATGTAATTATTGGTGATTTGGATGAAAATTAAATAAGAGGTGTAAATTGCATTGAGTGCAAAAAATGTAGAGATTAAATTACTTCTTCTTAAAACCTTGGATAATGAAAAGCTTTTTGCATATAAGATAAATTATAAAGAATAATGTATATTTTAACCTAATTAATATCATAGAGTCATTAGGTATGATGATAAGCTTGAATTGATTTGTTAAAACCTTAAGTTATGCTTTAGAAGATATTTCAAAAAAATTATATTGATACATGTTTTAAGTTCTTATTTAAAAATTTTTCCATCTTTCTTACTAAAAAAAATTACAATTTTTATAAACATTGTAAATTTTTTTATAAAAATTTAAAAAATTATTTTATTTTAAACTTGAATGATGGGTTTATAATTTTTTATGTATTTGTTACTCACACAATTCATATCTATTACAACTTTTATTAAATTATATAAAAAAGTTGCGCTATTCTATATGAATACTTTAAAATTATATTGCTTTTGAATTAAATTTTCATTTAAAAAAATTCATATCTTTTTTTAAAGCTAAACTATAACAAAATCCTTAAATTTGAACTCTTTTTATTAATAATATACAAAAAAACTAAATAAATGTACTTTAAACTAGTCATATCATATATAAATGAGACTCTATCTTAATATTATATATTAATTTAAAATTCAAATTTTTTAATAAGTTGACTACTCAAAATATTTAGCAATTACAGTATTAATTAGAAAAGAAAATCAAGTTTCTTGCTTAAATTTTAAGTATTAAAAACTATTTTTTGTATTTACACCTTGTAGCTTGTTTGGCATGATGGAATGGAATAGAATAGAATGGAAAAAAATTATTTGATATATACTATAGAATGGGAATACCCATTTTACACCTTTAAGAATTTAAATTTCATTGATTCAGAATTTTGATTACTTATCAATGAAGGTTATTTATTTTGCTCAAATTTTGATTTCTATAAGTAATTTGAATTAATAAGTATATGAGAGAAATTTGGATAGCAAAAGAATTCAGTGAAATATTAAAATTTGATGATGGTTTAAAATAGAAAGGATTTGTAAACTATTTACTATATCTTAAAAGAGGTAAATGAGAGCAAGTAACAATTTGTAAATAGAAATTCCTATTTTGCCATTTTTCCAAAATACCCTTTAACACTTTTAACCGTAAAAAGGCCCAAACACTCCTAGCCATCATCATTTTTTCCTACCATCATCTTGATCTTTTCCTAAAGAAGGAAACTTTGGGCTCCTAAGGGAAATTCTTCATTTCTCCATCAATCTCATCTTTCCAAAGTAAGCAGCTTATGAATCAATTGTTCTTTAGAAACTAATCTTCTCTTTACTCATCTATCTTCTCTTATATTCTTGAATTCAAAGACTATATTTGTTAATGGAAAGCCCTACCACATAAATTCTTTCATGTTTGATGAATATATGCTTCAATCATCTCATTCTATACTTCAAACTTCTATTCTAAGCCTTATAAGTAGTATTTGATCTAAAATCTATCTTAGATTTATTGAAATGTTTTAAGTTTTAATATTTGTAGCATATTTGATGATTATGCATGATTAGTTGTTTATACATCAAAAGTGATGATTTAAATGATGAGTTTTATGTTTAGAAGTGGTATTTAATGCTTTCAATGATTTGGCTAAGATTTGGTGTGAATTAAATGAAGTTTAAGGGTTACTAATGGTGGGTGAATAATATTCATAGAAATATACAAAACCAGCTAATAATAATCTATATATTTAACTCTGTGTGTTTGAGTTGCTCTCTATACTAGTATAGTTAACTATTAAACTCAAGATTTTTCTTTGAACAATGGTAGTTAACTATGGTTGTCTAGAGTTACATTTTCAACAATGATAATTGACTACATAGTCAATTAGGATTGCCCATAGTTGTTTTTGGACCCTTATACTTGATTATATACACCACTACAAAAATGCTTTTTAACATTAGTTGTTTAATTAATTTCATGTCAATTATTAATCAACATTTATACAAATGTCGTTGTATGTTTGATATATTTAACATTGATTTTACAATCAACAATGAATACCTATAATAATGTTAGCTTTTTTATGAGAAAAATTAATGCATTTAGTTTCGGATATTGTTAAACTCTAGATATACAATGTTAGTTTTTTTAATTTACTAATTGATGTTATTGTTTGTCTTATTGAAAATCAATTTCTTAAATAAGAAAAAATATCAATTTATTTTAAATAACTACCATGTAATATGTAATAGGATAATCGACATTATTTTCTTTTTTCTTTCCTTTAGAATTCTCCTAAACTCTACTACATTAAAATAATTAATCAAACCTAATTTCAAAATCTAGCAACTTATATTATTATACATGCGGCAATAGTAATATTTAAGCCTTACCTCAAAGTCTTTATGCTAAAAAATAATATCCCAAATACAATAATCACCTAATGACAATAATTTCATATATTTATTTAGATCCAAATAGTAAAATATAAATAATATATAGATGTTGCAAAATTGGAAACAATACCTCTAAGTACAGAGAAGAAACTTACATTATCTTCCAATGACATGCCTAATAATAGAAATCCTTATGGATTGCATTATTGCAAAAGAATGGCAACAAGATGTTAGAATTGATGGTGTGGGTAAAACATTAATGCAATATGCTTTTATTAGACAGAAGTTTATGTACTTAGCTTATGTTACTAAAATTTGGGGTATCATTTGTTGTTTGAATAATCCTTATGTCATCTTAGCCTTTTGTATAGGAATATCCATTGATTTACTATTGTAAGTAAGAAATCAATTGCCTTTTCTTTAAGAAACCCATTTCATCCAAAATCCTAAATAATAAAATCTAAAACGTAAAATCTAAACAAATTAACATAATATATAACAAATAAATGTTCTTGATTAGATTTAGAGAAAAAAAATAAAGTGATTGAATAGACCTTAATGTTAATAAGAAGATGCTAGCAAGAGAAAACAAATGGTTAAACTTGAACTAAGATGATATTTTGTGTGAAGAAATTATGGTGGAATTCCTACTTACAAAAGAAAATGTATTGATTGATTTCTTTATAAGACACTATGAATTTCATGAGAAAGATGTTTTTACTTTACAATTTGCAATTTGGCATTAGGTTAAGAGTCCTTTATATTTGAACTCCTTCTTTTATTTTCACAAGTTTTAAAGAGAGAAAAATAGCATCGTTTAAGTACTTTATGTCAATTATACACTGAAACTGACATCGTATAATATTGATATCCTATTTACCAAATTATAGCTTTATAATATTTGCACAAAATTTTTCTTTACCGCATCAGTTATAAAATAAAATTAATGTAGAATTCCACTTTATTAATTTATTACCTTAATTATCCAGACAAAATATTACTTTTTCACATCAATTATTGTTATATGACCATCGTTGTGTATAATCTACATTGGTTATTAATAAACAATCAATATCGTTTATTATTTAAAAAATATTTTTACTTTTATTACTGCTTTTATGGTAGAAACCAAACCTATTACATAAACAGTAGGGTAGACATATTTACTAATGCAAAAAAGCATTACCTTTTAAATAAAATTAGATCATATAATAACATATATAAATATTTTTCATAAAACATAAATAACATATACATTTATAAGTAATTGCACTAAGTGTTACAAGTATAGTTATATATACATATTCATTTATAATTGCACTTAATAAGCTATATAATTAGGAGTTACCCCTTATACCATTGCTTATCTCTCTCTTATTACATATACAACCTATTCCTCCTGCAAAGTTGTTAACTCTTCTGACTATAGAGTTATATCTTTCATTGGAAGAATTACATGTTTAAAGATAAAACTCGATAAGAAAGTAGAACTAAATATTTTCCATAAGTTTCCACCTAACTGAAATACAAACAAATTATAGTATTAGGCTTTTCATTGTTGTTCATTTGCATGACCATATGTAGCATATATTTTATTGTGAAGTACCTACACTTGACATTGCCTATTTATTTGAGGCACTATAACAAACTAACTTAAAATAGTTTTAATTTCATGTAATGATAATTAATCACTATATTAGGTACCTAAATATGCATAAAAACGTTACATTCACTAGCACCCATTCAATGCCAAGCATCTTGTTAAAACTTTTCATCTTGAAATATATCTTTATTTCTTTATGAATATGTCTTTCTAACCTTAAAGTGGTTTATGTCTTAACAGGTTAAGCTAGGAGATTATCTTATCCTTTAGATAGACAATGCTCAGTATCTAGTAGTGCCTACAACAATATTGATATTAAAGTAAAACAACAGATAAGAAAATATAACCAAATCTAAATTAAGGACCATCTTTGCAAGCACATACCATTTATAGTATAGCACCATGTAGCATTGTCACTTCTTATTTATATTCATGGTTTATTTTATGTACTTATTTTAATACTCTAGTGTAGTCCTCATGTCTTGAGTCTTATTTAGATCCAGGAAATTGAAGTAAGAACCTAATCTCTTCTTCCTAATGACATGGTATAAGTACTTATGATTTTTAAAATGCATGAACATTAGAATTCATACTATCTAATATGTGTACAAAACTAGGAAAAAATTGAAGGGTAAAGATAAATACATGTAATCCTAGTCATGACAATGTAAACATATAACTCTTCCCCATCTAAAAGCTTTAAGATACCATCCTTGGGTAAAAAAATGTCATTAATATATCTTATAAAATCCAAGTTTATGGATAATAGAATGAGATTAGCTCTTAACATCTTCTATGCAAAGGATCACAACTCCTCCCAAGTTGTGCTCTAAGGTGTTCTTTTGTTGAGAATACGCTATCAAAATCTTTAATTCTTTGGACTTTCCATCCTTATCTTTATCTTTTTATGCTGCCCATTTACCCTTATCTTCCCACAAAAGTACCTAAAAATAGATTGCAAAGAAATATGAGAATCAAACATATTAGATAATATTTTATATGACTATAAATAATAGACTTAGAGTAGTGGAAAACCTTACCTATATGAAGAATGAAATCAAAGCTTTTAGCCAAATAGGTAGGTGCTAACTACTTAAGCTATTATGATCACTTTTTTAGTTGGCAATGGCACACTAGCCATGAGGTCTTAAAAAATACTAACCATTACCTTACACAGTGTAATATTGCAGTGCACATAGTTAAGGAAAACATACCTTTCTTTACTTACCTAATTAAAGGCCTTATAATCAAAAAGTAAATATCTATGTTTACCTTATAATGACAAATAAACTAGCTTATCAATATTAATGTAAAGCTGCAAATAATTGAGGAATCCTTAGTAATAAGTAGTAGGATGATGAGAATTTACCTATGATGATTGGGCAAATGGATCAAGGTTAATGGGGCAATAACTACCCTTCTATACCATAAGGGTCACCATCCATGCCTCCTTATCTGCCCTTAAGGCAATTAGCTACCTATCATTACACTCAATAATGGTCAGCACATGCTATAGAATAAATTCTTGCAATTCCTTTTTTAATTCTAATCCTTCTCACTTGGATAGTCATTCATTAAGAGAATGTTTTGCAACTTTCTTGAAATGTTTCTTAATGATAATTATTCCTTTAACATCCTTTACACGCTCAAGATGCTTTTAAGTTTCTAAAATAGTAGTTAATATGTCTATCCTCTTTCTTGGTTGAAACTTTCCTTAGGTGGCAAGCTGTATGAGCTTATCTTAGCTTAGTGTAATCAAACATAATGTCTTGTTTCACTTGATATCATTCTTTAATAGTAATAGGTATCTTGTTACATAGCAAGGAACTTAGGTAACTGATGAAATTAGTTCCACTAGGCCCACATGTGACTCATTTATTATTAAAGTCTACTTTTAACCTTTCTTTTTTGGCACACTTGAGGATTATGTTCTTTTTAACTATAAGGCCCTTGGTGCCTTTTCTTTTTTTCAGCTATCTTCACTAAAACTAACCGAATCTATATTGCTTATGTTTTCTAAGTTTTAACAATATTAACACAAACATTGCCAAGCAATATGTGATAAACAACTGAGTACATATATATGAAAACTTAATCAACAAGGAACAATTGTATATCATTTTATCACATTTGTTTAGATTCTAGAACAAAATTTTACATATAATAAATTGATACTTTCAAAAATAGCATCCAAGAAACATTAATGTAGAAAGTTACTCTAACAACATAACATCCGAGCAAAAATGACATTTTAAAAAATATAAGTATAAAATAGGATATGTATTTAGGTATATCAACTCCACATATTAAATAATGCTTCTATATATGTAATTAATAATTGAAGAGTAACTTCAAAGCATAATACTGAAAACTTTCCAAAAATAAATGATAATGTTATGTATCTAACCCTGAAGACCATAATTAAAACATAAAATTCTTACAAAACATAAGAGAACTAGCAAAAATACCTCAAATGGATAAAAGTAGATAGTTAAAGACTTTTAAAGCTTGATGCCATGCAATCGCCAAACAAACAATGGAGAAAATTTAGTTAAAAACATGAAAAATGGAGAACAAATCACTATACAATACAAGTTTATTTATGGTTCTAAGAAATAGAGATGTTGTATATGTTATAAGTAGCATTTTAGACATCGATTATTAATAAATAATTGATGTTTATATATTTTCAAGTTATTTGTTACCAAAATCAACATCTAATATTTTTATGTAAAATTACAAAAATGTTTCTCGAGGTAAACTTTTAGCATCAGTTGTATATAGGAATCAATGTTTAATATTTAGCTAGTCTTCAAATCTAATGCTTCACCTTCATTTTCCATATCAACTGTTTAAACAACTATCATGGAAAGTTTTTTTTTTAACTTATTTACCAAATCTTCACCTCATGGAGGGTACTTTCACTTTATAACTTTTGCTTTTTATTTGAATTGACATGATAAGTTGTACTTATTTTCAAAAATGCCATTGTGCCATTATACATGCCAATTTTCACATTAATCAAGAATAATATGGTGATGTCAAAAGGTAATTCTATAATAATGATAATTGAGTATAAGTGTTAAAGTTCGTCTCTAGACACTAATAGTCAAATATATAGCCAATTATAACTATTTTTTTGCTATAAAATCATTCTTTTATGAAAATGCATGGTAATAGGCCATCTTAAATATGTAATATAAGAATGAATGAACATGTAAACAAACAATGAAAGGGAGTTTGCATGAGAAATCAAGTAATGCACCCTAATAAGAATATATCTATGTAAATATTAATGGTATGAGATCTTATGACTTAGGAAAGTTAATATTTGATTTTATTTATTTGTAGAGGACCATGTAAGACTTGGTTTATGTTTGTCTACATAATTCTATTGTGAATGTGACACCATGAGCTTATGTTCTATTTGAATGATGAATGGATTAAATGTGTTGTGAATTATGTTATGAATGACAATAAAATAATATAATGGGGGATAAATGATACCATGATGTGACATTATGCATTAGATTTGTGTGCATATTTGTGAGGGGATGAGACTAACCTTAGAAGGACAATGATAGAGTTTGTAAGGGGATAAGGAAAACCTAGGAAGTGTAACAAGGGTATTTGTTTAATATTTTGCTTATTTACTATTGTACTTAATTTGTTTAAGATTCCTTTAATTTTAATTGACAAGTGTTACTCTTATGAGTGGTTGGCCATACAAATGACTAAGTTAAGGATAATTTGATATAAGCAGTCATTGTCTAAAATCCCTTGTATCATGGAGAGCTAGGATATTATTGAATATTATTCTGTACCCTTATTTAATTGCTATGATTTGCTTTAAGTAGACTATTAGGTAAAATATTCTTCCTTTACCACAATAAGTAAGGCACCTTATTTCAAATGTTATCATTCCATCTTTTAGTGGATTTGACAGCAAATGCATTGGTACTTTTATAAATTTGCATTTAGTAAGATTAAGTAGTATAGTGGGCTAAATCTCTTTTGTTGTGATAGGATATGAATCATTAGGGTATGCTTGTGTAGTTAGGGCAACTTATATGTTTACTTATAAGGTCATAAGTTAACCTAACTATCTTTTTAATGAATTGAGAATATTTCAAAAATAAAATGCATGATTAATATTTCCATTGAATGAGTCTATAAAATGATTGATTTCCATGTTATGATAACCCATGAATGTGAATTAGGTTGATAGGATTATTCAAAAATAATCTTATATTGATCATAACTAATATGGGTCATGATAGCCTATTCCTAAGAAATGGCCATTCCATTAAATGATGAAATCTCCTTTTCATAGTAAAAGTGATGGAATAATCATTTTATCATTCGTGAAGTAAATTTTTTACATTTTTATTCCTTACATCTTTCAAATATTCCAACATTTTCCTTTATTAATAAATAAAAAAATAGCATCTATTTTTAATATTATATTATTAAAATATATTATTAATTATATTTTAATAATAAAAATTAAAATAAAATATTTTTATGTTATTAATAAACAACATTTTTATATGAAAAATTAGGAAATTAAATTTTTATGCCTTTATTAAGAAAAATTGTTTGTTAATTATAATATTGATAATTATGATTTTTTATGTTCAATGATATTTAAAATAAATAAAAAATGGCAATACCATATTTCTTATAAATATGGTTTTAATTTTACAATTTTATTTTTAAAGGCATTTTTGTCACCTTTTTTTCATTCCATTCTTACAATATTTGCTGTACCAATATAATTATGAAATAAAATGAAATGTCAATTTCATTTCAAAATATATTAAATATAATTATAGAATGATCATTTTATTTTATTATTTCCCATTTCATCATACTAAATGCAACATTAGTGATGTAGTAGTACTTGATATTGGTTTAGGGGCTTTACTCTTATTATGCTTAGGGCTTAGATTCAAGATATTATTTGTGTATGTTAAATAAATTATCAATACTTCTATTTAAAAAAACTATTTTTGTTTAATTTCAAACAATATCTTATATATTTAGTGAAAAACATAACATTTGCATTCATTTTCTGAAGAAAGGGTAGTGTATTTTCAAAAATACAAGAGAACATCACTATAATTTTATCTTGAAGTTTAACTGGTTTTCAGTAACAAATAGGAAATCTTCCTGTAATTTTGAAATATAATTGTCAAAATAGTCTACTAGAAAAAATATACAATATAACTCTAATGTCGATAGGAACATATCGAAGACAATATTAACAAGCTTTATGATTTAGTTAGAACCATTTTAAATAACTCTAGGAGTTGTTTAAGTTGGTAAAAATTTACTTATTTTAATCATTCATATTTTGACTTTAACATATGATCATTATTGCATATTTGCATGCTATTTGGACGAGACTCTGAGAAAGCATTTTTGTTTATCATAACATTCTCCTATCAAAACATAACATATGCATTAATTATCTTATTTAAATAAATTAATCATATACCCTATTAATAATTATTTTAATTATTAAATTATAATTATTGTAATTAAATAAAATAATTAATATATACGGTGTGGCTTGATTGGATAACCTAACACCAAATAGCTAAAGTTGTCGTTTAATTTTTTATATATTTCTTATTACAATATTTTTAACATAATGTTTTTCACTTAAAAATAATAAATGATTTACTTTATTTTTCTAGAAATTAAATCCCTTAGTAACATTAATAATTTTTTTATATTATTAGATTTAATGGACAAAAGAATAACAAAATGGCTTGATATGCAATGCTAATGGAATTTTATATTGTAATAATTGCATTTTTTGTTATTACTATTGCAATATGATTATAATTATTTTTATTTTGTAAAAATATAGTGGCTAAGTAAAATAGCTATTCCAAAACATATAATATTAACCTCTTGCTTGTTTGCATAGAAAATGGGTGGAAAGAAAATTGAAGGAAAGAAAAGGATGGAAAACAATATTTTCTTTTGTTTGATTATAAGGTTAAAAATGGGCAGTAGAAAAGGAGAAAAAAAAAATAGGAAGGATGGGGCTCTCTAAAAATTTTTCTTGACATATATGAATAGAAAATGAGTGGAAAACTCACTTATTATGAATTTGATCTTAATAGACTAATTCCAAAATAATGAATTAATTTTAAAATGAATACTAATTTATTTTATCATAAAATGATAAAATAACTTATTAACCTCTTTTGTTATCAATAAAATGTTACAATCGTTATAATTTATTATTATATTAACATTTTTTATGAATACTTAATTAATAATAGGAATGAATTCAATGTCCAACACGTCAAAGAAACTAATATTTAGATCTCAATATACAAATATACAAAGTAAAGATATAAGTGATAGATAGTTTCCATAACTTTTACTAAAATGATAATAATATAAGTAAAATTACGCTCATTTGAACTTCCAACGAGAATTGTGTTTTTGGAATTTGAAGATCCATTTTAAATTTGAGTAAATTATACTTATATTTCTAAAGTTTAGTCTCATCATATTCACATACCTTCTATTTTAAAAAACATATATTAACTTTTTTTTATGTATTTAAATATACACTTACTTCCCCCTACTTTTGAAAAATAAGGAAAATAAATATAAATTTTAAGTTCCAAAGGCCACATAGTCAAATGGCCTTGAAATCTACATATTTCTTCTGAAATTACTATTCATTTTCCCTCAAATTCATCTAAACTCATTTTTTTCTCAACTAATTCATACCAAATCACAAATAAATCTTAATGGGTCTTCTTAAGGCCATTTCCATCATCAATCATCATAAATCATAATATTTCTTATATACTCAATAAAAATTGAACTCAAACTTAAAATCAATCAAAAACCATCCAAATGCAATTTGAATTATGATATTTGCTCATCTATTTCGGAAGAGATGTTAGAAGGTTGATTTGGTTGTTTCTTATCCCTAATCATTTAAAACGTCAAGAATTTCACATTAAGGTTCATGTCATTTCTTTAAACCAGACATTATAATAGATAGATCTCAAAAGAGAATTGATGAACACTTGAAAAGGGCTAATATTTAAGAAATCTTACCTTCGTTGTACAAAAATTTGATGGAAATTTACCCCATTGATAGCTTGATTTAGAGATGATATGAAGAAAAAGAGGAGGAGATGAGAGAATGGGAAGATTAAGGTTTGACGAGTGAAAGATGGGGAACAATGATACTTAAAAAGTTGGAGTTTGCTTTCATATAAGGGTAGAGGTCTTTTCATTATTTTGCCCTAAATGCTTTCCATATGCACATTTTCATCTCTAATTACTTGTAACCTTTAATTCTTTTCATTGAAAGAATTTCCCTCAACTAATCCCTTTGAAATTTATGAAATAATTTTGATTTAAAGCATTAGTATAAGAGGTTCAAATTTAATTTAATTAATAATGAATTTAATTCTTTTTTTCTTTTATTTAAATAATGAATAAGGTGTTATTATCTGAGTATTGCCATGTAATAAAATAGAAAGTGACAAAGAAAAGGAGGAAGAAAGATGTAGATTAGGTGATTATGTAATGAGAAGTTTCATAGGTGAAATGATTTGAATATATAAACACACACATATATAATAACATTTGATCTAATGATATATCATATTGACGTCTTAATAGATTATTACTCATGAAATGACCATTCTTAAAAGTTAATATCATTCTAAAGCAAAATAGAAAATAAAGATGCACATGATAGCGCTTTAATAGTTAGACACTTTTATCCACTTATATCTTTAACTATTAATTGGTACAAAACTTATACTTAGGTAATTTTAAATGTAAAGAGTGGTTGAATTGTCTTTTTATTTTTTTGGCAAAATTAAAATGATTAGAACTTCACGTAAATAGTCCTTCTTAGGTTTGTGATATATGAATTAAAGATTTTTGAGAAAAAGAAAATTGAGATGTGATAATACATGGAAGAGGTAAGATGAAGAGGGTTGCGTGAGAGAGAAAGGAAGTGATTATAAATAATGAACAAAAAAATTGTATTTGAAAATTGAAAACATGGAGGAGGGAGATATATATATGTGAGTAGGTGGTTTTTAAAAATTATATTAAATTTTTGAAATCTAAAAATTGAACTAAATTTATAGAATTATTCTTCATTTTCTTAAAATTTGAAACATATAAATATGGACAATTTAGGAAATAAAAAAAATAGAGCTGATCCCTTCTCAATCCCCTTTCTGTTACTATAGGCTAGTTATATTTCATATTCCTTCGTTGAAATATATCAAATAAAGGATTAAATTAGTTTTTGGTGCTAAATTAGTGAATATTGGGAATATAAACACTTTTATCATTCTTATCATCTCAAGATTAAATAATTTTTTACCTATTATGTTAAATAAAAATGCACAAAAATTACTATTATATTAAGTAAAAATGTAACACAAAAGGATAATATTACAAGTTTTTGGTTTAATTTACAAAGACAAAAATGTATATAGAAACATTATCTTATTCTAAAAATGTGAAGAAATAATTAATTTTTAATATCAAAATTCTAATTTAATGAGACTTTTATTTAAAATGTTTATTAAGACGTCTTGAGTGAAATGAAAAATTTTCCTTATTCTTAAGGTTAAATCTATCTTTAGATAAATTTGATCGGAAGAAATAGGGATGAATACCAATTATTTTTTCAAAAAAAAATGTTAATAATTAACTTTTAGAAATTCAAATTAGTAGATTCGAATAAAAATAATAAATTATTAAATATTAATGTATACGATGGGAAACAATAATTTCCCTTGTTGATATACCTTTATTTTTTTTTTCTGCCGCAGTTAAAACTATCTTGGAATGGATTTGATTCTAAAACAAGGTCGATCATTTCTTATTAATGAATAATTTTTTGATAAGTGTTCGATTGGAGAGGTGGTTTAGTTTGCAAAATCAGTATAAAAAGTAAAATTTCTCAATAACTAGAAAATCTTTAAATTATTTGATTGATTACTAACTATCGGAATAAAATAAGTAGAACTCCTTAAAAAAATCTTTTTTTCATAAATCATGAAAAGTTGTTTATCTACACTCTTTCAATAAAAAGAACTTCTTATTTTTATAAATATAAATACAAAATTACCCCCTTAATTGAACGAATAATTACCTTAATCTTGTACCATTATAATTTGATAATTATAATAAATATAATTTATTATTTATAAAATATAAATATAATTATTTTATTAATTTGGAATAAATAGAATAAGTATAATATAAAATAAATATTAAATATTATATCATAAATATAAATTGTAAAAATAATTGTTATAATAATTTAATTCTAAATATAATTTTATTTATTATATAATTATAAAATTAAAAATTAGACATTTTTATCTATTTTATATAAATTTCATAAAATTATTTGTTTATTATATTAATTATTTAAATGATATTTTTCTTCATTTTAATTATATTAAAATAACTATATATATAAAAACAAAGATATTCTAATTTTTTGTATAAACCTATTTTATTTTTTAATAAATTAAAATAAGCAATTATTAATCTAATTTTTTTGATAGAATCAGATATTAGAAATATAATTTAAAAAATGATAATCAAAGGCAATTAAAATCTATTAATATTTTTTATTTTTTATATTTTAATTTTAAAGGATACATTAGTCATTTTTATAATACTTTCTTAAAAATTTTAGAATTAAATCAAATAAAATTTAAAAATTTGATTTTTGAAAAATGTCAAAATTTTTAATTAACAAAATAATTTTAAACATTTTTCGAGAAGTTGATAAGAGAATTTAATTTTTAAGAAATCTATCTTATCACAAAAACTTTTTTTTGGATAATCATAGGAGTGGTTAAATCACTAAACGCACACACGCAAGAATCAAGAATTGAACTCTGGATGCAGTGCACTCACGCAAGGACTAAGGATCGAACTTTGGATGCAGTGGAAGTCGCAAAGCCTTTAAAGAACATCGAATGCCACTTAAGTCAAAGACTTTCGACTTATCACAAAAACTTATTTATTATGCCAACCACGCCACTTCTAAAATAGAAATAATACATCAATATGCGTTAATGAATGTGATCGGAAAGAAATCAACAAGCATCAAGTCAATTATGTACAAAGCGAACCAACTTATATATTTGACTAGTGAGATAATAGGTCCACGCATTATTAATTATGTACAGTATTTCTTAGGACAAAAAGGTTATTGCAATTTATGATGTTTTAAATAGATTATCTCATATTACAAGGCAATAATTAATTATAGATCAAATAATTCATTATTAAAATTGTAATCATTATATCAAATAAACACATGTTTTGATCAAAGATTCAGAATTTTTAGAATGTAAGATAGATTTTAAAAGATAAAATAAAATATAATAAACACGGATGAACAAATTAAAAATTAAATGAATAATAATTAATTGAAATATAATTTTTAAATTTATATCTATTTTCTTCTTTTAATTTTTCATAAGATTGTAGTATCTCACTACCATATAAAGTGCATCCAGAGAACCCTCATTCATAGAGGTTATGTGTATATCAAGAAAAACTAAAAGGAATTTCATATAATTTACTAAATTTTTATGAGAGAAGTGAAATTAAACGCCAGAAATAGATGAGAATCACTTTGCAGACGAGATAAATATAAAAATGAATTTACTTATTCCAATTGGTTTGATAATTTTGAAGACAAACATCCAGAGAAAGAGAAACTCCATCAAACTTATCAGGACACGCACAGAAGCAAGAGAGATCATCATCCAATTTGACACCATGCACGTCATTGCCACCCGTTGTGGACCCACGACATTGATGCCAGCATGAATGTTACAATGAACGTCCAAACATTATTAAATTTGTACGGCCACGATTTCTCCAACCGTTGGCATCATCAGCTGATTTATATAATGTTCCTGTCATCCTGAAGTTTCATTCACGTTCAGACTTCAGAGATACACAACAATAGAAGCTTTACATGAGGTAGAAGATTCAGTCCTAGAGAGAGGTCACAAAGTGATAATTTTGTTTCTTTTCTCCGCGTTTTTCCCTTTTCCTTTTCATCGCAAGTTTTGGTTTTTCTGTTTTCTCAGAAAAAAGCAAAGAGGACTAACGTTATAAGTCGTTATTTTCAATTCTGAGAACTCATGTTTTTCTAGTGTTATTTTTCTCAGTAGTCAAACAAGGTGTGAATGTTTGTATATCAACAGTATTTGCAAACTTTTTCTAGAAAATATGCTAAACTGATGTTTTTGTCTGAGTATTTAGCACAGGTTTTTAAATGAGCTTTCACTCAATTTGGGATTTTGTAATCTTTTTGGTCCACACCCGCCTTTCTATCAATATATCAAAATGGGAAGTTTAAGATTGTGCTCTCTTGATGCACATGGCACCAGGCCCAATTTTTTTTTTTTTTTTAAAAAATGCAATCTTTTGCTGAGATTTTGGGTTTTCGGTCTCAATCTGAATCCTAAAAATTCCCTTTTAAGCTCATTAGAATCTCATTACCAGACCATCAGTTTTATTACTAGAAACAAAATCCTGATGTATTATTTAATGCATTATTTTGTTTACAATTCTGGGTCATTTGGTTTGTGTCTTAATTTTGTGAAAATTTGAGGAGGTGAATCCTTGGACTATGTAATAAAGGATCAACAATACGAATCTGAATCCTGAAATTTCTGAGTTCATTCCAAACTGATAGCAAAAATTTCTATCTGTTCTGAAACGTTTTCCTGTATTTGAAATTCTGGGATATTCGGTTTGTGTTAGTTTTGTGAAAGCGACATACTGATTTATTGCAGAGAACAGTTGGGTTAGGATCCGGCTCGAAAGATGATGAAGAGCTCTGTTTCAGATCACAGTTTTTACATTGAGAGTGATGAAGAAGATGAGGAAAAGCAATCCAACAAAGGTGAAGAGGAAGATGGAAACGTTTCTGATTCTTCCAATTCTTCAAATGAAATCCAGCAACAGAGGAAACCCAGTTCCTGTAACACCTCATGGCCTCAAAGTTACAGGTTGATTCCCTTTTTCTCCTGTGTTGTTTTTATTGAAATTTTTCAAATTCTAGGCTGTCTGATGCATGAATTTTTTTTCCTTCTTTTTCTTTCGGAAAATGTCGAAAGTTTCCACTTATTTTGAACAATGATTATCTCTCCGCTCTCCCTCTCTCTCTCTCTCTCTCTCTTCTAAACTAATATCGGCTAATGCCTTTTGTTTTAAAAAAATAAAACCTTCTTTTTTCCTTTTTTTTTTTCCATGTTTTTAAGGGAAAAAAACAGTTCATGGAAGTAATTAACCAGAAGTCTTCTGTTGGTCCCCTACTTGCTTGTTCACTTGGCTGAGCCACAGAGTAAATTTCACTTTGAGTTATTATGCTATGACTAATGTTTTATATCTCCCTCTGTTTTCTGAAAGGCGTTGACTGATTGGTATATATAGCCCGTTTCAAGTTTTGGTGTCACTTTCTGTCCTGTAATCTGCAAAACAAACATTTTTTCAAAGGGACCAACTAGGAATTTTCAGATTGATATACTCAGCTAGAAATCATTGTCTAATTATCGTATAACAGTTGGATCCTTCGAATTTCTTCATGTTGCCAACATTGGTCTCTATCCAACAAAGATCACAACTTAAACCTAAATTCGCATCATGCCTTATGCTGTAAAATTTTACATGATTCGAGTGAAAGGTGATGAAAATTTGATCCGTATAAGATGGTTTTTTATTTTTATTTTTATTTATTTATTTTTCAAATAACAGCAAAGAAATTTAAATTTAAGACTTCCAACATTTTACTCAAATCTCTTACCCCCACCTCATCAGCTAATGGTTTAACGTCCTTTTATTTTGATAGAAAACTACTTGCATAGGAATACTATCAGTACTTATATCTATAAAAATGTTAAGATAATAGTTTTTTTTTTGGGACAAGATTAACGATATCATTCTTAAAATTTTAAGATATTGATGAAATAGTTCATAAATTATTAAAATTACAATTAAGTATATATAGTATCATTCTTTTATTCTAAACGGATAACATTATCCTTAAATAATATGATTAAAAGATAAAATTATATGTATAGATTATTATTTAGAGATAACAATTCAATTTCATATAATTGAAGTATTATTATATTTTATAATTTTGAGGACAAAATTGTTAATTTTGTTAAAAAAATTTCCATTATTCAATGTTATATATAAAAAATACGGTGAAAAATAACGTCTAATAAAAAGTAGCTTTCCCGCGCCACCGCAGTACCGTTCATTACAAGCTATATGCAAGTGACATGAAAGTCTTCACTTGTAAACAAGTGAGATTTCCAAGCAGAAAATGATTCTAATAAATTAAACGGAACTTAGAACCAAGCAGATTGGGAAATTGCACTTCTTGTTATCAACTCTATAAATCTGAATTCTTAATTTTCATCATTATGTTTCAGGCAGTCCATCGATCTATACAGTAGCGTGCCATCACCAAATATTGGATTTCTGAACACTCCCTCGTTGACAAGATTAAGCAGTTCTTTTCTTTCTCCATCTTTGACAAGAAGGCACACTCCAGAAACACTACCTTCAGTGACAAAACCTCTATTGCATCCAGCAACAGATGAGCAACAGCGGCGCAGCTCTCATACCTTGCTTCCTCCCCTTCCGTCCAGGAAGCCATCGGTTAGGAAGGATGACAAAGCTTCCAAGGCTTCTCATGAAGTTCCCATGTCTCGCCACTGTTCTTTTGGACAAGCTGTGCTTAATGGTATGAAACTAAACCTTGGTTAGCTATACAAGCGAATCTATGGTTAAGTCATCTATTCTTTCACAAGAAAATTTTGGACTCCCTTTTCTCCCTAGAAATTAAAAAGGATAATGCTACGCCCACATATTTATATATTAATAATGTCGCACTACAGCTATCATAATTTCATCACTTACTAACTAGATCTACGTCTTCAAATTTTGCCACATTAACAATGAGTACGCTCAAGAATATAATCTGAAGTTGATGTATAATTGTTCTAATAGAAGAAATTTATAGTGCAACATTAATACAATAGTATACTGATATATTATTGAATAAAAAATTAATACACTATGACATAGTGTACCTTAAAAGATTGTTAACCGATAAATAGAATTGTAAATCTAATAATATATTGATATATTATTCTATTAATAATGCACTACAAATTTTCTATACCAATAAAAAAAAAGGAAGGAGATAACTAAGAGAAGCAGAATTGCAATGATAGTACCCATGTGAAGAAACAATGATACTGGGGAAGTACATTAAAATTTCTGTGGGGTTTTATTGTTGGAAGATAATTTGGTTACAACTTAGCGGTCCAGGAAACCTTCCCATCTCTATTATTGGACTGTGACTTGAGTAGATGCTAGTAGATTACACTAAAATTCAGTAATTTCAGTTCAAGGAAAAGACTCCTCATGTGAATTATTTTCTGATGTACTGTGCACATATAAAGTCACTGAGATCAGTTGTGCGGAGGTGGTGTTTTGTCCATACTCAACATATTGCACGTGATAATGGAGTTTGAGGAAGTTGAGGAACTTAGTGGGGTATAAGCCAGAGGACTCTGGGCCCATGTTTTCAACCCCGGAATGTGTCTTTGGCTGCAACCTGTGATCTTTAAATTGCCTCAGCCACATATTCAAATTGTCAGTTTGCCCCCTGACTTCAAGGACAATTTTACCCAATGCTATCTTATCAACTTCACGGAAGTTGTATGATTTAGGCTACTTTGTCAATGTTGCTTGTTTTTAGTGATCCATAAATGCATCTTCTCATTCACATCTCTTCAGTAGCTTTGAATTCATATTT
This sequence comes from Sindora glabra, assembly GCA_020226215.1. Lineage (NCBI taxonomy): Eukaryota > Viridiplantae > Streptophyta > Magnoliopsida > Fabales > Fabaceae > Sindora > Sindora glabra. The sequence continues at coordinate 18,525,633 of CM035233.1, forward strand.
TTCTGCATATTGTTATTCATGAATTAATTATCCTCCTGAAAATCTCAAAAACATAATTTATCTTCATAATTTGTAGTAATAACATAACTTTAGCATTTGTAGCTCTCTTAGATATAATCTTCGCAAGAACAATTCAAACAAATATGGAACAATAACATGATTATTTTCTGGGAAACTAAACCTGTAACCACTATTAAAAAAAGTTAGTTACAAACCAGCAAATTTTATGTCTGAATGGTGAAAACCAACAACTGATTTATGAATTTAATACAGTTTTCCTTTCTTGATATAAATGCGAAGTTGGTCGAGGTTCTGCTTATCTTCCACCTTAAATTGTTAATCATAAGGCCTTTTGTAATATAACTGTTTGTGTTTGCAATTTGACAGTAATGTGGGTGTGAGGTGGGTATATATATTGGAACAGACACATAAACACCGCCTTAAAATCATAAACAAACATTTGAAACTGGCGAGCTTGTATGTCTCATAATTATATTTACTTTCGCAGGCATAAATGTCCTGTGTGGAGTGGGCATCCTTTCTACCCCTTATGCTGCTGAAGAAGGTGGATGGCTTGGGCTCTCAATCTTGTTAATTTTTGCCGTTCTTTCATTTTATACCGGGATTCTGTTGCGTGCCTGCCTGGACAGCTCACCCGGGCTTGAGACATACCCTGACATTGGCCAAGCTGCTTTTGGTTCTGCAGGGCGCGTTGCCATTTCTGTAAGTCTAAATGGCAATCTCTAGTCCTATTTGAGGGGGTATTTATTTTCATTATCCTGTGACTGACAAGGGGAGGAGGGCAAATCTTGTGTAAATCAACGGTCTTTGATATCCTTTTTCTCTATGTTTTTTGTGGATGCAGATAGTATTGTACGTGGAATTATATGTGAGTACAGCTCGCTCGCTCACTCTGTAACTCATCCTTTTGATTCTCACTTGTTATCGGTCATATTGACAGTGATTAGAAAAATCATGCAGCATTCCCAGAAGCTAGTCCTTATAGGTCATTTAATAGTTTTTTATATACCAGAAATTTAAGAGAAATATGTTTGTACTTAGTTTAAAATCTCCACCAAAAGCCAAGTGTTTCAAAGTTAACACAAAGTCTTTTTCCTAAATTTAAATTTAAAAAAAAAAACCACATTTTCTTTTATGAATCTGATGCAGATGATAACATCAAAAACCGCCATGGAAGTAAGAAATGCAAATACTTTGTGTCGAAACCAAAATAAAATTCTCTGGGGAAAATTATTCAGTCAATGCTGGATCCACCATCCAAATAAATGACACATTTATGACTCAAGTTTCATTGCTGACTAGAAATATTTTTCTTTTGATGCTGAAGATTTTTATCTATAAAGTTCTCAGACCTTTAGGGTAGCTACCATGAACTCTGACACAAAAATTATTTGTTGAGTAACCTTATTCAATGCTGTCATGTATCTTAAGTTCTTAAACTCACATAATACTATTTTCTATTGCGGATGCCAGATAATGGTGGATTGGACAACTTGTCACCATTGCATTTTAGGTTGTTGATTTTTTTTTTTTTTTTAATATCAATTACTTCACCTATTGAAAGTACCTGCACGCAGGGTTGTTGCATTGAATATATAATTTTGGAGAGTGACAATTTGTCTTCATTATTTCCAAATGCACACATAAATGTGGGTGGAATTGAATTGGATTGCCGCGTTCTGTTTGCACTGATGACCGCCTTGGCTGTTCTTCCAACTGTTTGGCTCCGCGACCTCAGTATTCTCAGCTACATCTCAGGTAGTAAATCTATCTTTAACAACTATTTTAGTCACTCAATTTAATATCTAATCATACTTTTTACCTTTAATCATATCACCACGGCTTATATAGTAAGTTTGTTTAACATCATGCCAAGGAGCTTGTTGGAAATAGAGATCACCAAACATGAATAAAAAATATTAAAGAAGAAAAAGATGAGTGAAAACTACATTTGATCTTTGTTCTCTAATCTTCACAACACTGTTACACACGATCCTTTGTATTGATCATTCACATTATCACTCTTTCTTTACATAGAAACACACATAGTACTCTTTCTCTCAAAGTGATCTATCAATACTAAATAATCTCTTCTAAAATTACCTTCTCACAGTAGAGGAGCACTCTTATTTATAATGTTAACAAATAGCTAACAAATTAACCATGTTAGAATATTCACTTAACCACTTTAACTAACTTACTAAGTAACCACTTAGTTGAAATATCCTTTTTAGTTTTGGATTACCATTTTACAACACACCCCCAAGTCAAAACATTTTAAGACACCATTCCTAACATACTTTCAAGTCTTTCTTGTCAATCCTTAGTGGTTTAGTTAGAATGTCAGCAGTTCGCTCTTTTGTCCTTTTGTTCACTTGATCCCTCAAAAAGTGAAATTTGGTTTTAATGTGCCTACTCTTACCATGAAAAACTAGATTCTTGGCTAGGATTATAGTTGATTGGTTGTCAACATAGATCTTCTTTACTCTTTCTAACTTCATATGCATCTACTTAAGTAAGCTTTGAAGCCATATACCTTGACATGTACTAGTTGATGCTGCCACATATTCAACTTCACATGAAGAAAATGCTACAATTGGTTGTTTCTTTGAACTTTGTGAAAAAGTAGTGTTGCAAAACTGAAAAACATGGCACTAGTGGTCTTTCTATCATCTTGATCACCATAATATTCACTTTCTAAGTACCCTAAAATTTCTTCTTTACTAGAACAAGTGTTATTAGTGAATAATAAGCCTTGATCCTTGGAATTAGAGACATATCTCAAGATCCTTTTGGTTGCTAATAGATGGGAATGCTTAGGATTACCCATGAACTTATTAACCAAGCATACTACATAGCATATATCAGGCCTAGTGTTACATAAATATCGTAGACAGCCACAATTCTCTTAAACATTGAAGGATTGACTGCTCTTTCATCTTGTTCATTCGTCAGTAAGCACCTAGTGTCAACTAGAGTTTTTTACACTATTATAACTTAGTATGTTGAACCTTTTAAAGGCCTTAAAAGATTTTGACTTTTGCTTGATCAAATAGACCTAGATCTTTTGAATAAAGTCATTAATAAATGTAACAAAATAGTTATTTTCACTAAAAGATGAAACACTCAATGGCCCACACACATCCAAATAGACAATTCAAGAGGTTTATTTATTTTATATTAAATTTGCCTTTAGAATGATCCTATATGCTATTTTCCAATGATGCATCCTTCACAGAATTTCTCAAGTCAATCCACTATAGGCAAATTAAGTGCCATCCCTAATCTACCTATCTGGTTTAAGATTTTGAAGTTTAGATGACCAAACCTAAAATGCTAGATCTAGGCTTGATCCTTCATAGCAGCACTAAAGCATTGTTAAATACCACTTTGAATCTTAATCTTAAAGGTCCTATTTTTGGATAAATGAGCCTTCATAACGTTCCCATTGTTTCAATCAATCATTGTCAATTCTCTTTGTTTCATCTGTATATTATAGCCTTTTTCCAGTAATTGCCTCAAGCTCAAAAGATTATTCTTCATGGATGGTACATGCAACATCTCTAAAATGAATGCATGACTACCATTTTTCTATTAGATTAAGACATTGCTTGATCTTTTAGTTGCAACAGTGTTATTATTAACAAATTTAATTCTTAATCTTAGAGATTTGTTTAATTCAACAAATAAGTTTTTTCTTCTTGTCATATGATTGGAACAACCAAATCTAAAAGCTATGAATTGGAGTTAGACTCATAAAGGGTTGAAGTTATTAGATTCTCATCAAGTTACCATTGACAACAAATGATCATCATTTGTGCTCTTTTGCACAAATCTAGCTACTTCTTTAACTCGAACAATTGTCTTCTTTGCTTTACACCCATAAGTAAAATGGTCATATTTATGGCACTCATAATATTAAATATGGGACTTGTCAAATCCTGATACTTTACCATTTTTGTTGCCTTTGATCCTCTACCAAGGCTTATAAATGCTTGATCTTTCATGACTTGCTTCTTCTTTTTCATCTTTATAATTATCTTGCCTTTTCATGGCTTTTCCACCATAATTGCCTTTATCTCTTGCGTTTCCACACCTCTAGGGATTTCTTCCCTTTTGTGATCCTTTAAAAGATCTTTCTTATTTTTGAACATAACTTTGAAATGTCTTCTCCATTGATTTTTTGGAATTCTTCTTTTTGATCTTCTGCTTATAAGCTTCAAGAGAACTCTATAGATTATCCACTATCATGATGGTTAGATCTTACAATTCCTTAATTGCAATAATAATGTGATCAAATCTTGTTATCAAAGTTTTGAGAATTTCCTCTATAATGGCAAGATCTTAAATTGTATCTCCATGGGTCTTCATCTAGTTTACAAAGCTAGAACTTTTGTAAAGCAATCACAAATGGTCTCTTGATTACTTATTTGCAGAAGCACAAATTGTCTCTTCAAGGTCTAAAGATGCACTTTCTTAATCTTGTCAGCCTCTTTATAAAAATTTTCCAAGATTTCCTATACATTCTTGGATATTTTAGCATTGCTGATCTTTTTAAAGATCATGCTATCAACGCTTTGATGAATGAAGTAAAAGGCCTTGCAATCTTTCTTCTTGCTCTCAAGATAGGCCTTTTTCTTAGCTTTAGAAACTCCTTCACCAATTTTTGCAAATCCCTTGGTAACAATGTCCAAGATTTGTTGATAACCAAAGAATGTCTTCATTTGAATGCACTATTTATCAAAGTTCTTGTCATCTAAGGTTCGAAAAGAAGTATGGAAAGACCCACTCAAATTTTGCCATGATCAAATCTTACTTTTGATTCCAATATATTGGAAATAGATATCAAATATGAATAAAGAAGATTAAAGAAGAAAAAGATGAAGAAGATGAATAAAAATTGTACTTGATATTTATTCTCTAATCTTTATAATATTGTTACACATGATCCTTTGAGTTGACCATTCACACTATCACTCTTCCTTTACACAGAAACTTGCATAACACTCTCTCTCAAAGTAATCTCTTAACATTAAATTATCTCATCTGAAATTACATTCTTACAATAGAGGAGCACTCTTATTTATGGTGCTAACAAATAGTTATTAGCCTAACCACTTTGACTAACCACTCAATTAAAATATGCTCTTAACCAATTTAACTAAGTAAGTAACTACTTAGTTAGAATATTCCCTTTTATTTTTGGATTATCTTTTTACAATAGAACTAACACTTTAATGGTTTATTTACATAGAAATAGCAAAAATTGGAGATTTATTTTTCCATAGATGATACATTTCTTTTTGAAGTGAGCTTAACGGGAATTTAAAATTTGAATTTTCCTTTTGTTCTTGGCCAACTTAATAGAAATGCTAGTTTTTTACAACAACTCAAGTTGGTCTATGTTACGTCAATCTTCTCTGTATTTTGGCACTAATTATTGTTATGTACATGTGGAGAGTATGACGAGATAGGCAAGCTCTTGGAGGCTCTATTTGTTTTGATGGAAAATATTTTTCATAAGAATATGATTATAAATTATTAAGATATTCGAAAACATTTTACTTGTTCTGTGTTAAATATAAAAAATTTGGCAGAAAACAACTTTCACTTTTTCAAAGAGGAAGTTATTTCCCTTCATTATTATAGTTCTAGATGTCATTTATTTAGTTATAAAGTGGGGAGACAATATGTCACTCCTTCATTCATATAAGAGTATATAAGATTTTCCTTCAAAAAATATCTTCTGAAAAATAAATGGACTCTAAAAAACTCCAAATGTTCCATAAATGGTTTTAAGTTCTGACACAACCCGCTATCTCTAATGTTTTAATTTCAGATTGAATTCAAAATATACTGAATAATTTCTGTCAATACGAAAGAAAATGCTAAAAAATGATTAGTATGTATGAATATGAACCATGTTGTAACTAATCAAATTGCTTCTTTCTTTTTCCTTTCATCAATCTTGCGTTCACTCTTCACCTATGCATCTGGGCTTGTACACTGGTGGTTGGCGGTCACTCGTCCTACGTTATTATGACCACTATTTAGCAAGAACTTTATAACCATTCCTCTTGTTTCTTCTAGCTGGTGGTGTCATCGCATCAATCTTGGTGTCTCTCTGCTTGCTCTGGATTGGGTTGGTTGATGATGTTGGCTTTCACAACAAAGGGACAACACTGAATCTTGCAACTCTCCCTGTTGCTGTTGGTCTCTATGGTTACTGCTACTCTGGACATGCCGTGTTCCCAAACATCTACACGTCAATGGCGAACCCAAACCAATTCCCTGCAGTGCTCATAGCATGGTAAACTACGGATGCCATCAATTTTGCCTCTGAGACTATATATATATATATATATATTCGGAAAATATACAATCTGTTCCATATAAAAAATGGGTCTAGTTAAAATACTGCATGTCATCCTGCTTCTCGGTAAAAATACATATAGATTTGAAATATACAATTTCATATGAAGATTTTATTTTCTTTAATGGAATTTATCTTTCTGAAAACATCTAATGCTGTCCTTTTTTGTTTTTTTCACTTAAGTTTTGGTATTTGTACTTTACTATATGCTGCGGTGGCTTTCATGGGGTACACAATGTTTGGAGAAGCTATAAAGTCTCAGTTCACTCTTAACTTGCCGCCTAATTTAGTGGCTACCAAGATAGCGGTGTGGACTACGGTATGCTCAAATTCTGTGGTGAAGAAGCTTTAATAAATTTATATGAAAAAGAGATAATGTTTTTTTATACAAACTCAATATTACTCTTTTAACTACAGGCTCGTGTTATAACATATTGTTATTGTAGTAACCCTTTAAAATGCTAACATTAATCTTCCATATGTTCTGTTGCAGGTGGTTAATCCATTTACCAAATATCCTTTAATATGGATGTGCTACATACATGCTCCTGTTCATGCATAGATCCAAATAGTAACATAGATTTTGCACGATTGGGGGGTGTCCTTTTGTTTCACTACTAAAAATATTTAGGTTTTGTCAGTACGTGATTTGGCCTTTGGGGTTTTCCATCATCCGTGTCCTAGTTTTGAACCCAAGACATCATGCGTTTGTGTTTTAAATGGCTTGTTATGTTTCAAACTTAAAGCTTCTTTCTTACGAGACTTTGGGCGAGCATGACTTCCCTTTGATAAATTTTTTCATAAAATTCAACGACAAACATGGATTGTTTGCCTTCAATTTCCTTCCATGTACAAACAATTTAAAATGAAACTAGTTTCCTGGATGAATTTGGAGAAAAAGAGAATCAAACTGGTGAGAAATGCTTCTAATTAATGGAGTTCACTATCCATTGAAAGCCATGTTGCCTTTGCTTGTGTCCTCCCCCTTTTTACAATGTCTACACTCTTGAATTTTTGTGAATATATTGGAAAAGTACAAAGTGAAAAAGAAAAGAAAATGAAGCCTTCAACTTAGATGAGACACCCTCACTGGCCACTATCACCTGTTATTGCTGTCACATTCCGTTCCAAAAGGGAAATCTGGAATTAAAAATGAGACAGGATACAATTAATTTATTTCAAATCCATTTCTGCTACAATTTTAAGTGAAGAAAGATGTTTGTTCTTAATTAGCCCCACATATGCATTGACCATAACCCCAGTAGCCATGTGTTTGGAGGAGTTGATACCGTCAAACCATGCCAAGTCTTACATATATTCCATTTCGATTAGAACGGGGCTCGTGATTTCTACACTAGTCGTTGGTCTGTCAGTTCCATTTTTTGGTGAGCTTTTGTCCTCTCTTTGTTAAATTGCTTTATATAAATGTCATAGATACTGCAACTTCAATATTATTTTGTTGACAAAAATTCTATATGCACCGAAAAGTAGGGTGCAAAATTGAGTTTCGAATCTTTTATAATCATTCAATTGAATTTTACAAATTTATTTTATCATTTTGTATTTAATTTACAGCTCTTGATTTATATCAAAATTCAATTTTGAATCCAATTTTTAGTATTAATAGCATTGCTATTTTGTTGATATCATACTGCATATAAAAGACAGGTAGATAAGGAAAAAAAATGGCTATTTATGCCTCTCATTGATTTTATCTAAAGATAATTCTGGTTGAACCGAGCTTTCTCTCACAGTATATACCTATGTTTCAGGTCTGGTTATGTCATTGATCGGATCTTTACTCACAATGCTTGTGGTAAGTTGTGCATTACTTTACCCTTTTTTATTCTTCTGGAGTATTTGACAGCAGCATTCGGTTAACTAAAATCTAACCCTGGTGGTTGGCAGACATTGATACTTCCCTGTGCTTGCTTCCTAAGCATCTTGCGCGGAAGAGTCTCCCGCATTCAGGTGTGTTCTTTGAACCCTGTGCAAGTCATAAATTTCCTCGCTCAAAAGAATTTTAGCCATTCAATTTGGTAGCATAAATTCATTTTTTTTTATGGAAAATATTTTCGATTGAAATATAGCTATAAATCAATAACATATTGAAAAATATTTTATATGTTCAATATAAAATATAAAAAATATAGTAAAATATAATTTTATATTTTTTTTTATAAAAATTATCATGATTTGGTATCCTTTTTTTTAGTAATAAAATATAAAAATAATATGATACTCCATCATATATATATATATACAAATAAATAAGATTTTTTTATGAAAAATATCTTTCAAAAACCAAACGGAACTAATTCTAATAGAATTCTTGTATTAAACCTGGTCTTCCAATTATTAAAGTATGCTTAACCAAGTCCCTCTAAAATTTTAGTGCCAATTTAATTCCTAAGTCATTCAAATGCACCCTTTAATTAGCTTAGTGTTAACGTAATTATCATAATTGTTGACACATAAGCTAAATATACAACTGAATCAACAATGTTACATTGAAGGTAGTCATAAATTTGATTATAATTGCAATGTCAAATCATCAATTATTTTAAGGAGTCAAACAGTAAACTAACAAAGGGACTTAATTGGATTATAATCGAATAACTCAAAAACTAAATTGATAATAAAATTCTCTGTGGCACTAAATTGATTGATATAAACCAACAATTGATATTTAGCCTTTGTGTAACAAGAATAGCTCTGTGAAACCTATTACCTAGTGTAACTAACCCCTAATATGAAAATAATCAGGGAAAAAAGAAGGAGAGAGAGAATTGAATTTGTGTAAATTCGTTCATATATCTACTAAATAAATTGAATTCTACGTTTTTCGTGATTCCGAACAAGGCATAAATGATTAACTCTGATCATTATCATTCTATTTTCTTGCATGTTACAGGCAGCACTTTGTAGTATGATTATCACTGTAGGCGTTTTGGCGTCTGCTTATGGAACGTACTCAGCCCTTTCCAAGATTGTTGAGAGTTTAAGAAAATGAAGTTTTATGGCGCGCCGTCTAGACGAGAACATGCTTTTTTTTATCTAGTTCTGTTCATTTATCTAGTTCTGTTCATCTATCTATCTATCTATCTATCTGCTGCATATCCCCAATTTTGAGTAATTTCCTTTTATTACTTTTTGGTATGTCCACAACCTCCCCATTTTGTCACTGGTATTTGTTATTCTGGTTATGACTACTATAAACAAGTTATTATAAAATTGGAGTACCAATAATGAAAGAATGGTAGAGAACCGCCTTACTCAATTTATTGACGGGGTTTGTAACTTTGTAGGTCTATTTCTTTTCTATTTTTAAAAATAGCTTTTTATTTTTTATTTTTTTTTTAAAAAAGAACCTGTTTGTTAGTTTATTTTTAAAATTTATTTTTAAAAATTATTTTTTAAATGTGTAACTTAAAAAATAGAAATAATTCTTAATTATTTTTTAAATTTATTTTCTTATTTTAAATATCAATTTTATAATTAAATGAAATATTTTTTTATTTATAATATCAACCACCCTCTAATCTTTAATTTTTCTTCAATTCCAAAAATAATTTTTGAGAATAATTTTTAAAACATAAAAACAAAAACATATTCGTAACACACTTTAAGACTCTGTTTTTTGAAAGTTTTTTTTTTTCATTTTTTTATATATAAATAAGGGAGTATTATATGCATCTATATTTTATGATTAAAAAAATACCTAAAATCATAATAGAAGAGGAACACAACTTCTTTATCAATCAAATTTCTTATATTTAATATTGAATATATAAATTTTTCATCATTCTTTATCATCTTAATATTTTATAATTATGTTTATATACAACATATCTTCTATCAAAATAAATGAAAATTTAAGTAGTTTACTAGTCTAACTGTAATGTGTTACTTCCATTACTTCTATTCAAGATGACACAAATGGTATTAGTATATGATTTGTTTGGATGGATGAAAATGAAGGATGGGAGAGAGGATTGTCATCTTGAAAAATAAGCCAAAAATATAAGAATGGAAGTTTTCAAATGTTATCTCTTTTTTCTTTCATTTTCCTTACATTCAAATAAATTACAACCAAAGATCTTTCACTTTTGTCTGTAATTTAAACTGAAGATCTTTGATGATGTGTGGGAGTTCCATGCCCAAGTAATAGCAGCCTTGCTTCTAAGAAGATGGTAAGCGTACAATTTGCATAAAGTGAGGTGGGCCCTATGGCACATAATGGCAGCAAATGCTTCTAAGATGATGGTTAGTGTTGCGAGAATTTGGATTGGAAAAATGAAAGTAGGATTCATCGTACCGCTGTATTATTATCTACAAATATAGATACCATACAATCTAAATTAAACTGATATATAATATAAATAAATATAACTAATTTTATTTAGATTATAAACATGTGCACCAATAATAAAAATAGTCTTAATAATAGATTATGTAGGTCGCTGTATTTTTCAAATGTTCTTTCACGGGATAGGATCTAGTTAATTTGTCGCTTCCGTGGTTGAAAGATAATGATTTTTTATAGAAGATTGATGATATAATTTGTAGAGAAATTAAGTAGTAATTTTGTACTAAATTTTGAGGATTACTTGTACACACTCCTAGTATATTCTTTGTTTAAACAGACAAAAAATTCTATTTCTCTTCATGACAAGGCTATGATACTTAGTTATGTTAGAAAGAACAGCTTTCATAATGGTTTCTCAATAATATTCAGTGCATTTAATTTTCAAAATAAAAGGTCTTATGTATTAGGTAAAAACATTATATTTATAATAAGGAAGTAAAGGGCCTATACAATGCATATGTGTTAATAAAACAAATCATTGGTAACAAGAAACTATAGTTAGTGGTATTCTTATTTGGGAGTTGAAAAGACTTTGGGATAAACCTTATCTATAAATATCTTCAATGGTCATATGACTAAAATTGCAAGAGAAAACTAGTTAGCTGAATGATGTAACCAAACTACTTGTAAAAACTTTATTACTATTCTTTTAGATTGCTAATTATCATTTTAAGGAGACAATCTTATAGAAGATTAGTGAAGAATTTTTACATATCTTGATTGAAAGTGCTCTTCCAGAAATTATATGCCTAATAATGTAGACAAAGGTATTTTATTAAATATTTGGGAATACAATTTTTATTATAAATTGCATGTTGTCTATTAGATTTCTAATTTATTTGATTATTGTCATGTCATGTTAGTATTTAAATTGCTTTATTTCCAACAAATACAAGTGATTGTGCCTATGTAATATATATTCTCTTATAATTTTTGAAGGATATAATATTGTGATTAGTATTTCCTTCATTAATGATCTATAATGTTGTTTGTTGAAAATTGCCTTGGTGGATAATGCAATTGTTATGTTTTTTTTTATCCTTGATTACAAATTTAGTTTTTATATTATGTGATAAATCATTATTATTGTTAAGTTCTGCAAAATTCCTATCCGCTAATGTGAATATATGTGTATATCTATTATCTAGTTATTTTAAATTTTGCAAAATCCTAATTGGGTAATATGGTTAAATGTGTATTTTAATTATTCAAGTTTTGCAAAATTTGCATCAGGTAAGGTAATGCAAATGCATGAATTTATTGATAATTTTCATAAATCCTCAATAAGTATTGCAATTAAATTACATGTATTGATATTTTCATAAATCCTTATTGGGTAAGTGAGACTATTTGAGCATTATAAGTATAATTTGTTTCATAAATCCGTATTAATTAAGTGAATTAATTTATTACTATGTGATTGAATGTCAGGTGTTATTTTGATTAATGCCTAGTGGTGGATCTATATTTGCCAATTTGTTCTAGGTGGTATTAATTATGTGGATTGAAAACAAAAGGTTGACATGTTGTTAACCTTTTATAGAAAAAAATTAATTTTTAGATACACCACCTGCTTTACCTAAACTAGTACTTTTGCGAAAGATATGCCTATGTATTAAGAGAATTTGGAAAAGTTTAATGACTGTAAAGTGGTTGATGATATATTCAACTCTTATGTTCTTAGTGGTCTTTAAGGCTTTTTGAAGGACTTATTTTAATACTAGGACAACTAAGGAGACCTTGGATAAGATAGAAACCAAGTATTGGAAGAAATTTGATTCTCATGTAAATAATTTATGAAAAAAATTCACTAGAGCTAAATGTGAAAAAGGAATGATGTGAGAAAACATGTAAATGATAGGATAGTCATGTCTGATGAATTGGTCATTTATGGGAGGGCCATGGATGAGAAAACCATTATTTTCACTATTGTGAATTCTTTGCCTAAATCCTATAAAGGATTGTTACACCTTGGTTGAATGTGATTGATTTACAGAATATTTAATTGATAAAATTAATCATTAAAGGATAGGAAGTTCTTAAAGAAGCTAAGGAAAATTGTTAAACCAATTTTATTTGCTAGTAATATGGAGTTAAGGCCAATGATTAATAAAAAAAAAACTTAAGCAAAAAGGAAAAAAGCCTCAATTTCAAAAGAAGAAAAGTTTTATTCATGAGTGAAATATGAAATTTGAGTAAAGGGTGTTTTTTATATAATAAGTCAGGACATATCAAGAAAGATTGTAAGGTATTCAAGAATTAAGAAAATCATAAGGGTGCTACCAAATGCAAGGTTAAAGGAAAATCAAATAAATTAAGGATGAGAAAAGTCTTATCTTAATGGGAAACAATTATTAAACTTAAATTAAAGGAGTGGCACTTATTTGTTGAAGTTGCATAATAGTAAAGTATTTAATTCATGAATTGTCAATGAGAAGAAATCTTTTGTCTGTCTTATGTTTAGAGCATTATTTTTTTTTTAATTTTTAGGGAATGGAAAATTTGTTATGTATAAAGATGATTAGATTATTTTAATAAGTTTCAGAAATTTTGGATTATATCAAATTCAATTTAATAGAAATATGGTTTGTGAAGTTATTAATCCTTCTAATTTTTATTTGAATAAATTATCTTTGGACTTGGTCATATTAGGAAAGATAGAATCATTAAATTAATGATGAAAGGTTTATTCAGTCAAGGTGAATGATTTTCCTATCTGTAAAAGTTGTTTATATGGTAAATTAAATGACTAATTTATCATTTCTTGTAATGGGTGAAAGAAGTAAAAATGCTCTTGATATTATTCACTTTAATATTTATATACCTATGAGTGTGGCAACTCAAAATAAATAATCTTCATCACATTTATTAGTAATTATTCGAGACATGGAAAGGTATTTTTGCTTCACAAGAAGAGTGAACTTTAAATTTTTTTTGGAAACTTTAAGGCGAAGTAAGAATGTGACTAAGAAAAGCATTAAAGCTTTTCATTCAAATTGAAAGGTAAATATCAATTTGATATGTGTTCCAAGTTTAGTAAGGAAAAATGGTATTGTTCATATGTTTAGCATGTCGTATACCTTATAGCATAATGGTGTTGCAAAAAAACATAATAAGACCTTACTTGATGTGGTTAGGTCAACGTTTGCCCTTGCTAGTCTGTGTACTAGCTTTTAAGGAGAAACATTTTTTGTCCACATTTTAAATAAGGTGCTTTCAAAGTTTATTAAGAGTATTCCATATGAACTTTAGTTTGGAAAAAAACCAAAGTTAAATTATATGATAGCTTGAGGTTATGTTACTCATGTTCTGCTTCTTGATTTAAGCAAAGATAAGTTAAAATTAAGGATGAAAATATGTTCATTTGTTAGTGATCTTGAACATTCCAAAAAGGATAGGTTGTTCAACCCAAAAGAAAATGTAACTATAAAAAGTAGAGATGTAGAATTCATTAAAAATAGATTTGACTGTAACAAATTTCTTAGTGAAAAGTCCTTACTTAAGCAAGTTCATGAGTCTTAATCATATTTTGTTTTTGATCCTATGAGCCAATATCTTTTGAATGGACCTAAAAAAAAGGCAAGGAATATCTAGAAGCTACCAGGAAAATTGCTAGGCAAAAGAAACCAAATTTGTTTTTATCATTTTCAAAATTTTACACTTATAATGGTGAAATTTTTGAAAGAATTAGGTTAAATAAAGATATTTTGAATCTTGAATCTTATGATGAAATAATTGATAATGTTAATGTTAACAAATGAAAACTAACAATGGAAGATGAGATCGATTATATACACAAATATAATGCATGGAAAATAATGGAGAAACTTGAATTAAAGTGCTAAAGGGAAGGTTAAGAGGTTTGAAGGCTCATTTAGTTTCCAAAATGTTTACTTAACAGTATAGAGTAAATTATGATAAGGACTTTTCTCCTATTGATGGAATTTAGTCCATTAGAGCAATTCTAGTCATAGTAACATTTTATGACCTTTCAAATGGATATGAAAAACTACATTCCTAAATAAAAATTTATTTTTGAAGGGATTTACATAAAGCAACCTCCTCGTTACATTAAACTTAGAAATGAGGGTAAGGTCATGTTGCAAAAGTTGAAATATAGATTGACAGTAATCATTAAGGTAATAGAAATTCAAATTTTATAAGATGGATATAACTTGTGGCTTCATTCAAAATCCAAAGGATAATTGTGCATATATGAAAATAGAGGCAGAAAATATTATCTTCCTTACTTTGTATGTGGATGACATTTTTTTAGCTGAGAATGATGGATCAATTCTCATAGAAATTAAGGAATAACTTTTCAATACATTTGAGATAAAAGACCTTGTTTAAGCTTTGTATATTCTTAAGATAAAGATCTTAAAAGATTAAGAGCATAAAAAGTTCAATTCATCTTAAGAAAGGTATATTGATAAGCTCTTGCTTCAATTTAAGAAAATTGATTATTGCTCTCATAGGAAGATTCTTTATGATGTGATAAAGAAATTGAGTAAAGCTAATTGTCTAAACTCTTTAAAAGAGAAACTTGATGAAGCTATGTTTCCATATAATTCAACTATTGGAAGTTTTATGTATACATTAATGTGGGCTAAAGTGTGTATTATGGTATTTGAAATCAATAAAATCATTTTATTTAACATATCAAGTCAATAATATGGAATTAATTAGCTATTCTAATTCTAACTATTAGAGATGTGTAGACACTAGAAAGTCTACATAGGGATTTGTGTTCATGTTTGAAATTAGTGCTATGTCTTAAAAAAGAAAGAAAAAGGATAATGTTGTATAATCCACAATGGAAGTTGAATATATGGCTATAAATTTAGCTACAAGAAAGGTTATTTATCTTAGGAAATTTTGAAATATGTTCATATTGTTCAATATATGGAATGACCAGTTATTATAAAGGATCTTAAGTCTTATTCCAATGCAAAGCCTATTGAAGGAAAGTACTATTTCATCAATGATATGCTAAAGAGGCAAAAAGTTATTGTTTAAAAGGTTCCATCTATGCATAATTTATCAATTCCATTCATTAAGGCTTTTACTATATCTATATCTTGTATTCATGTTGAATGTATTGGTTTAATCCTTATCCAATGTAATATAGTGAGTAAATTCTATGTTAATAAAAGTGTTTATTCCATGAATGATGATATATTATTGATATTAAACTATATAAAAGAGTGCTTATAAAGGAATCTCGATATTTAGCTTTTCTACTAGGTATATAATTGCAAGTATATATAAGAGGGTTTTAATAGAGAAGAAAGGTTGGATTTCAAATTATTTAGGCCTATGGAATGTTTAAAGGAACATTTCCTTAGTAGCTAATACTTAAATCAGAACACAACTTTACCTAAGTTGCCAAATTTTAAGTATGATATGAATGACTAATTAATGTTTATCTATTTTGCATTCAAGGTTATACCTTAAGATTTATCTTCTGTATTAGGTATACATTAATAGGTGTATACAGGAAGGTCTCAATGGAAAGGGATGGTTGGATCTCAAATTATTCAACCTATAGAATGTTTAAAAGCACATTTCCTTAGTGGTTAATACTTAAATTAAAAGATAATTTGAACTAAATTGCTAGATTTTGAGTATGTTATGAATGCTAAACCTTTTAGAAATAGTTTAATATTTTATAAAATAATTCTCTTATTTATTGGTATTTATATTATGAAGGCTCAGGATAATTATGTAAATATATATATTAATAGATTATGAAAAACTATATTTACTGTGTAACCTTTCAATTTTATAAATTATTTTAAAATGAGGTATGATTTTTTTAGAGTTAATAACTATCATAATGGTTTCAAAATAACATTCAATGTATTTAGCTTTCAAAATGAAAGGGCTCATTATGTTAAGTAAAAAAGTTATATTCATGGTCAGAAAGTAAAAGACCTTTATTATGAATGTGTGAATAAAATAAATTATTATTATTAAGAAACTGTGGCAAGTGATATACCTACTTAGAATGTGAAAAGACTTTGGATTAGGTCTTATTTATAAATACTTCCAAAGAAGCTACAAGTGAGTTTACAAAATAAAACCAACATGGCTAAATAGGTACAAGTCAATCATTTGTAAATAATCTACTATTATTCTTATATTACTAATTATTATTCTAAGGAAATAATCTAATCAAAGATTAGAAAAGAATTTTTACATATTTTTCTTGAAAGTGATCTTTCAAAAATTATATGCCTAATCATATTGACGAAGATGTTTTATTGATTATTTGGAAATTCACATTTCATCATATATTGCAAGTGGTTCATTAGATTTCTATTTTATTTAATTATTGTTATGTTAAGTTAATATTTAAATTGCTTTATTTCTATCAAGTTAAATAGATTGCTTCAATGAGCCTAAGAATGATATTGAAAGCATATTGAGATTACTAATAATAAGTTATGAAGTTTTATTGATCATTAAACATGTATGATGAAATTCTTAAAAGGGAAAGTTACACATTTTGAAGAAGAGGAAGGGAGAGGATTATGAGAGGAATTTTGTAAGTTAGGCTAGTTGTTTGGTTTGGTCAATGACCAACTATGCTTATGCCTTGCTCTTAGGACTATACTTTTGTAATAATAAGTGATTTGAGTGATTCTAACTAATTGAAGGTGCAAGTCAACTACTACATTGTACGTATATGGTAAATAGGTTATCTAATTAGTTTATTAGTAATTAATTAGTTAATTTAAAAAAGTTAGGAGACTTGTGTGCTTGAAATTGTTCAAAGTTGTTTTAATTTCTTTTATTTTCAAAATTATTTTGAATTCAAGAAAAACAAAGAATAAAGGATAGTTAGTAAAACAAATAAGGAAAAGTCTCTTTTAATTATAAAATTGTCATCAAGAGCAAAAAAAATTAATAAAAATATGTAAAAGTTGTTTATATTCTTTTTTATTTTTAAGTTATATATTTAGAATTATATTTTTTAAAAACATATTATAAAAGAGTTATCAAATATGTATTTTTGCTTTTCAAAACATAAAAATAAAAAGCTATTTTTAAAAGTAGTAAACAAACAAATAGCTTTTTCAAATAATTGATTTACTTAGAGTAAGCAAAAAGATACATTTTCCCTAAAATTATATAATAACTAGTGTAGTACCTATGCTATGCATAGTGCAAAGGAAAAAAGTTAAGACAAGTATAATTTAAAAATCAAAATTGTATGTTAAATTATAAATATTCATGTAATATATTATAAAAATAATATTATATATAAAATTTTTTTATGAATTTTGTATTATTTTCTAATTGACATTTTCCTAAAAATTATTTCATGAGATATTATTGTTAATAACATAATACAATTTTTTCATCGTAGTTTGGCATAAGAATTGTGCATACAAGTATAGAAATGATTAATATTAATATTTTAATATTATATATTTATTTGAAATTAATTATTGATATTTGTATGTATTTATTTAAAATTAATTATTGATTACTAATTGTGCAATTTCATATGCAATTAAATCTTATTTACTCCAAAAAATAATATTAAATTAAATAAATACTTATTTCATAATAGCTTAATCATAAAATTTATAAGTATATATATATATATATATATATATATATATATATATATATATATATATATATATATATATATATATATATTATCTATTTTTTTTGCTTTAAGAAAGAGAGAGAAGGGGCAACTAGTGCTAATAACCCTCCTTAGGCATTACCATAGGAATACTCCCTTACTATAGAATATTCGATTTGAGCCATAACTACTACCCAAAGGGCAAGCCCGTCACCACAACCCCACCAAAGTGCTAACGGTCCTATGAGTCCTCTACCCCTTCATTAGCCACAAACTGACGCCCTCTTGTATTAAATTCATGACCTCCAGGATGAAGTGGTGACTCGGTACCACCAGGCCAACCACCTTGGTGGTATATGTATATTTATTATCATTATAATTTTTTCTTTATTATAATTTGATTGTATAATTGTAGAGGGTTTAATTTGGGTTTATTACTATAATTTTTATATTATTTTAATAATTTAATTATAATTCAATATATAAATATATTTTAAATTTGTTAATTTTTTAGTACCCAAGTATCTTATATCATAAACTTTTAAAAAGTAATAAATTTTTTAAAATTAATGAAATATATTGATGATAAGAATTTATATTTAAGTAGATATGTTATGTATTAGTCATATTTTTTAGCCTATGCTATATAGATTTGTAAATAAATCAATAACTTAAAATAAATAAAAAAATTAATATTTATAAAACTAAAAAAATTCTTACAATGTGCTTGTTAATTGAATCAGTATTAAAATAAAAAAAATTGATGAATATTATTTTGATATGTAATAATTGTGTAGTAAATGATATCTTAATAAAAAATATAATTCATTAAGTACATATAACATAAAATTTGAAAATAGAAAATTCTTTACAACTTGCTAACTATTAATTATAATCAACATTTAAATAAATAACAAATTCATGAAAATTAATGACTAATAATAGTGATAATTATGAAATTAATGGCTAGTAATAATTATATTAATATTAATGGTAAGCATTAGTGTCAAATCACAAATATTTGTAAAATTAGTAGGCGGTATTAATTTAATTAATATAATTAAAATATTAAAATTGAGAATTATACAATAAATATAGATGAGAAATTAAAGAATATTTAAATTAATATGTTAATTCATAGTTATAATTTGAAAAATCATAAATTTAATTTTAATTCAATTATGTAATGTGTTAACATAAGAAAAGTTAAAAACTTAATATTCATTTAAAAGGGAAATAAACAAAAGCTTAAAATGATCGTAACAAAATTGAAAATAATACCATAAATTATAAAATGCAAATAATTGATGAGAAATGATATTCAAATGACATTGTATTTGAACTCATTCGATAAATATGTAATGTTTTAAAAGCTAGACATTCATAGAAAAGGACAATAATTACTATTATAAGCTATAAATATATCATAAAATTATAATAAATATGTAATAATTTAAAAGAAAAATATCAACAATTATGAAAGGACACAAATCTTATTATGATACATTGAGATAGAGATGGTGCATAAGGAATATAAAAAAAATACAATCTTTATTTAAGAAAAATATTATTATTAATCAGTATAAACCACATTTCTTTATGAATTGTCTTCTTCCTCTCAATCTTCCCTTATCTAGATTCATTCTTTTTAGCCACAAATAAAGAAGTATCATTTGGTGAAAATTTAATTTCAAGACTACACCTAAAAAGAATAAATACAAAAATAATGCTCTAACTTTTGCTTATAGCCTTACTTCAACAAAATTTATTGGGTAAAATCACCTGAAAATGTTTATAAAAAATCAAAGTAAAATATAAAATATGTTAAAAACTTAATAAAAACATTAAGCTGGTAAAGGTGAAATAATGGAAAAGAAGATTACAAATTCTATGTATACAAATAGAATTATCTCATTAATTGGATCAAACAAAATCCTCATATCATCATTAAAAATCATAGAATGTATCTAAAATTTCAAAAGAAAAAACTACAAAGAAAAAGAAAGAAAATATATAAGAGATTGAACATTTGATGAAGACTAAAAAAAAGACTCAAATTAGGTTTAATATTCTAGAATATGGAAGATTGAAAAGTGTGATCTTATATTGAAGCAATACCTTAAAAAATGAAGAAATCATAAAATAAGTTATTGTAAAAATTCAAAACTTCCAATCAAAAGGTTGAGAAAAAATGAAACTCAAAAGTGCAGAGAGAAAATAGGAGAAGATAGAGATTAGAGAACAAATAAACATTTGCACCATTAAGAAAAGAAAATATCTGATGGTAAAAAATTCATCAAATTCCACAATAGTCAATAAGTTAACAACAAATTGAGAATGATTAAAAAAATTATCTAATTGACAATAAAAAAATTAATTACAAAGCCACCATCCAAATCATTATTTAAAAAAATAATTCACAAAAAGAAGTTTGTATTTATTGTTTCTAAAAGGTGATAATAATAATATCATGAATATGAATATTATAAATATAAATGAAGTAAGACATACTATTTTTAGAATAAAATTATAAATAAAGTAAAGATTACTAATTTGAATCATAATAAAGAATGCAAATGAAAGAGTGATTAAGATCATAAAAATTATGAAAATATAATAAATGAGGAAAAAAATTAAGTAATTTGTTTCAATTTAATATGAATTATTATAGATATAAATAAGAGATTCAATCTCTTTTACTGATTATACAAGTGTGACTTGCTACATCATAGTATTTATTAAGAGGAAATTATAAATTGACATATGACGAGTTATAAAAATGGTACTTATCTTAATAAGAGGTAAGGAATATCACGACTAATATATAATATAAAAATTTCCATCTCTGCCTTTTTAATTATTTATTTTTTAAAGAAAAATCCTTATAAATAGTAAATTATAATAATATATTTTTAAAATAATATTTTACCTAATAAATAATATATTAAAATCTAAAATATTATTAAAGAAAATAAATATTCAAATAAATCATAAAACATATTTACTTTCTTGTATGTTATTCTTCATATAAATAGTTAATAAAAATTAAATAACTAATTTTATTAAATATGTTCATACAAACAGTTAATTAAATCAATTCATATAATTGACAATTAGTTAACTACTAATGTAATAAACTTATTGTCAAATATGGCCATATACATAAGATAATTTTACTAAATATTTTTAATATACAAATTAACTTATGAACTATATGCAAAAACATAAAGCAAGTTTTGAAAATAAATTTTAATAACTAATAGGTAACTAGAAGAGGGAAGACAGATTTGATCCTTAAATGAGTGCCCATTGCAATAAATGGATTGATGAAAATGGTGATTTTGACCAAGTAAAAGATGATAGAGCAAGCAAATGCTAGTCATTAGCTTATCATGAAAAATTAGGAAATTTCTAAAAAGCGACTAGCTTTGATAGGTTAAAATTTGAAATGTTACATGATTTGGAGGACATTAATGTGCAAAAAACGATAATTTTAAGGAGTTAATGAAGGGTTAAGGATATAATTATCCACAAAGAAGCTAATAAAAAGAAATACATGGTCAATGTATTGCTTAATTCATATGATGTTATGATACATATGATATATGATATAAGTATAGGTATGAAGTTACATTTTTATTAGGATTTTGATTCATGATACAAGTATGGAATACAAGATACATGTCTAATAGGATTTTGCATTCATAAGGTAGGTTTAACTGATATGCTAAGCTAGTGTCACACCACTCAAAAAATAAGAATGTAACAAGTTTTGAGTTATCTTGTCTAGTACTTAAAGAACCTTTTTTATGCTATGCATGTGAATCTCGAAATATAGTTTAAAATAAAACAATACAATTATTTTTTTGAAAACATTTATTTCACTTATTAAGTGAAAATCCATCATTCATACTATTAATAAATTTTCAAGAAATTTCATGATTCAATGCAACCTAAACTAATGATGCATAAGGTGACTGATTTGGCTTTACACACTCATATCACCATAACTCTTGATGTCCATTCATGGATGCCATTCATGTTGTTACATTCCTTTTTTAAAATTTTAAAATTTTATTTTGTAAAGAGAATAATCAATTAATTTTAATGATAATAATTAAAATAAAAATTGTATATGGAATGGGTAAATTATGATAAGAAAAATATGAATGGGATATTAGAAAAAGAGAATAAATTAATTAGGAGAGTTTTGAAGTGATAATTTTATATGAATTGGTTGAAGGAAAGATAGAAAGGATAAAATATTTAAAAGTTATAAGAGTTTAGAAGTAAGTATATAAGTATAGAGTAGATTTAGAGAATATTTCTAAAATTAGCCTTAGCTATTTACCCTATTTTCCCCTAAACTTTAGCCCCCTTCCCATTTTTTCCTAAATAAACCTGTTTCTCCTACTCGCACATCATCCTTTTCTACTTATCTTTTTCCCTTTTTCATCTTTTTTCTCAAATTAATCCATAAGGAAGTTAATCTTCTTCAAGTTTTCATACAATTAAGGCAAAGGTTCTTTAATACTAGTCTCCCATAAGTGCTTTTTCATTTCTCTTTCTAAATTTGATACTTGAAAGGTTTTAGGATCAAAGAGAACTTTGAACCCTAACTTGAACTCTTTGGGGTTTTAAAGAATTAGGGCTAAGAAATTGGAAATTCAAACCCCTATTATATCCCTCATAGTAAGTGAGTGAACATTCTAGTCCTATTTTAAAAATTTGATTGGATTATTAAGTTTAAGTTCTAGTATATGATATATGTGATAATTTTTATGTTAGTTTTGATTTTAATTTTGGAATTGTCATAAATGTGATGTTTTAAGTGTGTAATTATGAATTTAGTAAGGATTAAGGGTATAATAAATGCATTCAGATGGTATTAATGGTGAATAAATAGTAATTTCAGTGGTGAAAATCTACAAAAATAGGATAATATTCAACTATAGCCTTGAGGAACTGCTTTCTAAGTAGTTATAGTTAACTACATAGTTAACTATCCCTTGAAAAGTTAGCCTTAAGAGGCCTATAGTTAACTATATAGTCAACTATGATAAAAAAGCTTGCCCTTTAGGAAATTGTAATCAAGTATATAGTCAACTATCAAAAGAGAACTTACTCATTGGAGGTCTATAATCGATTATAACCCTTATGCTGAAGGATCATATAGTTAACTCTATAGTTAACTACTTAGACCCATTTCTAGGCATTGATCTCTTGTTTTTAATTATGTAGTTAACTATGCTCCCAATTTAAGGTTGTATAGTCAATTACATCATCAACTACCTTTCCTAAACTTCATAATATATGATATAAAAAAGGTTAATTAAGCTAAATGTTATATGATGTTAGGTATGTTATTATATGATATATGATGAAAGAATCAAGATATGAATCCATGCCAAAAGGCATAATTTGATTGCAAAATTGTGTTATTAGTTACAATTGAGATCAAATATGTTAAGTTTATGTGAAATGACATGGAGATGTTATGATATACTCAATTAATTGAACATCAAATATGATAACAACTGATAAGGGATAAGGTTAAGCAAGAAGCACAAGGATTAACTCATGAAGCATAAAAATGCATGGAAGTCAATAAGATGATTTACTTTGTTTCTATTTTTCTTATCTTTATATATAATATGAAGTGAATATGATGTGAACCCATTTGAATGAGGATATAAATGAGTACCTATGATTATATAAGTGACATGTTAATGACTAATTGTGCTATGAATTATGTAATTAACGTACATAAGTATAAAAGAGGATAATTTAAATTAATAAGCTTATAATTTCTTTTTATATTTGATTGTTGTTAGAATGTTTTCTCACTAAAATCCTAGAATTAGCTCTCTGTATTTTATTTTTTCAAAATTTTAAGTTGAGGCACCTCCACCACCACCTTAAAGCTAGACTCTAAGGAGTTTACTTCGATATGGTAATGGGTAGCAAGTGGATATTTTAAGCTTTATTCTATATAAGGTTAAAAGTAAATGGGTATAAACTTATTCCTTTTGAAATTAGTTTGGCCAACTGATTTTTAGACTTGCACTGGATTATAAGTACGGCTTAATTTTTTTTATAATTAAATCATAACTGATGAATGAAACCCTCATTATCCATTCTTATTGCATAATTTCCTTCCTTAATATTGCATATATGTTATAATACATCAATAAGGAAAATAAGTTAGGTTAGTGAAAATTGGATAATCAGGTTCCACGCTAATCACAACTAAGGTTAGGGTAATAATACATTTTTTTGCACTCAAGTGAAAAGTCTATCATGTTACTTATCCAAAATTTGTTCACTATAGATCACATTTTTCTTATCTATTCTTATGTTTTGATCATTACTCCATTTCAACAAAATTAGAAATTAGAAGCCTAATGCTCTACCAACCTAAATTCCTAATAGTCTTCTATATTTAATATTTCTATTAATTATACTCATTCATTGAAAACATTTGACTTATTCCATTTTCTTTAACTTATTGAACTATATTTTGTTATCCTAACTAAGATTTCACCTTATTCTGTAACATAGTCACATACATTGTAACTATGTATGCTTCAATCAATAAACCTTATAGTACTTTTTCTCATCATATATAATAATCAAATAGTTATAGGTATTTTACTATCTTGAACTCAAATTAGAATCATATCCTAATTCTTAAACCTAACTGTGAAATCTTAAACTACTTTTTCTATTTTTTCAAACTTAAAACATGTTCTTGTATTCTTTACATACTATGCCAATCCATCTACAATACCCTAATTCAATTTGCTTTAATGTTCACCCATCTTAAACATCCAAATCTTTCTTAATTTTCAAAATATATAACCCTCTCATTGATAAATCATTCAACTGAACATGTCCTTATAGTCTTCTAGTCAATCCTTATCTATAATTGTCAAATCAATGACTCTTAATCCAAATTGAAAAATTACTGCCTAAGATTCACAAATCCTATAACTAATATGATTATAAATACAACTTATAATTATATAATTACAAACTTTTTCAATTTGATTGTTTGATAAGCCATAAGATTTAATTGTTTCAAATGATCAAAATCATGATTATATAACATACAAACAATTATAACTATACAAATATTAAAAGACTTGAATATAGAAACCTCTTATTTTCCAATCATATCAAAACCCTTACAATATAATTAATCTCATTGTCCACTCGAGTTAAATCCTAAACCAATGTTTTCTAACAACAGTATCCACAAGCTATATATTACAGTTTTCTAACTCTACACTAAGAAAGTTTTGCCATTACCCACATATAAGATATTCAAACTCATTTGTTTTTTCTTATGAACTTAGCTAGCTATGTAACATCGATATCTTGCCTTGCTAAACTCATACTTTGTACTATGATATGAGGAGTAACCTCTTAATTTACTACACACATGTCCCAAATATTATACTTTTACACCTCTAATGAATAAACTAAACTATTATTCTATCTTGCTATCTAAAGATTTAATCTTCACCACTAATTGAAAAACCTATATATTATTTTAAACCATAATATTTGTGCATAATAAAAAATGCAACTAGTTTAACTAACTTAGTTAACATAAATATCCCATCTAATTCATTTTCATCTAATTAAAAGGAAAGAACAAGCTTTATTAGATGACTTACTTAATTTCACATACCCAAGCAACGTTCTATTAACTAGGGATTTTTTCCCACAAAAAAGAACACAAACATACAACTTGCATAGAAATACATATCTCTTATGAAAATAAAAGAAAGGAAACTAGATATAAGGGCTTAGGAAATATTTAATTTCAGAAAGAACCCTAAGTAAGTGGGAAAATAAATAAGTATTACTACTTATCACTTCAAAGTTAGATGCCTAGACATATGATCTTATCATGGTATAGCCTTTGGTCATTCCTTCCTGTAGATAGAAAAGAAAGATTAGGATCTCATAATAAGAAAAGTTTATCTTAGAAATTATCTAAGGTATGGATCTACAAGACTCATAATGAATGGAGGTTCAATAGAAATTAACTTGTGATA
Organism: Sindora glabra; assembly: GCA_020226215.1. Taxonomy (NCBI): domain Eukaryota; kingdom Viridiplantae; phylum Streptophyta; class Magnoliopsida; order Fabales; family Fabaceae; genus Sindora; species Sindora glabra. The sequence continues at coordinate 18,552,065 of CM035233.1, forward strand.
GTTGCTTCTAGGCATAACCATTAACCATTAACAACCATGTAGCTCTTATGCCAACCATACTAAATTAAGCTTTGATATTAACTTATCACACTTCTAAAAATGGGAATAGGATTGGTTTGCAATAGAAATTAACTTATGATATTTGCTCCTAGGCACAACCATTAACCATTAACAACCATGTAGCTCCTATGCCAACCATACTAAATTAAGCTTTGATATTAACTTATCACACCTCTAAAAATGGGAATAGGATTGGTTTGCAATAGAAATTAACTTATGATATTTGCTCCTAGGCACAACCATCAACTGTCAACAACCATGTAGCTCCTATGCCAACCATACTAAATTAAGCTTTGATATTAACTTATCACACCTCCAAAAATGGGAATGGCATTACCTTGCAATATCGTGTCTAGTACCCCCCCAAGAACCTTTTTTATGCTATACATGTAAATCTTAAAATATAGTTTAAGATAAAACAATACTAATCATTTTCTTAAAAGCATTCATATCACTTAGTAAGTGGAAATCCATCATTCATAGTATCAACAAATTTTAAAGACATTTTATAATGCAATGCAACCTAAATTAATCATGCATAAGATAGATGGTCTAGCTTAACACACTCGTATCATCGTAACTTTTGATGTCTATAAGAAGAGGCTTATCTCAAAAGGTCACAAAAAAGAATAATGATAAAGCTAATAAAGGTCAAACTTGTAACTTAATTTGAAAGAAGAGAAATAATATAGGGGCAAGTATAAAATTTTATGACTAAAGATTTCCATTACCTATCAAATGTAGGGTGGAAAAAAATAAAGCCCTACAAGCATATACATACATATATAAAAAAATTTTAAATATTCAAGTTTAGAGATAAGAATCTTTTCCATCATCTTTTGATCTTGTCTCATTTGCAAATTCCTAAAAAACATAATTCCTCTTAGTCAACATTCAAATAACTTTAGTTAGGAATGCCAAGTCTATAACCTCTTAATCACACTTTAACCATTTCTTATGCCTTCTTAAAAATAATTTACTCATTTCTTGTGCCCTTTTAAAAATAATTTAATCATTTCTTGTGCCTTCTCAGCATAATTTTCATTTTATATTCAATAAGTTCGTAAACCATCATTCGTACTCAACCTTCCTTACTCCTTTATTCATACATATGGACTCTAATAAACACACTTAGCTATTCCCTTAATCTAGTTACTTAGAATCCTAATAAAAATACTTGTAAATTATTTTCATGTCATAAGCATGTAACTTATCTCATTATTAAATATCTCTAGCCTTCCATCATTAAAGCATAGCCTTTTGCCTTCAAGTTCTTTGTGTAAAGGTTCAATTATAAATCATACTTTTATAATTACTAGAAAATTTAGTCAAATTTTCCTAGAATTAAACATACTTGAAATTTATTCTAACATTGGTCAAGTTATGAAAAATTTCAAAATCAATAGCATATACCATATATTATTTTCTTACAAAAAGGGATTTTTGATAAGAAGTATAAATTCCCACTCATCTTAAAGGAGAATGCTCTTCTTAACCTAAACTACACAATTATGCTCTTGAAGTGGTAAAACCCTTAATCAAAGAATTCAACAACACACACATTCATCAATAACTATACAAATCACATTCAACAAAAAAAAAGCCATTATAAAGGCATGCCCTTATTAAATCAAATCTAAGCAAAAAGAGAAAGATCAAGTGAAGGCATATAAAGATTCAAAATTCCAAAAAGGAAATAAAAAAATCTTACTAATGTTTGATAGTAAGCCAATGCAAGGAAAAGTTAAGCCAAAATCCTCTTTCAATGCATACTTCAAGGCTATGGAGCAACTATATTGTAATGGGATTTAAAAGAAATAAAGAGTTGGAGGAGAAATTGAGAGCAATAAGCCTTAGGTTTCCTTGAAGGATTGAGAGAAAGGGGGAGAGAGAGAAAGAAATAGAGAGAAATAGAAACGGCTATAGGTTTGGGGTTTGATAAGGAAAGATGATAAAAATGAGTTTAAAGTGGTTTAGAAATGCTTAGGCATCCATTTAAGGTTTTAAATATTAGTTTAAACTAGTTTAGCCCATAAAACAATTGACTTTCTCACTTCCAGAAGCCTAGTGGTCAACTATTGGTGACCCTAATGGTTGAATCATTAGCCACTAGTGCCTAATGCCTTAATATAAGAAGGTAAAACTTCTTTATTCATTTTTATGAATCACCTATGAATGAGAAGATATTTGAGTCCATTTTTATATAAAATAAGTTTCATAATAGTTTATAACTAGCTTTTAAGTTATTCAAAAATATTAAATTTAAAATCTTTAAAAATGCAAGTTCATTAGTCTAAACTAACTTAATTGCTAATAAATCAATAGCTTAAAAAAATTAATTACTAATAAATCAACTAAAGCACTTCCTAATCATTTTTAGGATGTTACAATTAGGATACACAATACACATAAAAATATTATTCAATTTGCTTTATACATGTAAATTTTTTTAAAAATCTACATGATTTTAAAAAATTAGAAATAATGTATTATCACTAATATATATATAATTTAATTGATTATGATCAAAATAATCATGTTTATATATATATATTTTTATTGATTAGTATACAAAGTTTAAATAATAATAGTTATAGTTAATTGGATAATATTAAATAACTTTTATTCAAATGAAAAAAATTAAATTATCATGTATACATTCATTATGATATTTATGTAAATGTATTTGCTATTTGCAAAAGGTAGGAATTACCTTCATATCTAACAACACTAATCCATACATTATGGTGCAAAAAGGGAAAGGCTATTGTCATGATTCAATTTTTGAGTATTATGATCAACATAAAAACTCTAGACTACAAGCCTTTAAGACATTCCTAACTTTTCCTCTTTCTTAACTCTATTAAAAGTATAAATAAGTTCTTATGGAAGATACTTTTACTTGCATGAATAAAGAAATTCAAAACATATACATGCATTAAACATCATTTATATAAGAGTGCAAAATTTTTGAAAACATAATTCTATATAAAATTACTATCAAAAGATAAGACTTTTAATTGGGATGCCATGAAATGCTATATAGAAAGCTCCTAGGAGCGAGATGAAGGTTCACACAGAAATGTTAGTTATCTTTGGGATCTATGCTTCATATTTGTAAATGAAAATTTGACAAAAGGAGAGTAAGTATTAAAATGCTCAATGAATGACTACTCTTCTCTTTTTACTAAGGAGTTTTTTTCTATTTCAAGCTATTATAACTAAAAGCCATTCTATTGCAATTTTCATAACTCTAAATTTTTTTGAAAATTCCCAAATTTTCCTTCATTATCCTAACATCATTTGTAACATTAATACATTAAAAATTAAAATTTAAATAGCTCCTAATCTTTATGTCCACAAAGAAATAGAAACATGTCGTTAAACTTTTTTTTTAATAGAATTTGTTTCTACATTTTCCTATAATCATTTCCTAAGGAAAAACTTAATAAACCACTTCTATTCAAACTAACATCATAATAGCAATATTATAACATTGTTTCAACATTTATATATTATCAAAATTAAATCATACAACACCATTTGAATTTCACATCCAACATGGCCAAACTTATCAAATATTTCATCTTTCATGAGAAATTTTAATAAAACAAGAGATAGTTATCACTTATCTCAATTTCTTAAAAAAATTTTCAAATGGAAAGAAAGAAATTTCACTAAAATAAACTAAATTTTAGAAAATTTAAAGAGAAAAGTATCATAAAAACTTGAAAAAGATGATAGAAAAATCTTCTCGTATAAAATAGTGATAGTACCACTTGGAGAGCGTCTTAGAATTGTTAGCAAATTGAAAACCCTACATGAGGAAACTCTATAGAGCTCTTGATTTTAGGCTAAGAGGAGCAACAAAAATGAGCAAATTTGGTCCTGAAGAGTCCTATATATGTGAGTCCTAAGATTACTCTTATTGACCACCCATTTTCCTTTTTATTTTTCAAAATTTTGTTAAAAAAATTCCAACGCATAGGCATAGTTTTTAGGGGCTAAAGTGTAGAAGATATTTGCCTGAATATCACTAAAAATCTTCCAAATATCTTGTCGAGAAAATGGTTAATAACAAATGCCTTTAGTTATTCATTTATTTGCTAATTTGCTAATACAAGATTAGACCTTGTTAGGCCTTATTATTTATTATTTTTATTTTAACATCAAATTAGGCTTTAAAAGTTAGGCTAAATCAACTTAAATAAGTTAAAATAGTTTATTTCAGATTTGACCTTAGTCACTAGGTTTTTTAGTGACTTAAGCCATTTTTTTAGCTATCTAAACCCTTAATTTTCTATTTATTTATTTTATAAAATTTATCAAATTTAATGTTAGGATTTTTATGATATTTTAATTCATACTAATGCTTAATATAAGTCCTACAAAAATTTTAGATAGATATGCCCTTAAACAATTTTTTATGGTTTAACTGAATTTTACTTGATTAAGTTTTTGGATTTCTATTAAGGTAATTTCTATCTAAAATTTCTTAAATTTTCTTGCTTTGTCAGGGTATTACTAGCTATAAAAGTTACAAAAGTAAATATGTAAGATTTTTTTATTTAAATTTATTAATTAGTTTATTTGCACTTATCTTTTAAAAAAAGTATTGCATAGATTTTAACAAGTATTTGAATAAACTATGGGTCATTTGATTTAATTGAGGAAAAGAAAAGGAATCAACAAATGAAAATATGAGAAAAATGAATACTCCATGATTTTCTACTTTATTTGATTCAAATAAGAAAGAAAATTAAGTCTTTGATTTACTTTGTTAATGATTAATTTGCTGAGAGAAAATTAATTGATTTATTATATTAATCTTATCATTTGTCATTAATTTTAAAATTTATTTTTATTATTTATAATTATATTTATTTATTATTATTAATTTTAATATTTATAATAATATTTTTAATTAATGATTATTTTAATATTATTATTAGTATTTAGTATAATTATTTGTTAATAACATTATTATTATAATTATTATTTATTATTTATTATTAATATTATTATCAACATTATTTTATTTATTATTTATTATTATTTTATAATTAATATTATTTTTTATTATATCAATATTAATATTTAATTTAGTTATTTTATTAATATTAACCATTTTATTATGTTTATTATTTTTTTTACTTTTATTATTATCTATATTATTTTATAATAATTATTGTCATTAATATTATTTATTGTTAGGGTGTCCTTTAGTGGGCTTTCTCAATCATATAAACTAATTTATAAGTTAAGGGTATTTCCTCATACTTTTAAATCAACACCTAGTATTCAATTTTACTAATTAAGAAAGATGAATTTCAATTTATATAAATTAGAGTCTTTATCAAAGCGGAGGAATGCACTTGAGATATTAGATTTGAAACTATAGATTGAATTATAATCCCTAGATCTTTGTGATATCCAATTAGTTAAAAATTTTATTGAATAATGATGATGATTTGAAGTAAGAAATGAATGAAAATGTATAGCCACTAGAAAGATTAAGGAAATTTACAAAGATAAACACATGAAAGAAGAAAATTTTTACAATGCTTAGAAAAAAAATGAAAAAAGAGATTTGTATTTTGTAATTAAAAAATGAAAAAATCACATACCTACACTTCATAACTATAACCTTGTACTTACAACGTCCAATCACAGCAAAATGCGAGAGGCTTTCATTCAATGAGTTGCAAAGTCCTTTAACAGAGAATTAATTATTAATGGAACAATTAATTGTCGAAATATGCAATAAGGCTTTTAGTCTTTTATAAGGCTTTTGTTTAAGAAAATATTATTGAATTAAATCACAAAGAAAATAGTTAAATTATACTCTAAATATGCAAATCATAAAATAAAAATAACATTATTTTTACTCTTCTTTTGATTGAATTTAGCTTAAAATAGTTAGTGGCACATCATCCAACCCTGCTTGAAACTTAAATTCATCCTTGTTCTTTGTTCCACACTTGCCCAAATGAGCTATCAACTTGCCTCTAACTAACCACTTTTGGATATAGTCAATCGTGGTTAGTTAGTTTAGGCTAGGTAATAAAAAATGTTATACTCGTATTAATCACAATTGTAAAAAGCATATGAAAAATATTAATTCTAATTGTGAAAGATATGTATTCTATGACAATCATTATTTGATACCAGCACATATATAACTTATTTTAGACATTATTAGTTCTATCTTACTAGATAGGTAGTTATCTAGAAGAATGTAATGAGGATCACTAGAAGAATACTATTTGCCTCATACAAGCCCTTTAAAACTTGAGTTCATGTAAGCGAGGGTAAAGAATAGCAAGCAATGGATAGAAGTGAAGTTATATAACATCAATAGTCTATGCGATAAGTATTTATGGGATAAGTCTTACTTAGGGCAAAGTGATAATATCATAATATTTGTAAAGGTAATTCAATCTTTTAAAATGGAACAAGTAGCCTAAAATTAGTAACCATTTTCCAATTAACACTATCCAATCTCATCATTCAGTTTAGTCACTTGTAGTAATGTTAGGTCACTTTGCAAACTATAAAGCAAGCCAATTTGTCTAGGCCTAAGATGGGATTCAGCCTAGCCCAATACAAGTATTTACCATTTAGCCATATTTCAAAATAGTATTGTGAGGCTTGACTAAGCACTTAGGAAATTAGAAAAGCTTTTGCTTACCTAATCAATTATTATAGATTGGATTTGTTCTACAATATATATGTTGAAATAATGCTTTAGGACAAGGTGAAAATATTTAATATACATGTACTGCATATCTCAAAATTACTATACTTATAATGATTTGCTTAAGGATTTTTGTCATTGATGATAAGACCCCTTAAATTACATTCATAGTTATAGACCACTAGATCTTTTCTTTATAGAAATATAACAAGTATTATCTATTAGATTAAGTTGCAATCGCAATGATGGCTTTTTAAAATCATTGAATACAAATGAGAATCCATGTAATCACAACTTCTAAACTTTAGATTTGTATCAATATATTTAAATCTTAGTTATTGAAGAGCCTATATATAGTTTTTTTCCTTTTTTGGGTCAGTACTTTTACTAACCCTTTGAATTTTAAATTTTTATTTAAGTGAAAACAATGTGTTTCCTTGTTCTTCTCTAATTGCTGCTATTTTTCATCAGAGAATTAGTATAGCTATTTTCTTTTTTCATCATATGAGGTAACATTGCCAATCCTAACTTATGTTTCTAATTTTATAAACTTAGTTCTTCTTTTGATTATTGATTGGCAAAGTATAGCTTTAACTAATGGAATCGAGCATTAAAAATTATTATTTTCTAATTGTAATGTGGATCATTTTTTAATCTTCTTTACATTTATCTATTCATCACACTTCATATTACTTATAAATTAATTTATCACTTACATTAACTTATACATTAATTTACTCTATCTGATTATATGTACATTTTAATTCCAAACTATTACTATTCCATTTCTTCATATTATATTTAGATTCTTTTATAATACTAATATTGTGAAGGATTTTTGGATGAATCAACAAAATTAGGCTTTTCACTAGTTTTAAGGCATTATAAGTATGGTGAATCATCTAAGAAGATGGCTTAAGATCATGTTCATTTTATTGAAAGATCAATTAATAAATACCTTGCTCTTAATTTTGGTGAAGAGGATTGGTATAAATAAATATATTATGACTTAAACAATTATTTTGGACTCTAAAGTAAATGAAGGAATTATCACTATAGCAAAACAATAAGGAAAGCTAACCATTAGTTGGATAAATATTAAAGATTATGTTTTTCAAAAGAGATTGATTAGTGCTTTTAATATGATTAGTTTTTCAGTGTTAGCTAACTATACTAGCTTCTTTGCTTTAACTAGTTTTGCCTATGATATTATGAATTTTCTATCAAACTAGAAGCACACTTGGTGAATATTACATAGGAGAATTATGGAGTTAATTACCTTAGGTCTTTATGTTTTTCTCAGTTTAGGAACGGTTAATTGATTGATAAGGCTTGTTTTGTTATAGGAGGTTTAAAATTGATGGAGTTTGTGCACAAGGAAATGGTGGCTTGGAATTCTTTAGAAGAATGGTTAAAGGTTAGATGATACATAATTTATATAATGTCAGTCCCATCCTTCATGACAAGTCAAATATTCTTGCTTACATGCCAACTAAAGAAGATAAATAAGTTTATAGGCTTGACACTAGTTATTATTTCATATTCTATGGAATGAATATTGAAAGGATTAGTGCTAAACTACCTTTCACCCTTTTTAATAAGTTATTCTCCAATTGCAACCCTTACTCAAATAGCTTATAATAAGTGGTTATAGTTAACTTGCTTTGAATTTTTACTGGTTAGTTTAGAGTTGAGACTAACAATGAATAATTTCTTCTATTTCTTCTATAATGCATGTAAGGTGACCAACTCCTGGATGTACATTAGTGCTAGAGAAAGAAGATACATCTTTAAGGGCTTAAACTCTAATATGCATGATTAGAAAGAGTTATATTTTAAAGTCTATGCCTGACCTAGAATACATGCTTGTTGGCTTTATCCAAATGGTTAAGCTTTGTTCCTAATTGTATGGTTTCAACCAAACATCATAAAGGAAGTTCTCAAAGTGGATAAACTAGACAAATTAATAGTTAATAAATTGATAAAAGTCTTAAAGCCTAGTCTCTTTAACATATGAGATTTTAATTTAATACTTTTTAAGTTTTAGTTGTATACTTATATTTACTTTTTATTTTAACTAACTAGATATCAGTATTTTTTTAAGTATTTATTTGGTTGGAAAGGCTCTTATTATCGATTAAAACAAAGAGTTAATATAACAAGCTAATAAAAATAAAAAAGGCTAAAGAGAACTAAACAAAAGGAAGAGAGGTTGAAGTCCTCTTAAGAATTGACCTAAAAGAAATTTTTGGAAAAAATTGATTAACTTTTTAACTAATAACACCAAGATAGTCCATGACATCGTGAGGTTCAAGAAAGGTAGGAAAGAACATTTGAGTGAATGAACATCCTTCTTTTAAGTAGTCATTACAAATAGATTGATTAGCTTAGCAATTATCTTGCATGACAAAAAGAAAATAAAAGAATCATTTGTAAGAAAGGGGCAAAAAAGAAGAAATTGGTAAGCCTTGTAAGAAAGCTATTGTGGTAATTATTAAAACTTGTTATTGCTACTCAAGCTACTAGATTGATTGTATCCATGTCTTAGTCTCCTCAATTTGGTGTTAGTTTTTCTATTTCATACCTTTCATCTTCTAGAGTAGCACTATTAAAGTTTTCTTAACTAAGCCGCTTCTAGCTCAACTACCACTTAAATATTATAATGAGAAAGTCATTATAAAAGAAATATTACTGATCTATCCTAAGGAATCACTTAATCCTAACTAAACCTTGAATAGCCCATGGTTTCTTGATATGAACTACATGCCTTTTGGGGTTAGTTAGTTTTTATTTTTAAATAACTATAAAAGGTTAAAGGAGAAAGCTTGTGAGATCAGTTTGAGTCATTTCTTTACTCAAAATTATCATTTTAAGTTGCAATCCATTAGTGCTAATCTTATTGTGTTCAAGAAAATTAAAGAGTTGGAAAACTTTCATAAAGTTTACAAAGGAAAAGACCTATCTTATATTGATAGCTTATAATAGTAGATTGAAAATTTAAATGAATCTCATGAAAAAGTTATGAAGAAAACTCTTAAGTTATAAGGGTCAGTGGAATAGAATAATAAGCTTATTTCTAGAAGGAATGATACTATTAACAACTTGGAGAGTAGGTTACAAAAGATTGAGGATCTAGTTATTGATGTCAAAAGAAAAAATCGAGCAAAAATAAAAGAAGGATGAGTAAGGCAATAAGAATTGAAAATGATATAATGCTCTAAAAAATTAAGTGAAAAAGGAGTTTAATTTATTAGAGAAGGTAGCTAAAGAAACTCATGCTCAAAATGTTTGTATGAAGTTTGAATATGAAGTAGCTTATGCTGAAAATGTTCATCTGAAAGTTAAATTTGATTAATTAAGGAAGAGCTATGAATAAGAATTAAAGTTAGTTATAAGTAATAGTTAAATAACCTTTGATCTCACCAAGTATCAAGCCCAAACTTTATATCTTGATTCTATTTTTAAGAAGATGGATATTATAAAGACCGCTTTTGATATGCTTAGAGATTCTAATGAAAAGGATAAAAATGCTTTTATGAAGTTTGAATTTGAAGTTACTCATGCTAAAAATGTTCATTTGAAAGTTAAATTTAATTAGTTAAGGAAGATTTATGGAAAAGCATCAAAGTTAGTAGTAAGTATTAGTTAAATCGCATTTAATCTTGCCAAGGATCAAGCCCAAACTTTGTATCTTAATTTTGATTTTGAGAAGATAGATATTCTTAAGATCATATTTGATATGCCTAGATTTTAATGAAGAAGAAAAAGGACCAATTAAGTAAGAAGGTGAAAAAGAAGTAGTTGATTAGTATATTAATGAACAAAAGGTAATTGACTAGCTAGTGGATAATGTTATCTTTAATGATCAAATTCCCATAAGGAATATACCTATTGATGGTCAACCTTCAAATGTAGGTAGTGGGGTAGAAAATATAGGTAGTGATCATATCGTAGTCATAGAGTAAGAACTATAAATAAGGAATACTTTTTGTAAAGGATGAATTTTGAATATAATTATAAATGTAATGATACTTCTAAATATCTTAATGAAGTATTGCCTAAATTTCATATCATCATATTTTTTTTTATTTTTATTACTTATTTTATTGCTTTTTCTAAAGTGTTTGAAAACTTAATATGATATGTGCAACTTTGGCCTTTGACACTTATATGTTTTAAATATTTTAATAATTGAAAATTTATTACAACAATCACCAAGAATTATGGTTAAGCATTAAAAGTTTTGTTTAACCAAGTAAGCGAAATTTTAGCTAAGTGTTAAAAATTTATCTAAGTAAACAATAGGTTTACTTGGAGTTTAAGTTTTGGTATTTTCTAATTTGTAGTAGATATTTTAGAATGATAAAGTGGCCAATGTATATTAGGCCATTTTTATGTGGTGATTGGTGTTAACTGAGCTAAAATTTTCTTGGCAACCAATATATGTTAAGCTAAAGTTCAACTGCTTTTAAAATCATTTCTCAAAAGGCATTTAGTATATGCTGAGCTTGAATAATGGCATTTATGGTTAAAGTAAAAAATTAACTAATGTATATTAAGTCAATTGTAATAAGGTGATTAGTGCATACCGAGCTAAAGTAATGGCAACTAAGGCTAAGTGAAAGCTTAACCGATACATCTTAAGCTAGTTATAATAAAGCGATTGGTGCATATTGAGACTAAATAATGGCATTTAAGGCTGAATGAAAGCTTGACCAATGCATGTTAGGCCAACTGTAATGAGGGAACAAGTGCATACTAGGCCTCAGTAATGGCATTTAATGCTAAATGAAAGCTTAATTAATGCATGTTAGTTAAGTTGAAATGAGGTGATTGGTACATACGAAGCATAAGTAATTGCTTCTAAGGTCAAATGAAAGCTTAGTTAACATACGTCAAGCCAACTGAAATGAATAAAATTTAAACTTAAGTGGTTAATACTCTTAATATAATCAATATTTCTTCTTTTAATATTCCTTCTTTTAGGGTAATTATAAGCTTCATTGCTTAGAAATTAATATATTAGTGTAATAAAATATTCCCTTAAATATGATACATTTTATGTCCTTGGTAATGACTTTCCATCTATTGCGAATAACCTATAAGAGTCTTTTCTTAAATTTTGCACCACCCTAATTTGTCCTTCCCAATTAAGTGCTAATTTTCCTTCTTCTTAATCGCTTCTTAGACCATTAGCTATTTTTAAAACCAAAGATCCTTCTTGAAATTCTCTTAGACTCACTTTTTTTGTTATGATATCTCATAACTATTTTTTTATAAGTGAATGATCATATAAAGGCCATTTTCCAATCTTCATCAAGTAAGTCAAGGCCTTCTTTCAACATACCATTATTATATACTCTTAAGAACTGATTGGTTTTTCTAATTTGGTTTTTCTATTTCCACAAGGATGAAAGCTTCATATCCATAAGTAAAATAGAAAGGAGTTTCATTCATGGATTTCTAAGCAGTCATTTTGTAAGACCACAGAACACTTAGTAGCTTATTAACTTATTTATTCTTTAACTTTTCTAGTTTTTTTCTTTAGACCTCCTAGTGTAATCCAATTTGCCAATTTTACTCAATTGTTGCTTTAGGGGTGTTCCATTAAAGTAAATCTCTAGTTAATATGAAGGTCTTTATAGAAATTTTTTTAGGATTCCCTTTTGAATTATGCTACATTATCCCTAATTATAAATTTAGGTATGCTAAATCTACAAATAACAATTTTCTAAATGAACTTTGGCTTATAGTAATAGCAGCTAATGGCTCTACTTCAATCCACTTAGTAAAATAATTTATAGCTATTATTAAAAATTTAATTTATCCTACTACTATAGGCAATAGTTTTAAAAAAAATCAACCTTTATTAGGTAAAAAGCCATGGTGAAATTATGACTTTTTAGTTAGTCGTTGGTAAACAAGGGATGTATACATTTTGACATCGTTCACACTTTTTAACTAGTTCCATAGCATTTTTTTTTACTATAGGCCAAAATACCTTGATTTGGTAGCCTTTTGTGCTAGATAAAAATTAGTAATATGATTAACACATATCTTTTTATGTATTTCTCTTAGGACATAATTAGCTTCATCTAGATGTAAGCATCTTAATAAGGATAATGTAAATTATCTTTTGTATAACTGACTATTCTTAAGAAAAAAATAGTGGTGCTTCCTTTTTTAACTGTTTAACCTCTAGGTGATCTTCAAGTAATTCTTGCTTTTTAACAAATGCTTTCAATAGGTTCATCTATAAGGATGATCATTTTCTATTCATCACTTTGACTTCTTTTATCATTAATTGGGATATAGTTTTCTTTAAAACTATTCAGTTTTTTATCATTACTCTTGCAATAGTTGCCTTGGATAGAGCATATGCTCGATTATTCTCACTTTAAGGGATTTGTTGCGACTTGAAATCTTTGAATTTTTTCTATTAAAGCTTTCATTTTTTTAGTGTATGGGATTAAGTAAAGGACTTTTATTTTATAGGTTTCACTTATTTGTCCTACCTTCAATTGAGAATCACTTTTTACTAATATTGCTTTTGCTTCCATCTCTTTAGCTAGATTATACTTGATTATTAGTTATTATGAAATCAAATCTCAATGTATACTTATTAGTCACATTATTTAGCCCTTTTAGGATGACTCTTACTCTACTACCATTTTTCTCAATGAGTTATTAGTATTAAGAATCTAAATGGTCACATCATCTAAATTATCACACATATGATCCCTCCAAGATGACTCCTACTTCATTGCCACTTTTGTTCAATGAACTACCAATATAGAAAATCTAGGTGAACAGTCAATTTTTCTATTTTATAAATGTTAGCCTTAAAGTTTCATATGGTAAGTTTTGATAATGACAAATGAATACTATAATAGCATTATATGTCTTATGCTAAAATGATATATATATATATATATATATATATATATATATATATATATATCATACAAGCTGTAATAGATATACTATATTATGGTTGATACATATGCTTGATTATATACTAAAAGAATTATACTTTATACAAGCATCATTAAGCATATAATTGATCAAGATATATGATATGATGATTATGCATATTCTTGTACTAATTTATTTTATATAAGAATCATGCATCAATATCTTGATATATTAGATTGGACTAACTAGTAGTGTGTGTTTTGGGAGTCAATCATAGAAATGATTGCAATATTACACAATGTATTACGTTTAGTTTTGAAAATATAATTATTATATTTTATTTTGTTCTATTTTACGTAAATTATAACTTAAATATAATAATTATCCTTGGAATAGTTTTGCTATTTTTAAAATGCCCCTAGTCAAGTATTATTACGAAAAAGATAATAATAATACAACGAGACTAGCATGTATAGTGACTGATGATTATGAATCATGGATATATGATATCAAGTTAATACATGAGTACACTATTAGTGAATAATGTACTGAACTGACCTACTGTGAGAATACTGCATGGATAAATGTGTCATTAGTTATTCTCATATGATCACAAATGCGTATAGTCCTTTAACCTGAAGTCACTACGATTCCTTGCATGAGGAGTTACTCACTTTGATGTCATCCTATGTCACCTTTAAATGGGATGACGAGTAGGACATCAATTGAGTGTATCATAAATCATGCAGAGGGAAGTAAATGATGTAGATGAGATTTTATTGCTCTTATATAAAAGAGAAATATTCTTGGGCTCTTTAATTAAATGAGACTTAGAAATGCATGGCCATGCTCAATTGGATCAATATGTGATATTGATCATTTGTTTTAAGTTTACTCAATATCCAGAAATATAAATTGAACATTGACGAGGATGACATACTCCATGCCTCCAATTCAATTTGGATATTATTACAAAAGGAATTATGATGCAAAATGTTGATCATATATTAGGTAGATTTTGAATCATAGACATTCTTACTACTTGAGTGGCAGTGATGTATTGCTAGATACTGCTCACTATTTATGGTCCAAAATAACTCATTATCAACATAATAAGAATATACAGGATCACACAAAAGGAGTAAGAATGAGATAATAATTAATTAAGTTTTAGTTGAACTAAAATTCAATTAATTAGACTTATTTTCATGCATCTATATTTTATTAAGATAATATATATTTATTCACGTAATATATATATTATATATTGTGTGATATTATTTGATATTAAAGTAATATTAGATAATTATGTTATTAGATATTAGATAATTATATTATGAGATAATATTATTATTATCTTATATCAGATAATTATATGCTAATTTAATATTAGATAATTATATTATGAGATATTATTATTATTATTATTATTATTATTATTATTATTATTAGATAATTAATAGATAAGTCCTATCTCTCTTCACTCTTTCTAGGATAAGGATAAAGTGATGTTTGTTAAGTGTGATTAGGATTTTTGAAGCATTATCCCAGTAGAATTAGGATTGTGATATGCCTTAACTCTATAAAAGGACTTGAAGGCAGCACATTAAAAAATACACATTGGCTTCAATCAAACCCTAAATACTCTAGAAAACGTCCAAACTCAATCCTAGTAAGAGAAATGAATCCTAGTAGTTTCGTGAAAGGGATAAGTCGTTGTTTACTTCGTGTGGATGCCGTGGAGACATTGTATCTTCCAGCTGGCGTTTGATTTATCTCGATCTCTCAAAGATTCGTTCAGAAAGAACACTAGTACATATTACCACTTAGAAGAGACCGAATCGGATAACTCTCTATATCATCTTCTTCAGGGCCCTTTCCAATTCTACTTTTTTAATAGCGTCAGAAAGGATTTTATAGTTGATTTTGCGGAACCCTAATATTGGTTATGACTTTTGTATGGATCCTAGGAAGGTTTTGGATCAAAATTTTAAAATTCCGCTGTACATGTTGATCCGAATCCTAACACTAACTATATAGTTTGCAAAGTTTTTATATAGGAAAGTCTAAAATAAAGAAGAGTGAGCATTGAAGTAAAGTAATCAAGGATCTTATCATGCTCAGCTCAAGAGTGAACAAGGAAGAGATGGAAGAAAGAAAATGTGATCCAAGTATTGAAAGATAAGAATATTAAAGTTTAAAAGCTTGGAAGCATCAAGAAAAGCTAAGGAACTTCATTGGTATAATTTTTTCATTTTAGGCTTAGACTTTCTTGTAAAATAGAGTTTTTCATAGTCTTAGCTTAATGAAAATGTTTTAAAAAGATAACCAATAATCATGTTTTTACAAGATAGCCTTTAGGGAAATTTCAAAAATAAATGAGGTATGAGGTTTTAAAATTTTCAATATTGACCTTTAGTCATTCTTTTAATCATATCTCATAAAATACTTGTAATTTAATTGTTAAACCTTTTCCATATGAATTGACTTAATGAGCTTTTTATGGATATATCATTTGCTTAAAATGATCAATATATGAAAAAGTTATGATATCTTCAATTTGAGTCTAGAAATCAATTTTATGCATTCTAGCCTTTTCAAACCTATGCTCATTATTTTATCATATCTTGAAAATTACAGATGATATGAGCATGAAATTATTATTATGTGAAAATAGACTCAAAGATATTTCCATGAGTAAGTCATTTAGTCAAAATGACTAAGATATGAAAGAGTTATGAACTATACAAGTTAAGTCTCAAAATAAGATTTTTACAAGTTCATTGTTTCTTACCTTTACTCATTGTCTTAAACATATCTCAAAAAGTACATTAGATATAAGCTTGAAACTAGTATCATTTGAAGGTAGACTTAAATATCTCTCCTATAATAGCTCATTTGCTTAAAACAAACTTAAAATGAAGAAGTTATGACTTTTAAAGTTGAGTCTGCATTTCTGTTTAGATGAATTGATTTTGGACTTCTAGAGAGCATGTTGAACATCCTGAATTGATTTACTAATCGATTTTAACTGTTTTGGTGCTTGAATAATGGCTAGTAATGGCTAGTTTTCATTCTTAACAACCTTAAACAGTTATAATACTCTATGAGCTTCCTATATAAGCTAAAAAATATTAAATACAACCAAAAGAGAGCCTGAACTTTATTTTTAACATTATTTTACACCTTTCATCAAATCATGATTTAAGCTCTAATTTATAAAATTCTTTTATTTTTAGTGCTTCATTTGTTTTATCCACTCTTCAAGAGATTTTATTTGAGTTAATCTCCATCTTGTATCACTTTAGTAAAAGATGAGATATCCCTTAGAGAATCATTTAAAAGGTAAGGAATCCCTTGTAAAGAATAAATTTGCTTAAGGAAGAGTAAGAAATCATAAGGCTTCTTTAAGTGCCTAGTTGAAACTTGACAGAATAGTATATTAAAACATAAGCTTGGAAAGTTTCAAGAGTGAATGTACATCTTGGTGAGGATATCCAAAGGAGGAACCACTATACATCCTTATGTTTGATCTCTTTACTTTATCTTTTTATTATTTCTATACTTGCTCTATTTTTCTTGCTATATATATATACTCAATTTTGCTGGTGTCATTTGTTGATATATTGTGCTGTAATACTCATATTGTTACTTGGATATTTAAATGATTAAAAAAGGAATTCATCTCTGTTTTGCTATTGCTATTTGTTGAGATATAATGTTGTATGCTCTATTCTTATTGTTATTAATTATTGAATACATTATGCTTCAATATTGATCTTGATCTTTAAATGATTAAATAGTTGAAAGAAAAATTTATGTATGCATTAACTTGTTGATTCTTTATTCATGCATAGTTGAATAAGTTGCTTTACACAAGTGTAATGGTTATTTTTTTGTTCAAACCTCTTGATTAAATAATCTTGTATTTGATCTTGATAATTTGTTAATGCATAGTTGAATAAGTAAATTTGCACTAGTTCTTTGAATTGTTATATCTTGAGTGCAAATATCCTTTAAAAGCTCTCTTAGAATTGTTTAAATTAAAATTATCCTCATACCTTTCTAAAAATAAAAGTTTTTCAAAAGAGATTTCAAAAATAAAAAAAAAGTTTTTAAAACACTCAATTCACCCTTTCTTGGGTGTGGGTTACCAAGGTCAATAATAGCTTCTTTAGGTTTAGTCATTTCAATAATAAAATTTGCTAGGACTTAAGCCTTTATAGCCTTTTTAGATTCAAAGATTATTTTATATTCTATCAATTTCATAGACTATGCCACTAATTGCTTGCTATATTTGGCTTATATAGGATTTGTTTTATTGGTTGGTTAGTTTTTAACAATAATTTAATGGGATAAAAAGTAAGGTTTTAATCTCTAGGATGTTATTATCAATATGAAGGTAAGTTTTTTGATTTTTTAAAATAGGAGTTCAGCTCCATGAAGTACTTTACTCACAAGGTAGATTAATTTTTACTTTGAATTTACTTTTTTTTTTTATTAAAACTACACTGACTATTTCATCTATCAAGGCTAGATACAAATAATGTTATTCTCCCTAATTAAGCCTAGGCAATATGGTGATAAACCTAAAGGCTTCATTAATAAGATGATCTAGGTTTGGAAAAAGGTATGGGTCTTTTAGGAAAGCTTTATTAAGATTAGTGAAATTTGCACATATTCTCCAAAACCCATTAGCTTTCTTCACCATGACTATATTAGAAAGCTAAGTAGTATAGTGAACTTCTCTAATAAATCTTTAAATAGTTTTCAACTTCCACTTTGATTACGTAGTTTTGTCAAATCTACATTTACTACTTGATAGATAGATTGATAGCCACTTTATGGCAAACTACTATAGATTCTTTACTTAGTATGTTATAAATAGACCATGTAAACACTTCTATATTACTTATAGTAGCTTAAGTAGCTTAACCCTAAATTCAGAGGGTAAGTTTTAATTAATCCTTATTAACTAATCATTATCAATCCTAAAGATTCTCATTTCTTCAATATCTAGCCTTAACTTTGGATTCTTTTCTCAGCCTCTTTTCTAAGATTAAGAGACTCACTAACTATTAGTTTGCATCTTTACTTGCTTTTGTCTCCTAACTTTTTTGGTTTTTCATTCCTAAAGGCTCTATTTTGTTAAGATTATTCACATAGCATCTTCAAGTTACTATTTAGTTAGCTCTCACTTGGTTAATTCCTTTTTCAATAGGAAATTTCATTAGAAGACACGAGGTTAAAATAATTGCCTTAGCCTGATTGGGGGAAGTTCTTCCCAAGATAGCATTATAGGCGGTGATCGACATGTCGATATCTTAAAAACCACATCCATGTTTATGATTATTGGTTATGTTCCTATTGTTAGTTATAGTTTTAATAATCTTTTAACTAGCAATTGCTTCTCTAAGAAACTGACTGGGTTATCTTTATAGGTTTTAAGTAGATAAGAGGAAAGCTATAATTTTTTAAATGTCTCAAAGTGATATATATCTATTTAGCTCTATTAGTCTAATAAAACACATTTAACTTAGAAGTTTTGGACTATGGCAGTGATCATCATAGGTCTTTTTCAAAATTAGGTGGATAATTAATATCTAAAAAGGTGATAATAGCCACTGATGGATCAACCTTTATTTGTTTGTTTTCGATAGCCATGATCAATCTAATCTCTTTTTTTTGTATTTTTAAATAAGCCTCCATTAACTAAGTCACAACTATGAAATTAATGGCCTCAATGATTTCTTGTGACTTCTTTACTCCCTTGCCTTTATCAGCTTAATTATGGGGCAAGAGTGAAAAGAAGACTTGATCGATCGTGCTTTTCATTCACCCACTAGCCTTTTGTTCATGATCTAGATCTTTAACTGAACTATTGTTGTTGTAGAGGTCAGTTAGATTTAGCATATTGGTTCAAGTATGCATCCTTTATTAATTTCTTAACCTTATTTTTAAGTGTCATATAATCCTTAGTATCATAAGTCCAAGATTGATGATATTTGCAAAAAGTCTTTATTTTAAGGGATAGAAGAGGGAGAGTTCTTAGTGCTATAATTTTGGGCTTATTTTCCAATAACTCTAGTGTTCTCACATCATTTAAGATCTTTTAAAGTGTTGTATTGAAAGGCATGTGCTCATTATATTTTAGTTTGGCTTACTATCACCTATCATAGCATTTGTAATCATTCCTACTATATTCATTGCCTTTGTGATCAATTTGTTTTTTTTATACATTTCTAGCTTTTCCATGTTAATGAATTTTATAGATCTAGAGAGTAAGTTAGCAAGGTTAACTAGAGGCTTCTTAGCTAAAGACTTGGAGAAATCGGATGATCTAGGACTGATTATGATAAAATGTATGACAACCTCCTCTTTTAAATCTTTCTTGATTAAATTTACTAAGAAAGTCTTTAAGGGAGTCATTTTTCCTTACTTTAGGCTCACTAATGAAGCATGTGTCTTCTTATGCATGCAAGAAATTGTGAAATGTGCTAGAGATTGTTCTAATAGGTTTTTAAAGTTAGCTATAATATTCAAGTTTAGAGTCATGAACCATCCCAAGCTAGGCTTCTTCAGAGCTATGGATAATGCTTTGTACATTATAGCATCTAGGGTTCCAAATAGCAACATTATTGCTTAAAATACTTCTAAGTGTTTTTAGGAATTGCTTAGCCTATTATATGCCTTTAGGTTTGTAGGGATCTTAAAGTTTTATGGAATAAGTACTTGCACGATTATATAGATAAATTGATGGGATTCTTGATTATTAAGGTTTATGTTTTCTTATTGGACTGGTCGATTAAGTTGTTAATCAATTGCTTGGAGGTCTTTAATGTTAACAACTAGTTTGGTTCCTTCATGAGTTATCATCTCTTTCCTAATCCTTTAGTTAAGGAATATTTTGAGTGCAATCATTTACTTGTGTTTTTCATTCTAACCACCTATGTTCCATGCATTCATGCTATTTGCATTCAGTTATTAGTCTTTTTTCCCTTATTACTCCATTTCTAATCATTCAAACAGATAACACTGGGAGCTAATATTTCACTGAAGTTCCTTTCTCAAGTGATCTATTTACTCCTTCAGTTGTTAGTTTTCATTGACTAGTAAATCTTATTCTAGGTTTCAATTAATATTATGATCATCAGCATATTGGTTAAAGAACCTTTGAGAGGGTGAATTATCATTTCGTTGCCAATTAATAGAGGTGTTGTCATGTGATGATTGGAATGAGAAAGGTTTGATGAATGAGCTATGTGACTTATGCTCATGATTTTGGCTTAGAAGTAGTAAAAAAACTATAATTAAGAGAAAGTTTTTAATGCAAGTTATTATTGAAAATAAATAATAAATGTTATTCAAATCAATTAATTTATTTTTCTTTGAAAACTTTCCAAGAAATTTACTTTTCAAGAAAATTAGCTTTATTTTTTATTTCTTAGAATTTCCTCAAAGATAGCTAGATTAAATGATCTTATTTTAAAAAATATCATAACAAATATAAGTGAAATAGTAAAGATATCATACCCGTAACGAATAAACAATTTCAAGAAGTAAAGCATTAGTAAATAAGAATGTTCTATAATAATAGTTATGTTACTACAAAACTCTTATAAAGTACTATTAGGTTAGTTATTATCTTAGTTTTCTTAGAAAATCCACAACAAATAAAAGTTCACATATCCAAATGATCTTTAATAGTAGATTTATCAGTAACCTTTTCATGAAAATAGATATTATTGTGGATTTTTTTGAACTTAATGCATTGTTGGTCAATTTAAATGAAATTAATTGATGAAACTTATGCTTCAACAATTTAATTTATGAAAATTGAATAGCAACATCATTAAAGATGTAACTTATTTTTGTTAATTCATGAAATATGTGATTGTGATGAATTTGATCAGAAGAAGCAATTTCCATCAATCTAACTCAACAAAATCTAACCTTTTCATGATGAATAAAGATTGAACTTTGAAAGAAACCAAAAATAAAGCAATATATCTTACAAATTATGAAATGAAGCGTAAAAAAGGCAAGAATAAGTCACAATTCATACATAGATGGCACCAAATGTTAGTTATATCTTACCATAGGGGTAGTTGTTTAGAAGAATATAGTAATATTCATTGAAAGAATGCCACTTGCCACCTACAAGCAAGGTAAAATGGCAAGGAGATATGCTATTTTGGCCCTCCTAAGCTTAAGTCTATGTAAACAAGAGAAAAGAATAATAGGTAATGAGTATAAGTGAAGTTAGAAACCAAACCTAGGTTATGCAACCAATATTTATAAGATATATCTTACCTAGAGCAAAGTGGTTATATCATAAAATTTATAAGGGTAATTCACTCTTTTAACGAAGAGCAAGTGCCTAACAAGTAGTAATTCTAGCTATTCTAATTATAATAATTGTCTCTAACATTATCTGGTTAAAACTATCCATTCTTTTTATTTAATCCAATCACTTGTAGTAGTGTTAGGCCACTTTGTGAACCATAAAGTGGGTCAACATTTATGTTTTTATGTATTATTAATTACTAAATAATTGATTTTATCATCAAGTATGATTAAGTTTCACTTTACTCCTTAAAGTGCAAGTTTGCACATTAGAGAAGCCTAATTGGTATCATGCAATCCCTTTAATAAACTATAAGATTCACAAAACTATAAACTCTCAAAATTATAGAAAACAGTAATTCCAAATACCTGACAAAGTTTTCTCAACCTAGTCCTTGCTCAAGGGCCAAAGTTTTACATCTAAATTGTGCAAAAAATGAAAATAAAAAGGAATGCCTATTTATAGTTTTAGATGTGATGATTAAAAATGTGTAAGTGGGACTTTAGGTAAAGTATCCTAAATTCTTTATGCATCTAGTATGATTTAAGAACAATAAAAGTTAAACACATGTATCCAAGTGGTTATAGTACTAGAAAAGTGGTTTCTTATGTTTGTGCAATTAAGGATTTCTTTTGTCCATGTAAATAATATTAAAGGCATCCATCCATCTAATTGTAGGAAATATCTTGTGTAGCTTTTAGGGCCATTTATCTAAATGAGTGATATGCGTCTACTCAAAATATCTATATCATTTATCCCTTTCCACCGTATCTCATACCATTTCATGTATTAAGGCACCTTTCTACCACCTTTTTTTGTTGATGTTTTTAATGTAGCGTGATGGCTCTACTTTCCTAGGTCAATCTCAATTGTACTTTAGCCATTTCTAGGTTATTGATTTACCTTTCACATGAATTTATGTTTTCCCTTCCTTATAATGCTAGTTTAAATCTTTCTCTTATCCTTTAACACTTTGCTACATTTTTAACAACACTTTTCTATATTTTTCTTGTTTCATTTTGTTGGATCTTTGCAACTTGTACTAGAATAGATACTTCTTTGCCCATTCTTCCTTTAGATAGTTATGTTAATCTTTGCTACTCTATTTTGTTATGGTTATAGGTCAATCATTACAATCTTGCCTTAATTTTCTTTTGTATTATACCTTTTCTTGTTCTTTATTCTAATTGATGGTTTTTCTTTTACACTACTTTTCATACTTGTGAATCATTTTTGTTGCAATAGGTTTTAGGATTTTGTAAGATTTTGCCATAGTTTATTCCATCTTTCTTCTATCCTTGATTTAACAATCCTTTTATTTTTTTCATCTTTTTCAATGCATTCATTTTAGTTCACTTTATCTATTTTAACCTGTCCTACCATTGTTTTTGTGTTTTCTTTTAAGGTATTACACCTTTTTTATAGTTTTAAAATTTTATATTATAAGTAGCATAATAGAATTAATCTTATTAAAAATAAATATAGAAAAATGTAAGAGAATGAATAACTTATGATAAAAAGCTATAAATGAGATATTAAGCAAAGTAAGAATTAACAAAATTGAATGAGATTAAAGAAGGATATTAGAGTAAAATGAATAGAGAAAAAGTAGTAAAGCAAAAAGATTAGATGTTATAAGTATTTAGAAGTGAATGTATAATATGGAGAAGTTTTAGAACATATTTTCCTAAATTCTCTTGCCCTATTTTTTTTAAAAAAATTATCCTTGCTCCTCTTTTTTCTCATTTTCTTTAAAATCTTTAACTTTCTTATCATCTTTATATCCTCCTTCTTTAATCTTCTTCTCAATCAAGCAAAGGAAATAACATTTCTCCTTAATTTCTTCACACAATTAAAGCAAGAATACCAAAATCTTCTTTTATGCTAATTCTCTTTTTAATTTTCCTTTTAGATTTACAGAAATCTAAGTATTTGGTTCACAAAGGGAAAATGAATCTTAACCCTAAAATTAGTGACTTTGAATGATTAGGAGCCATCAATTTAAAATTTCTATATATTCCTCATACTCGATAAGTAAACATCCTAATTTCAATTGAAAGATTTAATTAAAATTATTGGTATGATAATATTTTAGGTTTTTAGTAGTCCTTGTCATATATATGAATATTTATGATGTTTGAGTTGATTTAATGCAATAAATAACTTGAATGAAGTGTTTAATGCATGTATAGAAGGTTAGATGTTGATTTAATGAGTAATAAATGTGTTAGGATGCATTTATGGTAGGTGAGTAATTTTTTCAAAGTTGAGATTTGCAAAAAGTCAAGTAATAATTAACTATATAGTTAATTATAGCTTAAGAAGTTGCTTTTAAGAGAGCCATTATTGATTATCAAGGAAAGATTTAGAATCTAGAAGGCTATAGTTAATTATGGTTAAAGAGCTTGCCCTTTAGATGGTTATATTCAAGTATATAGTCAAATACTTGAAATAGGTTTTATCTCTAAAAGCTTATAACTATCTAAATAGTTAACCATGACCTGCCCTCTTATAGGCTTGTAGTTAATAACATAGTTAATAATAGCTAGAATTCTGGTGACTCATAGTCAAGCATACCTAAAAAAATGGTTCTTAAGTGGTTAATAGTTGAGTATGTAGTCAAGTATAGTTTTTATTTCTTTGATAATGGTTTCCTGAGTAAATGTTTTCGTATAAAATAAGTACCTAGTAGTGAAATATGCATGTTTAAGCATTTAAATAATAATATTTAAGTAATATGATTAGGTTGTAAAGTATGGTGAAAGATATGTATATCACAAAGGATATGCTGATAATGAAACTTGATATGATTGCTTAAACTTTATGATTAAGATATTAAGCATGATATGCAACATGAATATGGAAGTGTGAATATGGGGCACATTGATGATAATTGCAAATTAAACTAGATTTGGTAAACTATTCGTGAAGGTATAATGTAACCCTAGAGGGATAAGGTTGAATTTATGAAGGCATAAAGATGGCCTAAGAGTCATGAGGAGGATTATTTATAATTTATACATGTTATTTGCTTATACTTGTTCTTGAGATGAAATTACTTAGTAAAATATCATTGATAGTATAATGAATTGTTATTATGAAGGCATATGAGCTTTATCTATTGTCAATGGCAAATAGTGATTACTAATGTTTAATTTGGTATGTCAAAGTAAATTAGAGGAACAGAGGAAAGTAACTCTGATCAGTAAAGATTACATTAAATACTTACCCTTTTATCTTGTTTATATTTTAGATATTTTACTTGTTAAGCCCTAGACTTATTCCTCTATATTTTCATTTGTAGATTCATAAGTCAAGCCTCTACCACCATATCCTTAAAGTTATTAGTGGAAGCCTTTTGGACTTGCTAATGTTGACACATGATATTTTGTTAGATTAATAATTTTAGGCTTTTTATGGTATAGGTTAAAGGTAAAAAGGACATGAAATATATTTTCATAAATTAGTTAGATTAGCTCATTCTCAACTTGGGAGAATTCTAAGCAAACTTAACCTCCCTTTTACTATAAATTCTTTTGATGAATGAAATATCCTTTCCTCCCTACAATAACATGTTTTCTATAACTATAAATCTTGAATAAAAACTTAAGAATATAATAAAAAGAATATATTAGGTTAGTGGATACTAATTAGTAAGTTTTACAATGGTCACAACTAGGTTAGGTTATAATAAAAGGTATGTTTGGTTTTCCTTCCTCTTTTGTCGATTTTTGATCAAGCTTGAATAGATGGATAATAATAGCTTAAGCTCTAACCTATTAGAGCTTGACAAACTTTTTCATTCTTTCTTTCCTTATCTGACACCTTTAAGGTATAGATGATAATAGGGCAAGATAAGGATAGATTGGTTGCATACTGCCTCACCCTGTGCCCTCAATCATCTACTCTATCCTTTATTATGGTGTAAGTTGGTGCCTTATCCCTACGATCCACGAGGTACTAGTGATTTACAAGGATTCCAAAAAATTTTTAAAAAAATTCAAAAAATTAAAGAAAATATTAAAATTTATAAAATTTAAATCACACATAACCAACATATAATATTCAACATAATGTAATAACATATATTTAAAATTACATATAATTTATCTAACTAATTTTAAACTTAAAAGAAAATAATTACAGTAAATGATCAATAACATTTCCCTAAAATTTTGTCTTTATCAAGTTTAGCTTCATCATGTCATCATTCTTCCATTTTTTTACCTTCATCATTTTTTGTTTCACTTTGTCATTAACCTTTTATTACATCTAATGCTTACAATACATATCAAGTTTAGCATTTTTATTTTTTGTTATGACAAAATATGAATGATAGTTATTAAAATACCGATATGAAAACATGCTTAAAACAAGTTAAAAGAAGAATGAAAAAGCCATGGAACCTTATTAACATTTATGTTTTCATTTATGGAAAAATAAAGAGGCTTCTTCTTTGAAGATCTTGATGAATAAGTAAAATCTAATTAGATTATAATGTACAAAAATTACAAATTACAAATTAAAATATCATATTATTGGGGATATATGAAAAAAAATGAATAGAGAGTAAGTATAAGGAAAAAGGGGATAAACTATACTTCAAATAAGCTTATTCAATGATGACTTACTAGTGGCCAAAACACGTGCCAATAAACAAATTCCAAATGAATTATTACTAACCCCAATTTGCTTGATAACTTGTTATAAACATTGCGTTATAATTAAGTATTTTGATTAAAAAAGATTAACCAAGAATAAGCTAAATTATATAATTTTAGTATATATCATACATATTGCTAAATGCAAAGCACAAGTACTATCCAAAAGCATCAATATGACCTCATAAAAAAATCAAGTTTAAATCAGTCTTAAACTCTAACTTATATAGTTCAAGACATTAAGATATGCATTACATTTGACACTATGTGTATAGTACTAGTATAAGATGTATATCATAATTATAAAGAAATCAATCTTTTTAGCTCATCTGACATCTTTATGAATATTTAAGAACACCTTTTAATTAAAACTATTATAAGAGTAAGCTAACCTTATATTATATTTTATTATATGGATTGCTAATATAAGGAGGACAAAAAAATAATGAACTTTATAGGGATTATATCATTTGACCTTGCAGCATACACCAATTCATAAAATTAAGGCTAATATTACTTCAACTATTTATTATCAATACATATTTATAATTTTTGTTAGGCTTATTTTTATTCTTTGTTTCAATTAAAGTGCTTTAAAAAAATAACTAGTTTAAGGAGCATGAGAGGTAAAAGGTAGGTAGATGCTTTTGGTACATTTGATAGAGAAATTGAGAAAAGGTATTTTACATTCTCACACCATAACTCAAAGTCTCAATTATCTTGATTTAAGCACAAAAATGAAAAATCCAAGAGGGACTGATTGAGTAAACTTTGCTTACTTGCTTGACAATGGTGCAATGTGGTAGTGTAACAAATGGCAATAACTTTTAGTTGAGACTTTACATTTCTAGCTTTCACTTGGCCTTTTCCAATAATGAATGGAGCTAGGCTTAGCAAATTAAGAACTTCCTCAGTTCATTGAATTAAGTTTAATTAAATTTATTTTTTTAATTATGAAATTACTAAAAAGAATTTATAGTAATACATATTTTGAAGTATAATATAATAGATAAAAAATATAATTTCAATATTTTGGGACACTAAGAGGCAAGGCAACAAAATATTGCCTTATTCTGAAAAATTACTCTAGATAAAAAACTTACCTTACAAAGTAAAAATTTATACTAAATTTGTGCCCTATAAAGCAAGCCCTAAATCCTAATTTTTGCCATCTTTACTTTAGGGCAATCAAGTTAACTCATTATTGAGGTGAAAATGGTGTTAACTACATAGGTATAACATATGTCAACTATCTCAAATTCAATTGGATTAATGTTACAGTGTAAAATTAGATGGTTTTATTGAATGGAAAGATTGAGCCTTTTTGGATAAGTTACATGGTTCACATTATATAGATGAGACAAATAAACAACTAATTTGTTTTATCATTATTCAACATGATGACCTTATTTCTTTTATAATGTTTTATAAGAGCTTTTTGGTTAAGAAGGTTTTCATCTTTTTTGACTACTTTGTTTTTTGTATTGTTAATTTTTATCCTACCCATCTAACCTTAAATGCTTGGATGTTCATGATATGTTATGAAAGTAAGATATTTCATCTAAAGTGTGAGCTAGCCTTAAATAACTTTCTATTTTTCTATACTTTATTGAGCCTGCAATCTAGAGGTTAAATTTACTTTAGCTAGGGACTTGATTAGCCTTTTCTTAAGGATTTGGAGTCTAAAATTAAGTATTCAAATGATTCATTTTTTAAAGTTAATAAGGCACAAGGGCTTTGTTCTTTTTGGCTAATTGATAAGAAGAAGTGTGCCTTTTTTATCTGATATAAGCATCATATAAAGAATCCAAAGGTTCATTCACTTAATACTTATTCTATAGATAATCAAGACTTGATACTTATCTCAAGTTTAAGGCTTTTAAATGTTCAGATAATAAGTATGTGCCTAATTTTCCTCCCATATTTTCTTTTTTGGATTTCATACTAATGGTTACTCCTTTTTTATTTTTACATATATTTGGCTTAAGAAAGAGAAATTTACTAACAAAATGTTGCATATGAGTAAGGATTATCTTTAGTGATGGAGGAGAAACACTTAAAGCAAAATGTGTTAACTTTAATGGAAACTGAGAGTTCATCCATTACTTCCTTTCCTCTAGCCTTTTTTTTAGATTCAAAAAGTGTTTTGACATCTTCTCCTTTTGCTTAGCCTTTCTAGAATTTGATCAAAAGTGCTACTTTTGTTGAGAAGCCTAAGAAGAGGAGAAAGCTTCTTAAGGAAAGGAAAGATAAGCTAATATTTCTTTTAAAGATACTGGAAGGGTGATAAATATATGTATCCTTGCCATCTCCTTAGAAAGTTTTTAACTAGTGAATGGAAGTTTAAGGAATATTTACTCAGTGTTAAGCTTAATGTAGAGAATTCAAATAGTTTTTTAGTTTAATAGGGTTAATCTAGCTCTATATATAAATGCCTTCATATTATTACCAAAAGACTA
Source organism: Sindora glabra (assembly GCA_020226215.1). Taxonomy (NCBI): domain Eukaryota; kingdom Viridiplantae; phylum Streptophyta; class Magnoliopsida; order Fabales; family Fabaceae; genus Sindora; species Sindora glabra. The sequence goes on from CM035233.1 coordinate 18,581,204, forward strand.
TGAAGAGAACATCATAATGATTGGTTTTATTAGGAGTCTAAAATTTAGTCAGGTGGCTATAAGTAGCCTTGTTTAAGGCTTTTTAAACATATTCTTTTCATCTTATTTCTTGCTTTTTAATGGAGTTGATCTTGATGTCATAGCTAATTTGCAAGGCCACTTAGATAATAAGCCTAGTGAGCTTTATGCTTGTTAGAGGAATCTAAAAGACCTTCAAACTTGTAGTGATACCACTAAAAAAGAGTTAAGTGCTTTCTATTTTGATTAATTAGAATTAAAGAAGATGTGTATGGAAAACAAAAAAAAGCTAGGGGTGAAATCTATACCAAGGATAAAGAACTCTAAAAGTTCTATAAAAAGTTTATTTTCTCAAGAAAAGCTCTTATAAAAAACTTAGGATTCCTTCATTTTGATATAGGGAGCAATATATATGTCAAATGAGAGTTTTTATATAATATGTTTTCATAGTGTTGCTAAAGCTAGGCTCAAGTGAAATTCTTAAATCCAAACTTGGCCATTAATTTCTCTTCAGTTTTTAATGAGAATGAGAATTCCAAGCTTTAAACTTCTTCTAATAATCAACCTTAATTTGCGAGGATTTTTTCAAAAGGCCTACATCTTTATGGTCTTACTTGCAATGTAAGCTTTTTTTTGTAATCTTAATTTATTTGAATTTCTCCAGAAGGGCATGTATGCCTTATTTTGGGCCTTTACACCTTTTTAAACATTTTGGAACACTTTATCTTCATATTGTTTCCTTCATGTTCTCATTTTCTTTTATTTTTATCCATAGATGTTTTCTTTTACTTCACTTTTGCATCCTATTCTTGATATTCAAGCATCAAGGAATTTGCTAGAGCTTATTAATGGCTAAGTGATTTGCTTAGGCTTGTTAATGGCTGAGGGATTTGCTTAGGCCTTTTAAAAAGGAAACATTTTATTGTTGAAATGCTTTCTTTATTGCTTATACTTGCATATAATAGTGTTTTAGGTGGAATATGTTCCATGTTTAGAGGACTATTATTCCTTTAAGTGTTTCTAGTTGGTAAGTTCTGTTTAATATGTTTTCTTATCTTTGTATAGTCCTTCTTATCTAGTTACTAGTTTTTCCCTTTTGGGTTGATTTCTTTTCACTTTTTATTTTTCTTAAGCTGAGGTCATTTTTCTTGAAAGTTCTTTCTTTAACCTTTTTATTAAAGAATTGTGCTAGCTTATTTTTATATTTTATGGATTTCATTTAAGCCTTTACTTAGACTTCTTCTAATAGGTCTAGTTTTTACTTTTATCATTGCCCATTTTCCTTTTCATTGTAAGATCTTTGTCATTCAAATGATTCCTCTAGTTTAATCAAGAACATAGCTTCAACACCATTAGCAATTCTGAATAAAGTTTTTCTAGTAGCTATTGTGAAATATGGGACCCCTAATTATCACTTAAATTTATTTAGTTTTGATGATGATTTGGAATTAATTGGATAATTTTTAATGCAAAGATCAAGTATAATATGTTAGTGCACTGTGTTGAAAAGGTGGGAAATTACTTCTATCATGATGCTGCTCTTTTTGCCCAATTGCATGTTACTACTTTATGCTTACTCGATTTTGTGTTCCATTATTTGAACATGTTTTATTACTTTAAATGGAATGGAATTGCATTGTTATTGCATCTACTTTCAATATTAGTGATATATTTTGGGTATATGCTATTAAAATATTTTAAAAAATCATTAATTAAGTCTAATTGCTCTTTTGCTATTAGAATCTACTATACTATTTATGTAGAATTTTCAAAGTTTTTATAGGTTGCTTTTTAATTGCCAACTTATTTTGAGTTAGCATCTATACATGCATATGTGATAAAATTAAAGTACTATACCTTTAAAAGTGACAACATATAAAAAAGCAAGCTTAATGTACTTTTATATTACATAGTAAAAATTACATTTCAAGCTAACTAAAAAAGAGTGAGTTTTACACATTCAATGAAGCTAAATTTGATAGTGATAAAAACCAATTTTTTTTTGTAAAGAGTAAGTTTTTTAGAAGATTGAAGAGTAAAAGAAAAAGCCTTTTGGATTGAGGCTAATCTTTAGGATGTGTGCATCTTTAATGGCTAGTTCCCATTCTTTGGCTATAAATAAAGAATCTCACTTCATTTAAAAATAACACAAGCATCTTTTTCTCTTTAGAAGACTTTCTCTCTCTAAAAACTCTCTATCTCTTTGTAGTGTTCTTTTTTATGCTTAAACTTGCATTTTTTACATTATTAAAGTGTTTAAACCTTGTAAGCCTTATCCATCAAAGGTTTACTAGTTAGGGTGGAATGTCAAAGAAATACTTGTAATCACCTTGTAGCTAGGGAATCGATGGAAATATTCAAGTTTTTGAGATAGAATTGCTTAAGTCCTTAAAAGATCAAGTGGAAAAGTATACTTGGTCTTTGTAAAAGAAAAATGCTAGTAGATAACCACTAAGATTGGTTTTAATCTTAGGAAAGTGGAGTAAACATAAAGGGATGGTTTCTTCTTTTGGACAATTTAAATACTATGCATCGATGCTATCATTTCTTTCCCTTACTCTTTAATTTCTTATGCTTTATTGCATATCTTTAGGGTTATTTAAAAAAGAAAGCTAATTTAAAGCTTAAATCTTTTAATTTATTGAAACACTAATCACCCCTTCTCTTGGTGTATTTTTATCCTATTAATTAACATCAGAGCTTGGTCTTTGTTCACAAAACTTAACCATTTTTGAGTAAAGATCTTGTATAGACACTATGGATAACCTTGGATCATCACATGGATAAAAAAGCCATTCTATATCTAGATTGCCATAATTTGATGGAACTAGTTATAATTATTGAAAACATCGAATGATGATATTCTTTCAAGCCATTGATGATGGGAGTTGATCGAGGAAGGATACACTCTTCCAATAAAAAGGCAAAGTGAAACCAGTGATCTTAAATCAAAAAGCAAGTGGAGTGAAGCTAAAAAGAAAAAGAATAATCTTTATATTAAAACCAAAAATACCATCATATGTGCCATTTCTCCTAAAGAATACAAGAAAATCTCTAAATGCATTTTAGCAAAGGAGATATAGGATAAACTCTAAGTCACTTTTGAAGGAATGAGGCAAGTATGCATTGTCTATGTAAATATATTTACTTAAGAGTATGAACTCTTCTAAATGGAAAAAAATAAAGGCATAGAGTTTATATTTGAAAAAATCTTTATCATCTTGAATGATCTTCATATTCTTGGAAGAATCATTCCTAAGCAAGATACTACATGTATGTTTAGTAAGAGAATTAAGATAAAATTTAGTTACTGATGTTTAGGATTTAAGTTTATTTTAGATTTGAAACTAGAAAGGATTTTAATTTCCTTTTATTTTTGCTGGATTGGTGTAACAAGTGAATCTCACTTAGGCTTTTCTTCCATTCCCCATGCCCTCTTCTAAAGCTGCTTAACATTATCAATGGTAATAGTGATTTAAGAAGAGAAGTGAGTGTTTGGATTCCTTGTGATGTGGTGGTGATATCCCACCATGAAACCATTCTTAGATGAAAGTAGTGTGAAAACCATAGACAATGCTAATGATAGAGTTTTCTTAACTAGGTCCTTGCTCAAAGTTTAAAGTTTCACACCCAGATTGTCCTAAAAAAGAGAGTAAAAAGTGGTGTGTATTTATATTTTTTGGATATGATGATAGAAACCATGTAGGTGGGGGCTTTAAGAAAGGTATCCTTGATTTTACATACGTCTGGTATGATTTGTGATCAATTAGGGTCATACACATGTCCTTAGGTGGTTATAGTGCTAGAAAAATGGTTTCTTATGTTTGCATAGCTAAGCTTGTCTTTTGCTTATGCAAACAATACGAGGCCATCTGTGCAGCTAATTATAAGTAGTGTCTTGTACGACTTTAAGGGCCATTTATTTGACTAGATGATAAGAGTTTTCTTGGAATATCTATCATTTACACCCTTATCCACCTAATTATCATGTCATTTCATATATTGAGGTACCTTGCTATTACCTTCTTTTGTTGTTATTTTTAATGCATTATGATGAATCCATTTTTCCAACTCAATCTTAGTTTTTTTTTAGCCAATTCCTGGTCATTGATTTGCCGTTCATATGAATTTGTGTTTCCCTCCCTTAACCCTCCTTATAATGCTAATTTGAATTTTTTTATTACTTCTTTTTTTATCTTTGTTGCATCTTTATCAAGACTTCTTTCTATTTTTTTGGTTTCATTTCTCTGGATATTTGCAACTTGCTTTCAAATAGGTACTTCCTTGCTCACTCTTCCTTTAAATAACTATGTTAACCTTTGCTACTTCATTTTGTTAGGTTGATTATTACGATGTTGCCTTAATTTTCTTTGTATTATGCCTTTTCTTATTGTTTGTTGTGACTTTTGATTTTTCTTTTATACTATGTTGCATACTTGTAAATTATCTTTATTACAATGGGTTTAAGATTTTATAGGATTTTGCTATAGTTTCTTTTATCCTTCTTCTATCCTTAATTTAGTAAGCCCTTTATTATTTATTTTCATCTTTCTTGGTGCATTCATCTTAGTTCACTTTATCCATTCTAACTTGTCCCACTATGACTTTTGTGTTCTCTTTTAAAGGTATTTTGGTTGTTTCTATCAACCCTTCTTTTGATGTTTAGTGGTCCTTTCTCTTTTATTGATTTGGGATCAAGCTTAGATAGTGATAGCTTAACCTCTAGCTTACTAAACCTTAATGAACTTTTTCATTCTCTTTTTCCTTGTTTGACCTCTCTTAAGGCAATCATGGTAGATTGTTTCTAACATGAAAATGGTGTTAACAATATAGGTATAGCATGTTCCAATTATCCTAAATTCAATTAATAATGCTAAAATGCAGAATTAGATAGCTTTTGCTAAATAGAAAGACTAGAATTTTTTGGATAAGTTATGTGATTCATATTACAACGATGAGATGAATAGACAATTGATATGTTTTGTTGCTATTCAAGATGATGAAAGGGCATGTAGTTATGACCTTATTACCTTTATAATGGTTTATAGGAGCTTTGAGTTTGATTTCTCCTTTTATCTTTTTTTCATTGCTTTGTTCTCCATGGTTTGAATATTTATCCTACCCAGTTAACTCCTAATACTTGGATGTTTCTGATATATTATGAAATTATGATATTTCATTTAGAAGGCAAGCCATCCGTAAATAAATTTTTTTTTGTGTACTTTCTTAAGCTAATAGTCTTAGGTTTGTACTTACTTTAGCCAAGGACCTAATCAATCATTTCTCAAGGGTTTGAAGTCTAGCATTAAGTATTGGAAATATTCATTTTTTAAAGGTAAAATGGCACGAAGGTTGTCCTTTTTGGTTGACTAACAAACCGATACAATGGAAGTGTCTTATAAAGAATTCAAAGATTCGTTATCTTGATACTTACTATATAGATGATCAAAACTTAATACTTCATATTTTGAGTTTGAGGCTTTTATATGCTCAAATAGTGTTAAGTGTGTGCTTAATTTTCCATCCACCTTTTATTTGATTTCATACTAATGCTTACCCTTTATTTTACAAATATTTGGCTTGGGAAAGAGAAATCTGCTTAAAAGATATTGGATGTGAGTGATGACCATTTTTAATGGATGAAGGTAAAATACTTGAAAAAGATATTGGCTTTGAAAGGAACTTAGAGCTCATCTATTGCTTCCTTATAGCCTCTTGTTTGACTTTAAAAGGTGTTCTAACATTTTCTTCTTATGTTCAACCTTCCACAGAATACACTATTTTTATAAATATGATCAATATTGAGGATCTAATTGAGAGTATTGTTATATTGAAAAGTTTTTGATATTTAAATCAATAGATGCATAGGTAGAAATATCTATGTCAATACCGAACAAAATTATCTATTATTAAATTATATGATGAATAACAACCATTCAATTAACAAAAATATATTGTACTAGGTATTATGCATGTGGGATATGCTTAAAAGAATGTGGGAGAAGGTGATCATGGGAGCATTTAAACAAGAATAGTTTAGAGTTGGTGGAAGAAAGCGAGCCTAATCCCCAACAAATAATGATCATTGATACAATAATGTATATTTACATTACTTTTTTATTGGTGTATAATATTCGGTACAAGTTATTAGAGAAATATTGCATAAGTGATATTATATATTTATTCTTGGCCACTGATGGCCAGTAATTGTTTAGTATTATTATTGACTAGCCTCTTTTAGAAGAAAATTTTAAAATTTGAAAAATAATTTATTTATATTTTAAGTTCAATTTTTTATGTGTAAATAAAAGTTAAAATTTACTCCCCTTTTTTAGGAGTTTGAAATATGAAAGATAGAGAGTTTGTAAGAGCATCTTAAATTGAGTGACAAAATTCTATCTTTATCCCCATTTATTAAAATATATAAAATTCAAATAAAGGCTATAAGGAAATTAAAAAAACGAAATCCAAAATTCTCCAGTCGGCTTTTTATTAGTAAAAGATTATTGATTGTCATTGACAATAAAGAATACATTTTGTAACAGTAATTATTACAATGGCCAATCTACTTTGTTTTATTAACGGTCTCTTTCGAAAACTGACCATCAATAATGGTATATTTTCTTGTAGTATTCATAATATAATAATGACATTAAAACATAAATCTTTGGGAAATTTAACGGTCTCACTCTTGAAAGATATTTACTTTCTCAATTTTGTCTTATAAGAATAAGAATTAGTTTAATTCATTATGTAATTTTTTTACTGAGTTCACTGTATCATACGATTATTCAACTTATTAAATCAATAATAAAAAAAACTGACATGATTTAATGGAATTTTCAATTAACCAGTAAAAGATGACAAGAAAAACAAATAAATTTTATTTAAAAAAACTTTAATGTAAATGAAATAATCTCTAGATCATCCAAAAAATAAAATCGTTGAACACAATATACTTTATACTCTCCAGAGTCTCCATACATTAAATCAAACATGTGAAAATGCACTGAAACATATCTTAATTTAAATAAAAACAACAAGTGTCCTTATGCACGGTATTTATATTTTCTTGTTCTAAAAGTACTAAGTAATGTTGAAATTCATAAAATAATAATCATATTTAGAAGATAAAGAAGAACCAACATTAAAGATAAGAACAAGAATTCACTTTCCACCTAGACCTTTTTCTCAACTTCCAGTAGGATTCATGTGTAATTTTTCAGATAAAGGATTTTTTTTTTAATGTTTTACAAAATGATAGCAGAAAATATAAAACTTTATTGCTAAGAGTAAGAACCGTATATTCTTTATTTTTTTTAAGCTTTTTATCGACCATAAAACATAATATCTTCCATTTATATATTAATTGAGAAAACTACCAAATCACTACTCGAAAGGTTTGGTAACTATTAAATTAGTACGGAAAGATTTTTTTTATATTAATTTAGTATTAATGTCAATAATTTTGATACTAATTTGATTTTTTAACAAGATTTTTCGTACTAAATTGAGGTAAAATTTTTTTTAATACTAATTTGAAATGAAAATTTTAAAATTGATATAAACAAATTTTCAATACTATTTTGATATTAACGAAATTTGTTAGGTGGTGAGTGGATAGTTTCCTCTATATTAATTAGCTATTTTTTTTACGTCTTCATTAAATGTTAACGTGGCAATTACTTTTGGTTTTGTTGGCTTTTTCATTATTAATTAAACAAATTGACAACCAATGGGATCCAACTGCTGCTAACCAAAACATTAATGACATAATTGTAATAGTCTTTATTTAAAGATCGAATATGGAAAGGTACTTCAACAGGTAGCCTAATTTTATAGTAGTTTTAATTTTTTTTAATATCAATATAAGTAAATTAGTTTAGGGATCAATATGATAGTTTTCTCTCTAATTTAATTAATCTAAAATATATTAATTAAAGCAATCCTGGCCGCTTTGCATAAAATTAAAAACTGGACAAACCTTAAAGAAGGAAAATGAAAAAACGCGTGCGGAAGCAAGCAGGAGACAGTTGGCTTGTCCTGTTTTACTATAGTCGTTACTCGTTCGAACGTGTTCTGTTCGTAATTCTTTGGATGGCGGTCCCACCACTTCTCCTTCACTTCCCTCCGTCTGCCTCAGCCGGCAGCCGCTCAGCAATCTTTCTTCTCTTTCCAAATGGCTTAAACCTCTCACAAGTTTGACCTCATAGCTCTAAACTTCCCATTTTGTTCCTTCCCTTCCCAACATCTCCATTTTGCATACTAACAGGCTAATTTCAATCTCATCCTAAATCTGTTTCATTCATTTTTCTTCTTTTCATTTTTTCTTCTGCTTAATTACATTGCATTTCTTGAAGATGGGTGAGTGTAAGAGTAGCTCCAGTGCTCTATGGAAAGTGATTTGGTTAGGCATTTTGGTGGTGGGGGTGGTGCAGTTCGCACAATGCCAAGAACTGAATGACTACGATCAAATCGACAACCCAGCTGTTCTTCCCCTCATTACGCAGCTCGTCTATGCTCGGATTTCCAATTTGACTTCGGTTCTTAGTCAGGAAATAAGCAGCCGCTCCAATTTCTGCGTCAAAGATCCGTCAGTCATTTCTTTTCCTTCATTGTCTCACTCTAAAGAAAATACCAAAATTCTTATTATGCTCGTTCATGTTTCCCAGAATCAATACATGTACTACCTAAAATTGAATTAATTTTGTTAAGGTACTTAGTAGTTTTTTCTTGAGTTAGTCCTGTTGAGATTTACCATCTTTTTTATCATTGACACATCTTAGTGTTAGCAGATTTTGAATAGTTTTTTTAGTTCTTGTTTAATGAGCAATGTTGCTTGCAAATTGCTGTTACCGATTGCACTGCAGTTGCAATTTCCCTCAAATTTTCACTGCAACAGCATATGTTTCCGCATTTGTTGCAATTTTGCCAATTGCAGCTGCGAACGTAACAGCAACTGCAATTTAGGACCATGATTAGCAGAATGAGTTAGTTTGCAGTAGCTGGAAATTTTCTGGATGCACCAGTTCTGTAGTCAAGTAATGCACTAATTTCAAATGGGCACTTACTACTTAAACATTAAATTGCTTCTGTTGAAGTAATTGCACCTTATAATATGTTGTATAGATTTATGAATATGAGTTTGAAGCCTACTTTCTTATTTCAGGGAAGCAGATTGGAACCAAGCTTTTAATTTTTCATCTGATTTGGGCTTCTTAACTTCTTGCATTCAGAAGACTAAAGGTATTAGAATTGACTATTGCTAAGAAATTGGTTTATGAGAAATTAGACAAATTAGACATGTTTCTTCTATTCTATTTCTCATGAAGCAGTTAAACATGTTGAATTTTTGTTTACAAACTGTGAATATTTGTTGTGCTTATGTTTATGTCTAATGGCATATACTATTTTCAGGGTGTAAGATAAATTGAGAATTTATTTACACGCCTATTTTCCCCTTCACCTTCCAGATACTTCTGTAAAATGAAGGGAAAAAACTTTTTTTTTCTTGATATATCTGGGATGAGAAAAAAGAGTGATATGTTTTTGTTCTGAGTTTCTGTTCTCTTCTAGTAAATATTTTTCACTCTTCTCATATGATTTAAATTCTTGTCATTCTGATGGTTTTATAGGAGATATTACACGCCGCCTGTGTACTGCAGCAGAAATGAAGTTTTACTTTAGTAGTTTCCTTGATCACTCTATTAGTGCCAATTATTTAAAGCCTAACAAGAACTGCAATTTAACCTCATGGGTCTCCGGGTGTGAGCCAGGATGGGCCTGCAGTGTCAGTTTGAGCCAGCAGGTTGACCTTAATTTGCAGGAGATACCTACAAGAACTACAAGTTGCCAGGCATGTTGTGAGGGCTTCTTTTGTCCTCATGGCATCACCTGCATGATTCGTAAGTATATCAAAATCTTTAAAAATGCTTTAGCTTCTATCATAATATAACAATTTCTATTTTATCTTGACTTTTTAACATTCTGAGTCTGCTTTCATAATTGATTGTAAATATTCCAGCTAGAAATTGGGACTATTCTTTTTAGGGGCATACAAATGGGCTAGGCCTGGATGATTTATCTGTTATGGTACTACATGTTGTATTGATAAATATTATATTTCATTTTATTCTAATTTTAAGATCTTAAATCTGTGGCAATTTTGGAGAATTATGACATTAGATGTGATAATGATTGTGATATCAACACCAAATGCTATCTCTGATTTTTTTTTATCTTTCTTTTGCATTTGAAATATTGTGCCCGAAGCTTGTCCACTTGGTTCTTATTGTCCTCTAGCAACACTCAATAAAACAACCGGTGTATGTGAGCCGTAAGTTGTATTTCTGGTACAAACTTCTGCTTTCATTGTAAGTTATACATACTCTGTTGAAATTAATAAATATATATTTTTTTCTACAGATATCTTTACCAACTGCCTCCAATGCAGCCAAACCATACATGTGGAGGAGCAAATATTTGGGCTGATGTTAGTAGCAGCAGTGAGATTTTTTGTTCAGCAGGATCATACTGTCCGGCAACCACCAAAAGAGTCACTTGCAGCAGTGGGTATTGCTTTTCTCCCAAATTTGTTTTTTATTTGAAAGTAAATAAGTGGCCTTGCACAGTTGCACTTGTCTGCCAGAAACTTAGCATATTCAATGGTCAATATCATATGACCATTTTTGTTGATTGTCTTTGAACAATTTATGCTGCTAACATGTTCATTATTTTGACTTTTTTTAATTTTTATACTTGAAATTTCAGGCATTACTGCAGGATGGGTTCCACATCTGAGAAAAGTAAGATTTCATAAGAATTGTAAACTATTGTGGAAACAATAATGTGTGGATTTCTCAGATTTTAAAGTTCAGTTTCCCAACAAGAATCTGAGGGTTCATATGACGACTGCTGATTATCTTGTAGGATGCTTCAAGTTGAGTTCGTGCAATTCAAACACAGCAACCCAAAATATGCACGCATATGGAGCTATGCTAATTGTAAGTTGTTAGTTCTGAATTTGAATAATTCTTCTTTGTTTAGTCCATTGCCTTGTTTGGTAATTGATTAACTAGGGAAGCAGCCATAAAGTTTTGAACTAAAGCAGCTAAATCAAATATATTATCAGAAAAAATTTCTGATATTTCTTGTTTCTTAGTAAGCATAGAGATGAACATGACACAACACAGGCATCAGAACTTGTGACTAGGCACATCAAAGGCACAACAATGACGTGGGAAAAGCTAAAAATCCAAGTAAATAATATGTCATAGATATATGGATAAAAAAATCATGAATATGTGATTATTGGTGTATCTGTGCATGAGAATTTCAAGTTGTACATAAAAGTATACATTAAATATTCCGAGTCCACATTAAATCACATTTAGAAGGTATTTAACATTGTCAACTATTAAATTTGTATACATTTAGCTTCTAAGTATGCTTTATATAGGTGCAGTGTCAACGGCTGGCACATTTTGGACAGGGACATGGCTTGTTTTTTAGTGTCCGTTCTATGTATGATGTTTCCTCGTTTTTAATTCCTATTGCATCCTAAGTTGTGATATGGTCATGTACAAAAATGACCTTGGAACCAAGGAAAATACCATGTCACAAGAAGAAAATTGATGAACACAGAACATGCATGCACTGAGACCATGTTGGTAGATGCTGACATTCTGGAACTGTTCATGCAGGCTGCTTTGAGTACTTTGCTGCTCATTATTTACAACTGTTCTGGCCAAGTTCTCACTACTAGGGAAAGGAGAATGGCCAAGTCCAGAGAAGCAGCAGCTAGAAGTGCAAGAAAGACTGCAAATGCACGGCAAATGTGGAAAGCAGCAAAAGATGCTGCTAAGAAGCATGCAAGTGGGCTTCAAGCTCAACTTTCACGCACATTGACTCTTAAGAAGGATACAACAAATCCTGAAAAGGTTAAAATTTTGAATCAAGCAGCTTCTGAAACTGATGTTGAAATGTTCCCACCTCTGCATTCCACTTCTTCAAATATGGCTGCAACTTCATCTGCTGTACCACAGGAAATAGGAAAAGAACCCAGTGACCTGATGAAGATAATGCATGAAATTGAAAATGACCCGGAAATTAATGATAGCTTTATTGACAGTTTTGTTGCAGAGACTAGGGATGGAAATGTTCCAAAGAACATACCCACGGGAAAACAATTGCATACTCATAGCCAAATCTTTAAGTATGCATATGCTCAACTTGAAAAAGAGAAGGCTCAGCAACAAGAAAATAAGAGCCTTACCTTCTCGGGAGTAATTAGAATGGCAACTAACCCTGAGAAAGGAAAAAGGCCTTTAATTGAGATTTCTTTCAAAGATCTGACTCTGACGTTGAAAGCACAAAACAAACATATACTGAGATGTGTTACAGGGAAAATAAAACCTGGTCGCATTACTGCTGTCATGGGACCATCAGGGGCTGGCAAGACAACATTTCTTTCAGCTCTAGCTGGAAAAGCCATTGGATGCAGAGTGACTGGTTCAATTCTTATAAATGGAAAGAATGAATCAATCCACTCCTATAAGAAAATTATTGGTTTTGTGCCTCAAGATGATGTAGTTCATGGAAACCTGACAGTGGAAGAGAATCTATGGTTCAGTGCACGCTGCAGGTATGGCTTATAAATTATTTTCTACATTGCATTCATTCATGCAAGTTTTGCATTTACATTTTTTCTGGGCTCATCATAGTAATCATACACTTTTTCCTAATTAATCCTGGTCAAGATCCTTTTGAACTGTGGAGTTAACCCAAGACCTTTGCTGTCATTGGGCTGTCAGTTTACATGGAACTTGATTTTTGTACTTTTGTCTAAATGGTTCCATTTATTTTGATTAAGAGGCTTAGCCATGGTATTTTTCTGTACTCTCCTTTTCTGTCATATACTTTCTTCTTTTGCTAAAAGTTTTTAAAACAAAAAAAAAAAAAAGAGAGAAAGAGAAAGAAGGAAAGAAAAGGTTGGATGGTGTTCTGGAATGTGCCATCATAAAATAGAATGAGCGTGAATTTTATGATTTCTTCCTTTTCTTGCATGCATATTAATTATGTCAATGAATTGAAAACATGCAACACTGTCTTTGAGTTTTAACTGGTTGGGTACTGAGGTAAGCCTCTGTTGAAAAACTTGTTAGATAAGTTAGTTATGAGGACCATCCATTCTATTCTAATATATCTATAAAAGAACTTGTCGAAGTACAATGCTGCAGGGAACATTCATATAGTCCTACATAAGCTTGAAGTACTATTCCAAGAATGGTGTGAGTCTCTTGACTGTTAAAATGAAATATTAAAGGCATCAAATAACTCTTTTGTTTTCTCTTCATTGTGCTTTTTAAATTATTGAGCAACATGACTGAATCTTTTGTTGTTTTTCTATGTTTTCCCAGTGCAGCAACCTCTCTTATACTCAATTGCTAGTCTTGCTCTTTCTGCAAACTCTTTTCATATAATATTGTTTGTGGTATTTTTTTTTTCCTGTTTGTGTGTTTTCTCTTTATTAACCAATTTTTGTTGATGTTGAAGGCTATCTGATGACTTGCCAAAACCAGATAAAGTACTGGTTGTTGAAAGAGTGATTGAATTCTTGGGGCTCCAATCTGTGCGAAATTCTTTGGTTGGAACTGTAGAAAAGCGAGGGATTTCTGGAGGCCAAAGGAAGCGTGTGAATGTTGGATTGGAAATGGTCATGGAACCTTCACTTTTGATTTTGGATGAACCCACTTCAGGTTTGGACAGTGCATCATCTCAGCTTCTTCTTAGAGCACTTAGGCGTGAAGCTCTTGAGGGGGTTAACATTTGCATGGTGGTCCACCAACCCAGGTAACATCAAATTCCATATCTGCATGATTGGGAATTGCTTGCATTGTCATTGTATGACTATTTACTTTCGTTGGTTAACTTGGTTTCATATTTTATTAAAGTTGAGGGGATAACTAGTCAGCAGTTTAGAAGCTGCTTCCATTAATAAAGATTAAAACTTTAAACGTAATTCTTGGACGAGTAATTGAACAAAACTGATTTTAATCCCAATGTTGTTTCAGAGAGTTCGGAATGCTAAACTAACACAGGACATTAGAGTTTTCAAGGGTGTGGTGCGCAAAAGTTGGATGGTGATTAAAACCCATTTTGGGGGGCTGTTTTATTGTCACCGCTGATGGAAAAATGTTTAAAAAAAAGGGGTATAGGCTAATTTAACTAGAATGAACTAGGGATTTTTAGGAAAGAATATATGATGTCTATTCAAGAAAAATTTGGGCATTACATCAGTTCAAAAGTTTGGGCTTGGCTTCAATTGGTTGTGTTATCACTTGACCAAACAGAAGCAGATAATTAGTTTAAAAAATTACTACTGTGTATCAAGGGTAAATTTGTTCCATCAAGACTTTAAAATGACAGAGGTACTCTAATTTTTACCCATTTTAAAGGTAAATTAGACCATTCCTCACAGTTTATTACATATTCCCTATGTTCCTTTGCTCTTTATTTTTTTATTCATCCTCTTGTGTCACAACAAAAATTGCCGTTTAATTTCCTTTGAACTCAATAATGCCACGTGCACTGTTTTGAGGCATCCATATGCCTTTAATGCTCCTGGTTGAATTTATACATGGGCATTATGAATGAGAAAGCACTTTGAAGACCGATTTTGTAGGCCATGCTTTAAATCAACTTTATTAACAGTAGGATTCGTTTCTTTTGATTAATTAGTTTGTCAAACTTTCCGCTTCAGCTATGCCTTGTTCAAGATGTTTGATGACTTGGTACTTCTGGCAAAAGGCGGTCTTACTGTCTATCATGGATCAGTCAAGAAAGTTGAAGAATATTTTGCAGGCCTTGGGATCAATATCCCTGAGCGGATAAATCCTCCAGACTACTTTATCGACATTTTAGAGGGTATTGCAGTACCTGTTGAAGGATCAGGAGTGAGTTATAGAGAGCTGCCAATTAGATGGATGCAGCATAATGGGTATACATTACCTCTTGATCTGCGGCAGAATGCTGCAAATTTTAATGTGGCATCCCCAAGTGTACATCCAGCTGATGAAATTGATTCTCACGGTTCAGATCATGAGGAAAAATCTTTTGCTGGAGAATTATGGCAAGATATGAAGAACAATGTAGAGGTGCGGGGGGAAAAGATACGGCTCAACTTTTTGAAGTCCAAGGATTTATCTTACAGGAAAACTCCTGGTATATTTAAGCAATATAAGTACTTCCTTATAAGGTAAAATATCAAAAAAAAAAAAAAAACCCAAATTTTTTCCATCCATGAAGTGCACCCCCCCCCCCTTTTTTTTCTCTCTGCTGACTTGTTAGGAATTTCTTGTCATGAACAAATTTTACCTTGCAGCACTACAATTTTCTTGTTGAAACTATTGTGCGTGGCTTTTTAAAAAAAAAAAAAAAAATTGAAAATTTTGAGCAGAAATTGTTTTTGGTAATCAGAGTTAGTGAATTTTGGTAATGTCAGGGATTGAATAAATATATTTTTCCTTTTTCTTTCTCCTTCTTACCATCTTATCCCATGTATTTCTGAAACTAATATTAAAGATTACAACATGCCTTGCGCAATTGTATGACCATAAAGTAAAACTATGGTGAAACTGATCTTGGGGCAGATTGTACCAGAGAATATATCCCTAAAATTATTCCATGTCATAAATTCTCTTCCCTATTGCATTGGTGATAAATGATTCCATCAAGTGGTCTGATTTGTTAAAGGAGAAAGGGGATTATGACCATCTAATGATAAACATGTCTGTTTAATTTAGTATCTTCATATAATTGTTAATTTCTGGCAAGCTCATCCAATCCAATTGTTATTTCAGAGTTGGGAAGCAGCGATTACGGGAAGCCAGGATTCAGGCCATAGATTATCTGATTTTATTGCTTGCCGGAGCCTGCTTAGGATCACTAACTAAATCTGGTGATCAGACATTTGGTGCTGCTGGATATACTTATACTGTAATCGCTGTCTGTAAGTCATACAAGTTTATAGAAGTTTGATGATTAGTAGAATTGGAAGTTCTTTAACTTTCTGGCATAGTATTGGTTGAATTTATGTTAAATACATACATATATATATATATATCCCATCCATGTATAATTCTCATTATAACTTTGAAAATAAATATTGCTACAAAATGCTTTATGTTTGTAATAATTATCAACAACATCAATCATTTTTTTTTTTTTCATTCATCCTTTTCATGAAAATTTAATTAATGTCATTAATTGTGCCATTGAGGTAATCTTGTATCACCTTGAGCGAGGTAGACTCATTTGTAATGTATGAAGCTCATTTGATACCATATGAGTCAAGCTTATTGAGTCAAACTGAGCAATTGGCGGGCTTTACTCAAGTTGAATTCAAGCTTAAAAAAAGTCACTCAAATGAGCTCGAGTCATGCGATGAGCGAAAACATTTAATTGAGTGGTGCACAAACTGAAACTATATTTTGATTTTACCCAAGAGTTATTCATTTTGTGTCAAAACCTGTGAGCATATCATGTCAGTAACACTGTCAACAGAATTACATATTAAAATTGCAAATATCTACCCATCATTTATTTGATCAATGTTTTAATCTCGTTTATTACTATGAATTTCAGCTCTTCTATGCAAAATAGCAGCATTGAGATCATTTTCTCTAGATAAATTACACTACTGGAGAGAGAGTGAGTCCGGCATGAGTAGCTTGGCGTATTTTCTCTCTAAAGACACAATTGACCATTTTAGTACAGTGATCAAGCCTGTGGTATACCTGTCCATGTTCTACTTCTTCACCAATCCAAGATCTACTTTTGCTGATAATTACATTGTTTTGCTTTGTCTTGTATATTGTGTGACCGGCATTGCATATGCATTGGCTATATCCTTTGAACCAGGTGCAGCCCAGCTGGTAAGTGTTTGAAGCATAGCAGACTGTGGATATTATGAATCGCAAATTGAAATTTAAGTAATCAAAATTTTGTCCCTTTTTTTTATCCTAATTGGATGCTGTTTCTTGCAGTGGTCAGTACTTCTTCCTGTTGTTTTGACACTCATTGCAACACAACCAAAAGATAGTAAATTTTTGAAGTATATAGCTAGTCTGTGCTACTCTAAGTGGGCTTTGCAAGCATTTGTAATTGCAAATGCTGAAAGGTAACGTTCCATCACTGTTGAATCTATTTGCACTTCTGGTAGCAAGATGCTTGGGGAAAGACTAGCCTGATGTGTTTTGCTTCCAAGAAAATTGTCACGGAAGAATTAAAGAGCAAGGATTAGTCATAATAGTAAAAGATTTGTTGCCAGCTGAAGCGATATAATATGTCACCAATTGAAATGCATAGTGTTATCAAACATTTATTACTTGCTTCCTTGATCCGTTTTGGTACACTTTTCCAACATAATAGGTATAGGGTGGAGCAATTTAGTACGAATTTAAAGCAACTCTTGAATCAAAGTTAGGATTGCATTCACTTCATCAAAAAGTACAGAAAAATAAGAGCCCAAAGATTAGCTTACGAACCATATTAGAATAGTTTTCATGCTCTTTCAAAGTCCACTACACTTTATTGAAAGATAATAAATAAATAAATGAAAACAGAAGTCTACTGCACTCAATTGGATTACAAATTATTCATTTTTTTGATAGAATATTAGATAATTTTTTGAAGCACTAGTTAAATGTTCACTTTACATTGTTTTTGCATGGTGCTAATTACTTGTTCAATGCAGGTATCATGGAGTGTGGCTCATAACTCGTTGTGGTTCACTTATGAAAAGTGGCTATAATCTTCATGATTGGGGTTTGTGTATATTCATCCTCATTCTTACTGGTGTAATTAGTCGGGTTATAGCATTTTTCTGTATGGTTACCTTCCGAAAGAAGTAAGGCCAAGCTTCAAGCTGCCATAGTATTCTCCCCCCCCGGGCTTGAGGAGTTCAATTGGAAGAGGATATTGCATGTCATCCATACTCAACAAGAATTACATCATATGTCAAGAGGAACGACTTATATTTCTCTGAGTAATACCGGTTGTTGATATGAATTCATGCAAATTTCAGTTGATAGGATTTTGAAGGCGTGACAACCGCTTAGATTTGTTTCCAGCTATTTCCTGGGGTTTGTCGTTGGTGTCTGCATAGCAATGCATGTGTAACCTTTAGATTTTTTGTTTCTTTTCATAAATTAGTAGATATATTTATTTATACACAAGTAGATTGGAAGATGGAGATGAAGATTGTATTTTATGCTTTATGATAATGCATCGTACAGCTTAAAATTAGGAAGGATTGTAATTTGTATACCGTATACATGGCTTTTGTTGAATGGGATATATCTGAAACATTTAGTCCCGCTTGCTAGGTAATATCTAATGGACTTGATTGTAAATTTGTTTTCTTAAGTTCTTGAGGTGTTGTAAATTTAAACTCTTATTTATAGCAGGGCTGTTATTTATCTTGTTTTAAAATGTGATGATGAAATAACATTTTTGGCATGGCATTTTGTTCAACAAATAACGATGTGTCACTTTTGCCACATGATGCATTCCATATGTCACTTTTTTGCCGTAGAAATTGGCTTAAGTTACACTGTTTTGTACTTATATATATATATATATATATATATATATATATATATATATATAGTATGAAAATTGTCATGCTCATCAAGCAACATTTAATCCATTACAAGAGATAGGATGACAATGTTGACACTGTTAATAGTACAGTACCATTTAATATTGCTTCTAAAGATTTTCTTCCTCTCATAATTCTAAGTTGGAATTAGGACATTATGGGTATGTATTACGTGATTTGTCACTTATACTATTATTTAAAAGAAAGAAAAAATAGATAGGATGGAAATTTTGTCAAGTTTGTCAAGCAACAATTCTTCCAAAACAAGTTTTCTCTTGCATGGTGAGAGTGATTTCTCTCTTTAGTGGCAGTATAATCGGAGGATACAAGAAAGGCGGATTTAGCCTTTGTTTGGATGGGAGAGAAATGAGAGGAGAAAGAAATTAGGAGAGAAAGAAGTTGGGGGAGAGAGAAGTGGGAGGAAAGAAGAAATTCTTTTGTATTGTTTGGAAAGAGAGAAGTTAAGAGAGAAAGAAATTAGAAGAGAAGTGATTTCTTTTGTTTGAAAAGAGAGTTGGGAGTATTTCTGTAAAATGATTTTTGTACTCTTATGTATAATTTGTGCATGCAAGTGTATACTTTAAAAAATTCTATTCTTAAAAAATACAATTTTAATTATTAAAATAAATACCAAATTAACAATAAATCCATTAATTAAATATTTCAATTTAATAATTAGAAATAAAATATAAATAAATATTTAAATAATTATATAAAAATATTTATAATTATTTAAAAAATTATATAATTTTATAATTTAATCTTATTTTTTTAATACTTCTATAGTTATTATTTACTCCTCTAATACCCATATAAAAATATTTTTCATCCAAAATAAATTAAAAATAAGATGTAGTAGTATTTAATTTTTTAGAATTATATAATTTTTCTTTATATTTTAGTGTTCAAATAAATGTTGTTGGATATATATTTAATAAAAGATTTATCTTATTTAAAGACCAAGATAAATCTCTTTATTTTAAATACCATCCCAAAAAGATTTATCCAACCTTTTAGGCAGCTGTTAGCGAATCACTGTCGTTTGGACAGCTAGAAGAACCAGAGGAGGGAGCGGCTTGGAAGCTGAGGATGAAGAATGTTACTAGAGTGGGGAGTAGCAAACACAAGGGCATTCAGTGTCCAAGTAGTTTTTTTTCACAATTTCTCCCCACTTCTTTCCAAAAGTGGAGAGAAGTTCCTCAACTACTATCCGTGGGCCCCATCGCACACTCCCCAAAATTTCTACATTTCTTTCTTCAGTTCCAAATGGGAGAAATTAACAACTTCTCCCCCAACTTCCATCTCCCCACTTCTTTCCCCCTTTCTTTCTTCAGTTCCAAACACACGCTTAGAGCCCTATAGGGATGGTGTGGAGGTGACAGATAATGAGATCTTCACAGTGGTCTCAAACCGTGAAGTCAGGGGCTGGGGACATATGATATGTTTGGTTACTTGCTAGGAGACAAGGTGAAACATAGTAATAGGGTTGGAACCATGCTGAGAAAAGCATGGAACTTTTGCTAGGATATGATGCATATAAGTGGTATAGGGGTGAATAGAAACATGATTCTAGTTCTACAAGTGATGATGTTGATAAGATATCGGAAGAGGTCCATGGAATGTTTATAGTGTAAAATGGGATCTCTCCTTTTCCAGTAAGGAATTGGATGACTAAGTTGACAGTCAGAATTCAACCATGTATTTCTAGTTAATTCTTTTCTTAGCCATCAATTAAGAGCAATAACCCATATATTTTGGTATATATATTTTAGACTCTGTGCAATGTAAAAGTCATTAGTAATATATAGAGGTGATAATTTGTATCCTCATATTCACGTACTAAGTTTGTATCATGTTAAATGATAATAATAATCCAAATAAGCCCAATTTCAATTCGACTTGAATAATAATCATATCTTATCCAGTTAATTCATTTATTAAATATATTAAGATGTGTTAACTTATTTAATAATTCTAAATAAAAAAATTTATAATATAAATTCATTTATCAAATTTAATTATTAATTATTTGTTACTAAAAGTAATTTTAATTATTAATTAAACACTTTATTGTATTATCATTTTTATTATAACATAAGGTTGATCTTTTTATTATATATAATATTTATAAATTAGTTATTAATTATTTTTGAAATAATATTTTTAAAATTTTAATATAAATTTCTACATGAGTTAACTTATTAATCTATATAATTTTAAACTAATCTTAATTCAACTTATTTATTATTTGATTATATGAGTTAACTAGTTTATAACGGAATCCATATAAGTTCAATTTGGATTCATATAAGGTGCTTCATGTTCATGTTGTGTCAAATTGCCACCCCTAGTAATACATAGTCCTTTTTCTTTATTTGGCATGAGATCAAGGTTTATTCAGCTAACTTAATCCATGGTTGAAGAAACTAACTCAAGCACTAATGACCATTCTCTCTCTCTCTCTCTCTTTTTCACACACACACACACACACAATAATACATCTCAATGAGCTCCATGGATGAACAAAAAGAAGCCTATTCAAGGTTCACAATACATAGAAGGCTAGATTTCTCATCAATATACTAAAGCTTGTAAGAGGGAAAGGGCTCTTATAACAAAATCCACTTGCATGCTTTGTAAGAATAACTAGACTTAGAAGTCAAATTAAACAAAAAGGAGCTTTTTCATGTTATAAGGTTTCCTTTAAAGCCTTTAGAGCTCTAATTGCATATTGCTACTAACACTGATGCAAGAAACCAAAAAGGCACTTCCATATAGCAAACTCATTCTACGTAGAACCAACACACTAAAGGAAGACAAAAGCAAGAATTAAATATCACAATATTATAAGAAAATCTTGAAAGACCAAAAATAAATGAAGTTTCACAAAAAAAGATCAACTTTGGTTCAACCCTCTGACACATCACCAATTATAAAAGAAGCTCAAAACCCTTGAAACTTCAAAAGTAAAATAGAGTAGCTTGAGTTTTTATATCACTAATAACTGTCCAAATACCAAAAATTCATCATGCCAACTTGTGACTGGTTCTAAATCACAAATCGGTAGATCTCCAGTTGAAATTGTCTAGTGCACATTTGCTACTCTTGGTGAGCATGTCAGCTTTTCCATTAAATTCATGTGACACATTTGGAATTGAAAACATAAATCACAAGTTTGCAAGCCGTAATTAAATGTCACTGAAGAACTCACACATGCTAAGTTGTAAAATTGCCCCACACTAGGAGCCTTCAAGCACAATGAGTTAAAAGGAATAAATTTGAATAAGGAGAGGGACATTTCATTCACTTGGTTTATGTTTCATTTTATAGCTTTAAGTGTGTGGGGGATGACAACAAGTTAACACACCTCAATCACTAACTTAGTGCCAAGGCATCTCATTGGGCTTTCCTGACACTCCATCTCTCTTAAAGGACATCTTGAACAAAAGTCCACCTAGTATAAGTAGATGTACTTTTTTTAAGTTGTTATAAACCCTTTTTGCCATGCTTTGAATATCTATTTATCACCATAATATACCAATATAAAGATAAAAATGTAAAGATTATAGACATCAAGCTTTTCAAACCTTTTTGGATTATCTAACCATGCAAAAATTACCAAATACCCTAAAACTTGCAAAAATCAAGAAAAATTGTACATAAGTCAAATTGATTCTAAATTTTAGCCATAAGACCTCTACAATATATTTGATTTTTTTTGCTAAGTTTCATCTAAAATTAAGTACATTTTCTGACTAGACTATCACAACTACTAGTTTATGACATTCTCTCCCACTTCAAATGTCAATATCTTCAGTGACACCTTAATTTGATATGGTTCCATAAAGAATCTACTTACTCTCTTGAAATTTCATGTTAATTTTTAACTTACCCTTTGAGTTAATACTTCAAAATAAAGCATGGACTTTATGAATGGCTAATTAAGCTATTTAGACTCATTAATACACTAAACACTTTCATGAGATTAATGAATCATATTTTGCATACATACATTAGGAAATTTGTTGTGTATTTTAATGATATCTTGATATACAACAAGAATCTTGGTGAGCACATGAGTCATTTGCATTGCATACTTGGTATATTAAGGAAGGAAAAACTATATGCTAACTTGAAAAAGTATAGCTTTTGCATGGATAAGATTATTTTCCTTGGTTCTATTGTAAGTGCACAAAGGATAGAAGTTGATGATGAAAAAGTAATGATGTGAAATTGTGTTAGATTATCTCAAAATTCAACAAATCTGAAAATAAAAATAGAAAGGTATTCACACCACACTTTAGAAAAAGAAGAATGGAAGCGATAAATGATGACAAACATGTTATAAAGCATGTAAATCTTTTGACGAGTGAAGAAGAAAACATGCCACAAGGATGAATTATTAATTAGTGAAAATCAATGCTATAAAGGGTGAATTCCTTTGATAAGTCACAAGTTTATTCAAGAACTTAAGAGAAAATACACTTTCATAAAAAGGCACTTAGTTAAATTCTCAAAATTCTAATCTCCAATCTTCAATCTAATTTGGTATAAGGAACAAGTCTCCTTATATAATTCTTTAAAACCTTAATTGAAAATAGGCTCAAATGACATCATATTAGCCTAAAACTATTTCACTAACCTAAACCTAATAAAAGTAACACAGTAAGTTACTCATAGTAACATGATAAATATTTAAAACAAAATGGGCCTAAATACATTCAACTTAAATTAAAGCCTAAAATGCTTTGAAATGACCTAACACAAAAATAAATAGAAATTAAAGGCCTAAATGATAAATTAAAGCTCAAAATATCAAATAATAGTAAAAATGGGCTAAAGTGACATCAATTATGATTATGGTTGATATGGCATTAATGAGATGCCATCTCCTTGATGATGTGGCAATGATGTGCACCAACTTGGTGATGATGTAGCATAATTCTAATGCATTTGATCAAACTTTCCTCTTAGCTTAATTTATTGTGATTGACCCCTTTAGATTCATATCAAATCTTTAGCTTCTTTCTTTTCTTTCTCTTTCTAAATCCTAGCTATGTTTTTCAACATATATAAAAGAAAAGAAAATAAAAAGAAGTTCAATTACTTGTACATGGACATAAAAAATAAAAAGCATGTTTGCTCCTTAATTTCATATGTTATGTTAACCTTTAGTTATTTTTAAGACAAACATTTAAGCTAGCAAAGGGAGGAATGCTCTTTTTTATTTATTAAAAAGGCTTTTTCTTTTTACAGTCAAAATCATTAAATCATTAAAATAAACTAGTACATAGAAAGATTATATTAAGATTTCTATACTACATATATGTGAAGAGTATGGACATGCTTATATTATTTTAGGTTAATGGCAAGTAAACTATTGAATACAATAAATAAATTATGAACTTTTAATATTCCATAAAATAATCGAAGCCCTTGGAGAAAATACATGATAACAACAATGCCAATAACAAGTAAATAAATCTTTACTTGTTTTACAAGATATCCAAGACCCATACCATCCATGAAGTCTTTCACACTACTTCCCTAATTATTTTTAATTGCCTTTTTAAATTCTTCCATAGCCTTCTTAGGATTTATTTATTATGAAATTACAAATCCAAGTAAAGCACATACTTAGGGAAAAGTCCACCATTCTTATGATAATACCAATTAGGCCACCAAGTAAATTTGGATATTATTAAAGATAATTAGCAAATTTTTCTAATTGCATTGTCAACTTACTTCTAAAGCAAACAAAGGAGAATCATTCCTTTCAACTAGCACCAATATTCCCCTTATCAAATCCTAGAGAAAAACATGAAAATCATAGATGTTCCGTAGCAGGAAAAAACATTTGATTGAATCCTTATTTAACTAATTAATTTAAAAAATATCAAAAGAACTAGAAGGCATGTAAAAACTTGAGCAAAAGAATTCCCAAGGAATGAGCTAGATCAGTGAAAACCACAACAATAGGGTGCCTATTTTTAGAAAATTTAGCACCAAGTGAGGAAGCACAAGCTGTCTTCCTTACTCCTTTTTTCCTATCAAGCATGTAATATTTCCACTTAGTCCTAGATACCATATCATCAAACCTTGCCTTAGCTTCTATAAAAGTAGCCACCGATCTCACTAAAATAGAATAAATAATTGTATTCTCACTAACAATAACCATCCATAATAAGAAGTATAAATTGCCTAAGAAAATAATGCACTTTTTCAAGTCTCACATTGAAAATCAAGCCCTAACAAATCATGACATTTTCAAATAAAAATGTAAAATTACAATTTAGATTTCCAAAGGAACAATATAAAAGCTTAATTGCCTTTATTGATTTATAAGGAAACTAAACTACATTAATTTATGGTACATATTTCACCATAAAGCATGATGAAGTCTACACTATTTTAATACAAAAGATTCTTGAACTGTCCATTACTTAAATGGAAAAAATAAGATTCCTGGGCAAACTTTTTTTACTCCTAAGAAAATGTCCAAAAAAAAAATTAAAATTGCATCCTCTAACTACTAAATGATTTTTACAAAAACCACTCACATGTATGTTCTTCCTCTTCTTTACTTGATTCTATTTTCTATATCTCTTTCTTTCCTCATAACTAATCATTTTTCATTTCTTTCTCTTCCCTTCTCAATACTCAATATGCATACAATGTTACTTACATGAATTAAAAGGAAGAAATCCATCATAGGGGGCAAAAAAAAAGGAGAAACCAATGATAATATGGGTTCGTTCAATCCAATATACTAATACAAAGTAACAATTTTACTAATATTAACAAATGAATCATAACAAAAAAATAGATTTAAAAATATGATACTACCCACCTAAGAAAATTCACATGTTTAAGCAAAATTTATTACAAAAATATTTAGGATAATAAATTTTAGAATGATTTTTTGATGAACTTTCAGGAGGCAGAAAAAGTAACAAAGCTAAGGCTATTCGAGAAATGAAGAGCAAATGGTGAAAAGGTTCTAGGTTGGTAGGAAAGCACACCCTTAATTACCATAGAATTTCTATTAAGAGAAGATGAAAATGTGAAAAAAAAAAAACATGTGTAGCCATGTTTTGCAAAGATTGCTGGCGACTAGTAGCAAGAAGCTTAGAGTAGTTAAATTAGAGGACTTGCAGAGAAATGCAACCTACATATCCATGGCTAGCCACTTTGGGGAAGGACATGAGTTTTTCAGGTTGAGTTTTATCATTATATTATGCCATGAGTAAACTACTATAGCAAAGCCTGAAAATTTGGAAAAACATTTTCAAGCTTCATGCATCTTCAAAACAATTTCATCCTCTTATAAATACTGATTTAGGAAAATTACTTTGTATGCATGTAATTTCTCCCATTTTTCACATAGTTCACATATGATTTTAAATATTAAAATTCATGCATATGTACTTTTTTTGGCAAATTCATGCATATATGTTTTTAACCATGAATTATGTTCATTTACATTATTTTCTATCTAAAATTTGATAAAAAGATTTGTATCATTTTCATGTAATATTTACTTTCTTAAATTTTAACTCATTTTGATATTCAATCAAAATTAAATTATCTAAAAAAAACTAACTTTTATTGAAGATTTATCTTCTATAAGTTCAATATTATTTATTATAGGTTAATAACATTTTTTTAAGGGTAAATTACCTTTAAGTAGGTATTAAACTGAGTAAAAATTTGGAAAAGTAAATATCACATGTAATGCATGCTAACTTTTTTTTGGTTAAATTTCAAAAGGAAAATAGTTTAGGTAGGCAAAGTATTAATGATTGAAGGTACATAAAGGTAAATTATAACACTTAAAACTGCAAGTGAATTAAGTGAAAAAAAGTGAAACTATAAATAGGTAAAATATAATTTTTCAAAACTATCCATTGTAATTTTTTATATTAAATACATATCAACATTTGCTTTTGTAATTTAGTAATTTGTCCATTAAATATTATAATTTTTTATATAAAATCTAACCATTTTTTCATTAAATGTATCATTTTCATAAAAACTTAAAATTTTTTGAAAATCTTTTAGTTGCAACTTTAAGCATTGGTATTGCAATTTTTTATGTCTTTATTATATGTAAAATCTTTATACACACGTAACTTTTATGAAAAATTCCATAACTTTATATCAAAAACAAGTTTTATGGCTTTGGCAATTAACTTTTATAAAACATCCAACATTTTTTTAATAGCATACTATAGGAAGAATTTGACTTATTTAAAGTATAAGATAAACTTCAAACCTCTGTCTATTGACAAGTAAAATTTGCTTAGGGCCAGCATGCTTTTTGGTGATTCAAAACCTTATTCACTCTCTTAATTTTCTCATTATCAACAATCATCATTCACTTTAGTCTTTAAGATATATCTTACACTTTAAATTAGTTAAATAACTATAGTAAAGCCCTAAATTTCATTTAGTACTGTAAGCAATATTGAAAATGCACTAAGCTGACCAACTTGTAAAATATTGGTAATTTGACTTGAAATTTGACCCAATAAATTAGGTTTATAAACTTAATGAATTAATTCTAAACTTGAAATGGATGACTTGTTTTACTAAATGAATTATGATTAATTTAATCGTTTGCTTCATAAATTAACTTGATTAGTTGATCATATTTATAAATATATCTTAATATTATTTATGAAATAAATTATGATATTAAATATAATATTATATATTATGTAGTCTATTTAAATGGATTTGAATAACATTTTTTTGTATGGTTTTAGACCAAAATAAGTAAATGACTTGAGCTAATAAATAGATATAATATGAGCCAACTTGGTTTATTTAGATTTAGATTTATTTATTTGAGATCCTAATTCATTTAAGTAGATCATATGAGCTATTAAATCAAATCAAATAGTTTATGAACTTAATTCAAGTTGAATTTAAAATTTTGGTTCATCTAAACATAAGTCAATATCCATGTTAAACTAAATTCATTTTAATCGAATCAAGCTAGTTCACTATTTGACTTAGGTCAACTTGTATCCATTCCTAATTATGGATATTTTATGGTTAAAAGCACACTAACTTAATTAAATTATGTTAGGAAATTTAAGAAGATTGCATTGGCTGCAAACATAACGAAAATTTAATTAAGTCAAATTTTCTTACTAAAAACCACTCATGTAATTAATTTGACTCAATAACAAACAATAAAAAAATGATTTTACCTATTTCCTAGTTTTGTGCTTTGAAACTTCAATTAAGAGACTTAAGCATGACTCATTTAAAGTTAGTCCACTCAGTTGGCTTCCATTCCATCATATCTTTGTGCTAGCATTGGTAAGGAGTAATTGTAGAGAGAATAGGAGAAGTGTGGGCAATTTCTTTGTTATTGATTCAACATATAAGCACACATGTATCAATGGTTCATGGCTATGACTTTTGTAGTCCCTATGGTCCATATCATTATTAGGGTACTTTCTAACTCTTGTAGACTTCTTTTTATAGTCATCTCATGACTTACCCATCAAGTAAGGTCCTACTAGAATCCCATTAGGGCTTTTAAGAACCCTAGTAAAAAATAAATAATATCTTTAAAAATTACCTAATAAATAATTTATTTATTTTTAAAATATTTCTTGATGGAATATGTAAATAAACTCTTTATTTATATTTATTTCTTTATCTCATTAACTTTCTTATTATTGAATTATCAATTATCTTTATAATTGAATTAATTCTCTCTAAATACATCCGATCTTGTGTATGGGTGATGATTAAATTAAACTTTTTTAATCTAATATTTAGAATCAATCTTATTAATTTTAAATCCTAAAAATAATGATTAACATCCAACATTTTGTTGAACTAGTTAACATGAATTATGAATATGAATTTTTTTAGTTACAATTACCATTTACTAAAATCCTTTCATTATATAATGTTTTGGTCAAACTTAGGGCATGGTGTATTAGTTAAAACCCTAATTATTCTACTACTATGTATCCAATCAAGAATTTATGATTTATTATGTGAACCTTACCTTGACCAAAGATTTTTAATTCATGATTCGTAAGATAACAAAGGATATCCTCTTCTTTTTGTAAGAAATTATGAATTCCTTATTAGCATTCACAAATTTTATATATGATAAAATTATACCTAATATATATGCTTTGGATGATGCTTAGAAATTAGGACACTATTAAAGTATAATGTACCATATATAAGACTACCATGATGTCTTAGGTTAAAGGACTAACTTTGCATCATTGCAATATAATAATTCCAATTTGACTTATCCACATAGAAACTTTTAAAGAGTCAACTTAATAACTTATTAATCTAATGAGCTGCTACATATATGCACTAGTGCCACCACACTAATGTCTATGAATTGAGACACCCTTCCCCTTGAGTATGCATCGTATGTACTCGTCTATCTAAGTCATTAGTATCCATTCATAATAACTTTATAACTAGAAGTATTTTAAAATCTATGCTTGTAAGGAATATATTTCATGACTATCATCGCATAACCATATTCCATAAGCTATCTTAATTTTTAGACTTTATTAAATATAAATAATAATAATTTTTATTCTACTACATTACATGTAATTTAACTTGTAAGGCATAACTCTAATAATATTTTTTTTCATGAGAATTAATTGTTGTAACAATGAATGATGGAATTGTAGTTTTATTTATCACACACAAAATCTATATATACTTGCAACTTTTTTTAAAAAAAAATTGTATGATTTTCTTTTTTTAGTGAATCACCTAAGATAACCACTTTGAAGATTAGAACAATAACAAATTTCTCTCTTCTTAATAAGTATTATCTTTAAGATTCAAACTCTTGCCTATTGACAAGTATAGTCTACCTAGCATTAACTACTTTCCACTAAACCAACTTATTAGTGATTTATGATTTTCTATGAAAAATTGTAAATTTAATACTTTAAAGTAAAATATTTCACCCTATCTTGAACTTTGCTTTAAATCCATGACCCTTCTTTTAACTTTGATATTATATAGATTAATCTAATTAATAGCTACATATCAAGAAAATTTATTTATTTTTATCATGAAAAATAATTAGCATTAATTTCTAAAAAATCTAATTTGGCTAATGTCAAAAATACCCTTGTTTATATTTGATTTCCTTAAAACAAAAATCATTTTGTAAAAGATTTTTAGAAAATTTCAATTGTTCTCTCTAAGGGTTTTTGTATCTAACAAAAAGGAGCTCTACGATTATACTCTTTAATGAAAAAGAAGAGCTCTTTGATGCCATCATTTGCTCCATGAAACCTTAAGATAAGGCTTTTTTTCACTCTGTGGTGGTTTGTTGATGGACTTTAAAGTGTAGAAATTATATGCAATTTTCCTTAAAAAAACATTTGAACCTATCTCAAATGCTTGTGATTAATGATTAATTTAATTTAGAAAATTTTGATTTTATTTATAAGAAGGGATTAAGGGTTTGTTCTTCTATTGTGTTGGTATTTTCTTAAAGTGAAAGTGGTTAGGGTTTTGAAAACCTTATTTATCTTATGTGTATGTGTTTCCTTGAAATTCGTAGAGTTTATCTTAAAATTGAAGTTTAGGACTTTATATACCCAAAATAAGAATTTGTATTTACCTAAATTGTTTGTTGTATATGAATTTGAATTTACCCAAAGTGATTCATTCATTTTATAATTAATTTTATTATGAAATGATTTAACTTGAAATTGAAAACTTTTTTTTATATAGAATGGATTTTCTTCACTGCTTTTTACATAAGACATAATGATAAGCAGATTATCATTTATAGGACTAACATTAATCAATACAATTATTTAAACTTGGTTGATGACATAGATTAATAGGTGTTAGCTTGTACTCTCTTTGGTATTAGTTACACTTATAATGCTAGATATAGAATACCTGAGTTTAATTAATACTTGATTGTGATTGATGATAATAATGTGCTTGAAATGTTTATATTTTATAATGCTAAAGTAAATATCTTTTAGAAAATTATAATGTTATCCTAATCACCTTATTATCACAATATAGAGCACTAACCCTGGCTTACCATTCTAGCTCTTCACTATTGATATGGAATATGAATTTCATGACTAACCTTACCTAAATAGTATTGCTTATTTTGAAGCTTAACAATAGCCTAACCTATAATTTAATACGAACATAACCTAACCTCAACTATACAACAATGTTGTAGTCCTTTCCCACTTATACAGCTAGCCTACAACCTAATATTAACTAAATTACCTAACTAAACATTAGTCCCAAACCTTACCTCAAGCATAAACTAACTTTTTAACTCAATCCCTACCATAGCCCTAGCCCCAAACTAAACTTAAAACATAGTCCTAACCTCAACCTCAACCTTGAATTGTACTTATAACCAATGCCAAATAGCCTTAATTCAGAAAAAGTTAATAAAAAGGTGGTTACTTTTTTATGTTGTTTATATTGTTAAATTAGCAAAGATTGATATTTGAATTATTGGTCTAATATGTAAGCAAAAATAATTGCATCATCATAGTAAACCATAAGCTAACAAACTAAAAGGAAGGTGCTTGCTATTATATCTCAAGCCAACTAATAAGAATTTGCTTTTGTAATTATTTTTACTCAAGAATGGGTTGAAAGACAATACTTGAAGGAGAATGCTAAAAGGGCAAGTAAGTATCAAGAAATTATTAGAATTCTTTGAATATATTGGAAATAAATAACTTATTTAAGTTATTGTATTATTCTTGCAAAAAGCTAAAGAAGAAGTTGCAATCAAAATGGCTCAAGATGTTGTTATGCCTTCTAGCCCATCATAAGGAGCTCAACCTTTATTGTTAAGGCTACAAAGAAGCCTATCAAGTTAACTAATGCAATGCACAGAATTTTATGCTTTTTTTAGCTACATTAGTGTTACAACTCAAAAGAAAACTATTTACTTTTTTTTAGCACAAAGTAATGCGGTCCACACTTGTATAAAAAGTTAGTCCACTTGGCAATTTTTTGTTGGTTTAATACTAGAAGTAATAATAGTATTGCCCTAAACATGTTTGGTGAGGGCACACTAGGTTTATTTAATATAAACTAATAGAGATCATAGAAATTATTCCATTATTTTGTTAAATCTCATTAATTTTGGTTTTTAAAATTATTGATATTGGTTTTTTTATTATATAATTTCAAGTGGCCATTATATTCATAACATTGTTACTGCCATATTATTTTGGCAAATTAGCTGAATGCCACTTAAGTTTGGCAAGCCAATTTAACAAGTTCACTACCATGTTATGTGGGTAAATTTTTACAAGTTTAATTATAACAAGTTCAGTGCGATGACTGTGTTATTTTGGCAAATTTCTAGTTCTTTTATCATAACAAGGTCATTTCCATATTATGTTAGCAATTTAGCTCATTTCCATATGAACTTATCGTGGGACATTAATTTATCAATTTTTTTCCAACTTGGTTTCCAAATTACATGGTCAATTTTTGTAAATTTAAGTTCATTTTTAAAATATACAAGTATATCAACAAATGAAAGTATATGATTAGTTTATGAAATATCAAATTGATGAAACACGAATAAAATAAAAAAAAGGAATAAAAGTAAAGAAAAATTTCATTCAATAAATGAATTGCATATATTTATAAAGATAAAGCTTTTAAGCTTACATAGATTAACCCCTTCCCATAGTAAATATTACAATAATAATAATAATAATAATAACGTAAAATAACCTACACATTTTCTGATGGTGTTGAATGTCATTTCTAGATAATAAACTTCTAAAGATAACTTGCCATTTCATTCTTCAAATCTTCTATCATAGCAGACCTATCTCCAATTTCATCCCTCACTAAAACTTTTCTCATTTCATCCTTCAAGTAGCTCTTAGCATTATTAATTGATGAACATTAAGTAATAAAGCCATGTCCACTATCTCATCCATGGTAAAACATATCCTTAGTTTTTCTTAGATTTTGAAATTTTAATTGATCTAAGTTCCCCACATTTGTATCTTTTCTTCAAAAATTTCAGGCTTACTTACATTTCCTAATGATAATAATTTTTACAAAAGAGAAAAATTAAAAAATGGATATAAGAAGAAATAGGTAGAAGAGGAAATAGATAGAATGAGATACATAATACAAATTGATAAAGGATAAAATTAGAGAAAATAAGTGACAAAAATTTGTAACTATGCCTTGTATTGTTTCTTATTGCAACAAAGGTTACTTCTTATTTATGAAGTTCTACTTATCACCTACAAATGATTTTTAGCACTTTCTTAATGTTATTTTAGGGATTAAAAGGTCAAAAATTGTAATTAGTCACTGACTTAATGGAGCCTAATGACATTTGATGCATTTGGACTTATGTGTAAGGCTTGAAAGGGGAAGGGCTATTTATATTTCCAAGGTAGGCCCGTGTGTATCAAATTTAAGGGGAGGTCCACATAATTAAAGCAAAGTTCGAGAAAGGACAAAGTATTTTACTTTAAATTTTATATTAAACTCTTTTCAAAGATATATCATAGTAAAACCATAATTTAATACTATCTTTATGTTTTTGTTAAGAACATATTTGCGACATTTGTTAATAGTAAATTTTCAATTTGTCATAGAAAAAGGTTACAAGTATTTATTTATTTTAAATCTTTAAACTTCAAAGCTTTCTCTTGATTGACTTCGTAAGTTCCAATTGATCCATTTTTCATTCTTTTTATTTCCATATGAGTTTTTATTGCCATTTCAAATAACGAGCTTAAAAAAAATTTAAAATTCAAGTAAAGATCATAATTCATCCAAAATTTAGTAATTATGGTATTAAATTGATGTAAAATTTTAAGAATAATACTGATGTTAAAATATATTTAAATGTTAATATTTGAAGTAATAATTTGTTACTTTATTGATGATCAAAATCCTTGGTAGTGCCGTTGAACCTAATATGTTGTATTGGTTACCTTCTCATCATTTCTTTTTTTAAGCTTCCTTGCTTTTAGGATGTAGCCAAGCTCAATGAAAAAATTATATATTTTAAAGAAAAGTATAACATAGTAAAAGAAAGAATCAAGAAGGTTTTGGTGTTTAAACTTTAAACATCAATGCTTATATGCGTTATGATTTTCCTTAAGGAATTTAAGATTTTATGTTTCCTACCATGCATCCAAGCAAAAGTTTAAAGTTCAAACTCATAAGTTGAAAGTTCTTTTGCTTAAAGCATAGTAAATGAGCAATGAACATTCCTCTCAAATTTTAGGAAAATGTGAAGGTCTATTAAATCATATTGGCTGAAGTTGTCAGGTTTCAGATCATCATACATAGCAAAAATTAAATTTTTTTTATCTAAATCCAACAAAGGATCCATGCAAAAGAGCATAAATCAATGTTAGAGTTTTACCTTTTGTGTGCTCGCATTCTTTCTAAACAAAACTTTGAAAGACTGAGATGAATCACCAATCAAACGCCGGCTAAAAGGTACAATATTTCTACGGTATCCACACAGAGTGAACAATGACTTCTCACCCTTTACGAATTTGTTAGGATACATCTCTCTCACTAAGATTAGGATTAATGCATTTTATCGAGTGATTTAGGGTTTAATGACAGCTCATGTGTGTATTTTAAAGTGTTGCCTTCAAGTTTCTTTTATAGAACTAAGACATGCCACATTCCTAGTCCTACTAGGATAATACTTCCAAAATCCTAATCTCACTTAATAACTATCACTTTATCCTTATTATAGAGAGAATGAGGAGAGATAAGACTTATCTATTAATTATCTAATATTAGATAATAACATTATCTTATAATATAATTATCTAATATTAAAATAGTATATAGTTATCTTATATTAAAAAATAATATTATCTCATAATAAAATTATTTAATATCTAATAACGTAATTATCTAATATTATTTTAATATTAAATATTATCACATAATATACCATATGTATTACATGAAAATATATTATTATTTTAATAATATATATATGCACGAAAATAAACTCAATTAATTGAATTTTAGTCCAATTAAAGTTTAATTAATTATTGTCTCATTCTTACTCCTTTTGTGTGATCCTTTAAGTTCTTATTACGTTGGTAATAGCTCATTTGTGGACCATAGGTAATGAGCGGTATCTAACAATACATCAATGCCATCTAAGTAGTAAAAATATCTATAACTCAATATTCACTTAATGCGTGAATAACACTTTGCAATATAGTCCCTTTTGTAAGGATATCCAAATCGAACTAGAGGTATGGAATACATCATCCTCATTGATGTTTAATTTATATTTCTTAATACCGAGTAGACTAACTTAAAGAAATGATCAATATCTCATATTGATCCATTTAAGCATAACCATGTATTTCTTAATCTCACTCAATTAAAGGGTCCAAAAATATCACTCCTACTATGTAATAAGAATAAAATTTCCATTTATATCACTCACATCCCTCTGCATGATTTATGACACACTCAATCAACGTCCTATAACATATCTTGGTTAAAAGTGATACGGGATGACATCAAAGTGTATGATTCATCATGTAGGGAACCGTAGTGACTTCAAGTCAAAAAACTATGTGCATTATGGTCACATAAGAATAACTAATGACATATAACAATCTATATGATTTTCTCATTGCGGGCCAGTCCAGTACATCTGTTTACTAATAATATACTCATGTATTAACTTGATATCACATATTTATGATTCATAATCATTAATCACTAGACATGCTAGACTTGATGTATTATTACTATTTTTTTACAATAATTCTTGACTAGGGATATTTTAGGAATAGTAAAACTATTCCAGGGATAATTATTATATTAAGTTATAAATTGTACAGAATAATGAAAATAAAATATAATAATTGCATTGTTTAAAATAAAACATAATATATTATACATTATTATAATCATCTTTATAATTGACTCCTAGAACACACCCAACAAAAGCATTATAAAATTATTTGCTCTTTGTTCCAAACCATAATTATAGGGTAAATTAGTAGTACTTCTCTTGAAATTTGGTAACAAGATTAAACTTCCTTCTTACTTGAGATTGTAAATAAGCGAACTTCAGCTAAACATATGAATGTTCCAATTTGAGCTCAACAATATTAACAAGTTTAACTAACAAATGAGCTTATTCGAGCTTAAATAAATTGCACATAATTTAATCAAAATTTTTAATCGAACATAAAATATATGAGCTCGCACTTGAACTTAGACTACAAATGAGCTCATATAAACTTAAACAAGTTTACATGAGCTTAAATCCTAAACTTAACTTTGTGTTCAATGTATATATTATATTATATTATTTATATTTACTTGCAAGTTCAGAATATAATATCTATATATTATATTAGTGATTTCCCTTCTTTTTTCTAATAACCTAATGGCGTTACATCATTGATATACTTTGAAGAAACTAAAGTACATATTATATTTATATTTTTAAATATAATATAAAAATAAAAAAATGTAGCTTGTCTTTAGTGGCAAGACTATTGGTTGTCACTAAAAATTAATTTTTTTTATAATGAATTAAGCTTGTTTTTATTCGTGAATGGTTTGAGTTGAATAATAAAAAGTTCAAGTTTAAATCGTGCTTTAACTGAGATTGACTCATTTAAACTTAACTTATTTAAAATGAAATTCAAAGTAAGTATTTTGCAAATTGATGTTAACCTTTCATAAGTAACACAACTTATTTACACCTTTATGTATGAAATGCCACTAACATTTTCTTAGTTATATCGATCTAAAATAGAGCTTGTGTTTGTCAAATTCTTCTTGAAAGACAAGTATAAAATGTTAAGAGAATGTTTAGAATTAGATTTTCTTTCTCATGCTAATCAAAACCATTAATAGCAATTAGGTTTAGTAAGATGTGAATGAAATGTAAAAGACTAAATATCCTATTTTGGTATTAAGAAAATTAAGTTTCTATCAATTTTGTCGTCACTAAAAGTTAGTATGAATTTAGTTCTTGAAGATTAATTTCACCTTACAATTATATCACCTATCATAAGGAGATGAAAAAACTTAACAGCTTGATGACATGGTGTTATTCGCTCCTACATGGTTTGTTAAATGTTAACTAGCCTTAGCAAAGGCCATGTCAACCTTTCACATTAAAAGAATAAACTCAAATTTCAATCCTTTTAAGATGAAATTTCAATCAATTTCATCTTTTAACAACACAAATTAGTATCAATTTAGTCCTTGAAAATTAACTCATCTCAAAATTTAGTCCATCATTTATTAAGAAATATAAAAATATTGAAATAAGATATTAGTTTATACTCTTTTCTACTAAGTTAATCATGACAAATACTTATAATAAGGGTCATTAACACATTAAAGAATGATAATTAACTTAAGAATAGAAAAGTACTCATTCCAACTATCCTTAACTACCCATGAATGAAGATAGCTCATAAAGATTTGGGTGTATGAAAGGTGGATGACATGTCTGTTTATGCCTCTCTTTGATAGTTATTAGCTTAATATAATGGCTCAATGCTCTCAAACCATTCACTTGGACAATTATAAATTTCTACTCTATGATTTCATACAAGATATACGACTTTGCCCTACACCATACTTTGACATTAACTTTGTCATAACTTATTTCTAGAGCACATAACCAACATGGAAGGTCACTATAGGCAACTAACTACAAGCCTTCCCTAAAGCATTATTACTATAGTATTTCATATATGATTATGTTGTGTTTTCAAAGTGTATGCAATTTTCAAATTTTGAATACAAAGTGCATGGATAAATCATTATGCAAGATTTTTCTAACTATCTCAATGCTTACCTTAATACCAAAATTTCTCATAAGGACCTATTATCATCTCGTTCGAAGAAAAGTAGACACCTAAAGGAAAACGGTTCCTTAAAGAGAAAAAAAAGAGAAAAATGTAGTTTCTTTAAAACTCGGTAAGTAAATATTTAAGAATTGGTAATTAATAATCAAATTAAGATATATTGAAAATCCTAAAATTCACCAATATATATGCATATTTGTTATAATAACCATGTTCCATTTTAGTTGATGTCCACATTTTCCTACCTTTATTAAGGATAAGGGATGATTTCCTTAATGATTAACCTGTGTAACACGAAAACAGAAATAAAGGCACATTACATTAGGTTTTAGTCATAGGTATCTTATTTATTTATTACTTCTCCTTCATCTTGCATTGACCCAATTAATAAAAGGCCATCCTTTTACAAGTAATTACATATATGATTGCAGTTTCACACATTTAACCATTGCATAATAGCAATATAAAATAATAAAGAACAAAAAGGAAAGCATGCAAATATCCTTATGACTCCTTTCATCCTTAGCCCTTACAAGCTCCAACCTTGTCCTTTTAAAGTCACCTTGTGACCTTAACTATTACAAGCTAGCACATGACTCCGATGCATAAAGTTATAACATATGCATATCATCTTCCTTGACATCATCAAATTCATTCATCATATAACATTATCACAATAACATAAGTGCCTCAATTGGTATTTCAGTCATTGTAATTCAATAATAACATTCATATGTTCAAATCTATAATCACTTCATGCCTCTTTACATACCACATATCTTATCTTTATTATTATACATTTCATAATTAAATAACATTATAAATAAATTATGGTTTATATGTCTAGAACGCTACCATACCTTACACATGGCCTCATATCATACATTGAATATCTATTTATTGCATAATAACATATCAAAGGTTAAATAGGTGTAATCAACTGTACTCAACCATAGAGCCCCAAGAGTAACTTTGATACTTATAGTTGATTATTAGCATCTACATAATAACTTTTTGGCTTATAAACTATGTAGTTAACTATGCTTGCTCAAAATGCACATTCTAGGGCATAATCGACTATATATTTAATTATAACCTAGTCTTCTCTAGAAATCAAGGTAATAAGGTGAATGATAGTAATAGTGTTGCATGTAAATTGGATCAAGTAAATTCCAATGAGATGGTTAAGTAATGGAATTTAATTTTTAAGAAATTTAGATGCCAAGGTGATAACGAAGTAAGATGAGCAATTTATAAGGAAATTACAAGAAAAATCCCTTAAAAGTCTTATGCATACTCATAAGTTAAAGGAAAATTTTGGGAAAAATATGAGGTCTTGTATTACATCAAGTAAGCTTTAAGAAATTAGGGTAGAACCATAGTAAGTGATTTGGCTACCCGCTTAAATTTTATTAATAACTTATTCCTTGAGATTATGGGAAAAGATGGTTGATTAAGATAATATTCATGAAGATGATTGTGGGATGGTTAATAGATCACTAAGTGAAGTATGAAAATCTTAAGAAAATTTAGAAGGAAGGTTTATTTCCCCTAATCCCCACTACATTGGGTACCTCCAATCCCTATTAAATTTGTTCCCAAAATTTTCCCAAATAGATAGTAATGATTCTAGTCTTATATATTGGTATTAAATGAGTAACTAGTTTAGATAAACTAAAAAGTTTAATTAATGTATAAAAATAGAATTATGGTTGACTTGAATGATGATAATGAAAATAAAGGTGGTATGTGTATATTAAACCACTTAAAATGTAGAGCAAAGTAGCATTGGAAATGATGTTGAAATAAGGCATTTAGGATAGGGTATCCCTTAAGGTGGTCAAGGTAACCCCCTAAATTGACCTTAATTTAGTTAATTGGTATTGTCATTCATGAAAATAAATAACATATTATGTTATAAACATAGATTAAATAAAGGGAAATGTGAATTAGATAATTATGCTTGGTAATATTAATTTAAGAATTAATACCTTAAGGCAGAGAGAAGAATGAAATAATAAAATATGTAAATTTTACATGACATGCAAAAATTTGGTATGTCATATGGTATATTAACACATGGAAATTATGATAATTACATGAAATTTATGGATTGAATATTATCACAATTTATGTGAACTTATATGAATGTGTTGAATATATAAATTTAAGTATGTTCTCATGGATCATGTGGATTATGTACATATGAGCTTTTGTATTATAATTATGTGTGAATTTACATGAGTATGGTGAATAGAGAATTTTTATAACTATGTACAAATGTTGTGAAAAATGATTGTCATGTTTCAATAATGAGACCCTTTTAAAACGGTTGAGAAATTGAGATTCTATGAAATGCAGAAATGCAGTTATAAAAAATTTATGATACTTAATGATAAATCATTAATCATACAATTGAACTACATATTTAAACAACAATAATTTCACGCTTTATAACTTCATAACTCATTTAAGTTCTTTATCAAGCCACACATATATATATAAGATGTTTTTCACTATATTTCATGAATTACATAGCATAATAATTAATTAACCAAATAATTAAATGTGATCCATCATAAACAATAGCACATATGTCATATGTAACATTAAATAATCATGGAATTGTGAATCATCAATATGGACAATAAGATCTATATGTATACTTCCACTTTAAAATTTTCTCCTAATGTGAATGAGTATTTCTAGAAACCTTACTTGCATTTTCTCTGGAATTTCATCCTACACATTATAATTTTTCTCTTGCAAGTAGATTATTTGCAATAAATTATAGTGCAAATTTTAGTGCAAATAATAATAATAGCAAAAACTAAATTTTATACCCAAATATGCAAAAAAAGGATCAAATTAATTATTCAAACAAAACCACAAACTTGTCAACACTTTTTAATGATACTACAAGCAAAGGAATGTCATATCATTCGACCTACTTCAATAGTTAGTATGCATCCAAACTCAAGGAAAAACCAAGATCAAGAAATGGCATTAAATTATAGATAAGAAAAAGGATAATAAAAAGCCATTGCTTTACTTTGCCTTTCACTCTTTCTTGTCATGAATTCATTTAGCAAGTATGCAACTTCCACTAGGGATCAATTTTGAAGATTTTTTTAATTCTCCAATTAGCTTGGTCTTTCAAACTAATTCCTTCTATCCATACTTTACATCTTGGTAGCTAACAGAGAACTTTACATATAGTCTGTTCTCTTTGAAATTGCAATGAGAATCTAAAGTAATAAGAAAGTCATCAAATTGCAAGTGAATTAAATGAAAGACTAAAGGTAGACAATCATTAACATTATTTCTAAATGTTTAAAAAATAACATCATTGTCAAACATTATTTTTATTTTTAAAGCATTAATACAATTAAACATAATTCAAACATGTGTTAGATGCATTAAAATTAGTGTGAGATTAAAGCAATAGAAACCTCAAAAACAAAAACATCATTAATTGAAAAATTAAACTTATCTCTTGAATTTTGAGAATTCAATTCTTCACACTAATTCTATCTCGTACAAAGAGATAGAAATTCATTAATATCTTCATACTTTGTAGCAAAAAAATTCTATTTCATACAAAAAGATTAATGACATCCTTATTTGTTTGAATTTCTTTCTTCTACTTTCCTTATTTTGATGTAGTAGATTAAATTTTTTGATTTTTTTGCAAAAACATAACCTTTCAAAATTTTCCTATGATTTGAATTTAATTTGGAGATGTTACTATAGTAAAAATGTTAGGGGAGATTCAAAAAATAAAGAAAAATATATTTAGGAAGAAAATTTGAAGGAAGCAAATTGTTAGGTAAGGCGCTTTGAGGAAACTATCTTTAAGATAGTAATTTTCCCACTTAGTCACAAATGACTTTGTGAAAATTCCACCCCTAAGATATAATGCTAGCCAAGAATGAAAATTGTAATTGTCTTATTCTTATAGCTAGAATCAACTTGGTATGAATATTGGAAAAAGACATACTTCAATCTTATAAAAGAAAATAATGAATGAATTTTATTTATGGAGTTAAAAATACTCTTTCATGAAAAGTTACATAAATAGACACAACTATTGAATTTTAAAATGACACAAAATTTTATTTCAAAAAGTCATGACTTTACATTTAAAAAATCATACCTTTATATTTCAAAAGACACACTTTTTAAAAGTAATTTGTTATTTTATTTGATAATACAAAAAACCACAACACTAAGCCACTTACGATCCAAAAAATTAGGATGTGACATTTACATTGTATCTACTCACACATTTTTTCACTATTTATCCTACATTCTTCT
Organism: Sindora glabra; assembly: GCA_020226215.1. Classification (NCBI taxonomy): domain Eukaryota; kingdom Viridiplantae; phylum Streptophyta; class Magnoliopsida; order Fabales; family Fabaceae; genus Sindora; species Sindora glabra. Next base: position 18,623,081 of record CM035233.1, read on the forward strand.
AAACATAAGCATAAGAGTAGGGGTTCAAATCCTTTCCTTGCTAACCCTTTCCATTTTCCTGATTAGGTGCTCCCTCATTGGTGATGGTGGAAGCTAGGGCTAGCAACAAGCCGAGTCAAGCTAAGTTTGACTTAGGTTAGGCTTAACTTGACCTAATATTATTTAGTTTATGGTTTTGCTCGAATTCAATTTGAATCAAATTTTTTGGCTTGAGCTTGATTTAAATTAAGGTCATAATTAGCTTGGTTCAACTCGATAAACTCAAAAAAGTATTCAAAAAATTAAACTAAATTAGATGGTTCAACTAGAAAACTCATGAACTAGACACATGTTTGGCTTGACTTGTCACTAGAACCAAAAGTCTTCAAAATTGTATTAAAAAAGTATAAAACTGACATTAAATTGATTAATAAATATAAATCGATCACTATTCCATGAATCCTACAGCTTTAAATTTTCACATTATCACTCCTATTTTATAGTGAGGACATTTGCATCCACCCTTTATAATTTTCAATGTAGGCTTTCATTTGAAGAGTTTCACACCTTCCTACCCTATTTTAGATGATGTTCTTAAATTACATTTACCTTAATCAGTAATACAATTGATTCTAAAATGAGAATGATATTAATAATGTCCATCATTAACTTCATTTATTATTCTATTTTAATTATAGTTTAAATTCCAATGTAAATATTAAATTATAATTATTGTGGTTACTATTTTTTCTTCATAACAAGTATTTAATTTAGAATATATATTATAAAAGGATTTCTAATTAATATATATATTAATTAATCTCAAATTATATATATTATTTGAGTCGGCTTATGTTATAATTGAGCTGAACATTTCTTAGCTTAAGCTCGACTCATTTAGTATATGAGCTAAATTATTGAGCTTGTGTATCACTAATTTGGTTCATAAACTTAACTTATCAAACTAAAAGTTGAATCGAATTCCAAGCATCTCGTGATCGAACTTGATTCATTGCCAACTCTAGTGAAGCCTAAACAAAGAGAACCTTGGAATGAGAATTTTGTGGCTATTGGCTTGTCATAATATATACCAATTAAAGTCATTAACGTAGAAGTTAATAGCAAACCATTAATTTGGATGAAGTAAAAACTGGTCTTCATCTCGATACAACTCTTATATGTTAAGGATACTCAGATTATTTGTCAACCTTAAAACTTAAGCACAACTTGGTCCTTAAACTCGGCTTTAAAGCCTTCAAATGTTCAAGAGCCATTAAAACTAATTTATATGGCAGTTTCTTTTCAATCAACAGTTACTAAAATTAAAGAAGTAAGGTGTTTGCCAAATGACAAGCTCGTGTGAACTGATTTCATTAATTTGTTGAGCATTTGATTCCTTCTTCAAACGTTAATTAGCCATTAGGATAAACATGCACATAAGCACCATTCTATTATATAAAAAGATTAAACATCAAACAATACGTTACTAATATCTATCCAGTTGCATGTAATAACAGTTTTACAAAACCATTAACATAAAGATACTAAGTGTTATGACCGTTAGCCGTTAAGATATTATTTACCAAGCAAAAGGTCAATGGTGCCTTCTTCAATATATATATATATATATATATATATATATATATCTGTGTGTGTGTGTGTGTGTGAAATTATCCCCAACGTATACAAAACTTTTGCTGCCCTTGTACTCAGAAAAAAAAAAAAAAACAATTCAGAATAAAAACTAAGTGCGGCTAATTTAAATCGAATTGTGAAATTAGTTAAGTAAAATTTATAAGATAGAAGAAAATATATATATCAAGATTTATATACTTACAACGACATAATCAATCAGTGTTGAGTAGAGGCCTTAATCTCACAAAAATTTTTGATGTATTTATTTTTTATATGTAGCAATTTTATATTGGAATTTCAAAGTTTTGAAAATTGCATATGTTTTAAAAAAATTTGATATCTGGCTCTTCCGAATGAAAATTTTTCGTTCTATGTTTATATACTCATACCAATAAACGTAAAATTCTTGATTTTTATTCCACTATTAAGAACTAATATAATTAAAAAGATTTTGGTTCAAAGAGATTAAAGCAGAAAGAAAATTACATAAAGTCCTATATAAATACTGGAAAAGAAATAAATGCATATGTCATTGCTTGACGCAGTACAACCGTTACTTAGAAAGGTTAATAATAAAATAGATACCGATATGGATTGGACAACCCACATTTTCTCAGAAACTAAAATAGATATGAATTTGTCAACGACGAATATAGATTTGAATGAGTAAGTGGATTGGGAAGAAAAAGATGCGTTAATTGGTCAAAAAATAAGGCTTAAAGTTATACAAACTAGGCATGATTAATAAACATGCTAATAACCATGATTTATTTTTTGGTATATAATCATCCGGTATCCAGACACCACATTGGACACCAACTAAATTAGGTATGATTTATTGCTAATACTTATTATTATATATAAAATTTCACTTTCTTTGTACTTGATAAAAATTTGAATAATTGAAATTAAAAAATAAGTGCGGCCAATTTAAACCAAATTATGATGTATTTTGTTGAATAACATGTACGAGATAGAAAAGAATATATCAAACAAGATATATATATATATATATTCATTCATTCCTATATAAATAAATTTAATATTTTACGTTTCTTTTATTGTTTGTTTTTTTGTTCTTTTCTTAGAGTTAATATCATAAAAAAATTGTGATTCAGTAATATTTAATTAGAAACAAAATTACAAAAATCCATATAATAAAATATGAAAATTTTTAAAAACTATACAAGTGGTTATATATAAATTGACTCGATATGATCATTATTAGATATAGATTAATCTAAAATAATAATAGATATGAATAAGTAGGTGGATTGACGAATAAAAAAAATGAGATATTAATAATTTACGTGAAAAAAAAGAAACATTAATGGGGCAACAAGGAAAGAGTTGAGTGCAATTATGATCGTTTCCATTTAAAAAACAATAATAATAATAATAATTAATATTAATAACTTATTATATAAAATTGATTTGGCAAATAAACCACCTGAGTTTACATTTATAAGTTAATTTTGACAAGAATTTAGATTGATACTATTAAAATATTGTTTGTAAAAAAAGAAAAAAATTGAAAATTTAAGCATTTACCTTTTATATAATATTAAAGCATGAGATAGTAGTGCAATTTGTAACTATTCTGCTCGTGAGTTTCAAGGGTGAAATATACTTGCGTTTGTCAGTGTTAGTGTTGAGTATAATTTCAACTATTACAGGAACTGGGATTGATCAATAAAATTACTCAAAAATGGAGATTATTTAGGTGATTAAAGATATGCACGTACACTTTATATTGATTTCTTCCCTAAATTTACAATATTCTTCGAGCAATTGAAACGGACTTAGCTCCGCAGACTATCTGCAAGTCTACAAAAAGGAAAAATAAATAAATAAATAAACTAACATCCATAAAATTAAGGTTCATTTAAATGCATATCCAAACTGGTTTGATCTAATTGATTTGCGCAGACCAAACTCAATGGTCTGTGAATGAGTCTACTTTTTTTCCTTTTGTGTTTCTCACTTTTAAATTAAACTAAATTCACACAATAAATTTGGCCATACCAATTCAATATCATCTCCCAAAACCAATTTTTCAATTTCCAATCCAATCCATTCTAACCTAAATTATTTATTTCTAAAGTGAATGGTTTTGTTCATATATTAACTATTTCAAAATTAAATTATTTTTTATTATATTTATATAGACTTGAGCTGTGTTAACATAGATTGAAAATGTTATAAATATGTGATTTTAGAATCAATACAATTGATATTTTTGAGTTAAAAGTCGTTTTAAAAGGATTAAAATGGTTCAAGAAAAAGGTAAAGGTACATAGAATAGTCTGTTGGGTTTATGGACCCAAAATTTTAAGATTTAGACTCTCACTTAAATAATTTGCAATTTTTTTGAACCCACACGATTTGCTCCAATCCACTTATGATCAATCTGTGAGGATTGATATGCAAACGAATTGGAAGGGTTGATATAGTATCTCTATATATTCGTATGTATGAATTGACACACTATAATCATTATTTGATAAGGTTAATAATGAATAATACATATTTATCCAAAAATTAATATAAATGAATTGATAAAAAAAAACAATAATAAGCACGAATGAGTAAGTGAATTGTTCAAAAACGAAAAAGAAAAAAAAATTGATTAGTCAACAAGAAAAGAATTGATTATAATTATGACCGTTTTCATTTACAAAACAACTGTTACGATTAATAACTTATTATACAATTTAACAGTTAAGCCATTGATTGCTTTACATTTATAATTTTGATCAAGCAATTTATAATTATATTATTATAATACTGTTTTAAAAAAATGACAAATTTAATAATGTACTTTTATATAATATGAAAGAATGAGAAAGCAACACAACTTGCCAGAAATCTCATCGTGAGTTTCATATATAGGTGTGATGGATTTTCATTTGTTAGTGTTACTATTGAGTTTAGTCTTAGCAATTATTGGAACAGAGACCCACACCAGAAATGACTCCGAAATGAACATTATTCGGGTATTGGAGATATGAACATACTTTTAAATTGGGTTTTTTTTTTTTTTTTTTAAAGAAATCTACTATATTGATATATAGGTTAGGGAAGTAATGCCCTCAATTGCAATGCTCGTTACAAGTTGACTTGAATATTGGTTCCCTGATGATGGTTAAAATTTTATTCATTTGCTAATTTGCAGGCTAAATATGAAGATGATGACTTTGATTGTGTGGATCTATATAAGCAACTAGCTTTTTCTCATCCTTTACTTAAAAATCATGAAATTCAGGTATACATAAAAAGCAATCCAAAAAAGTAATTTTTAAAAATATAAGTTTATTTAGATTTTTTTTATTTTATGCAGTACTTAAATTTTAAATATTGATTCATGATTGTTAGATGTTTTTAAAATACCGTGGTCTAGTTTGAGGATATTGCAAAAAAAATAGAATATAGTATAACCTAAAATTGAATACATTTTGTTCATAGACAATATATTTATGAACCTTGTTGCCTTTTATATATGGAGACATCTAAACATACTCCAATAGTTTTGTAAATGATAGGTCGTTACTTATATTTTTAATATTGTAGATGAACCCAAGCTTTTCAAAGAATTTAAGAAGAAATGAAGTTAATCCATTCAATATGGCTAGCATTGGCCTAGAAGGTAAACATTGTCCATCAGGAAAGGTCCCTATCCAAAGGAAAAAATCTAACGATAGTTTTCACCAATTTTCAAGCACATATCCTGGTCAACATGTAAGTTATCATTTTTCATTTTTCATTTTTCTTAATTATTGAATGCTCTATCTTTATATAAAATATATGAGATATTTAGCAAAACATCTTATAATTTTGCTTTCATAAAATGCAATTATGTTGGTAAAGAGATATTCATTTTTAAAATTAGTTAATTTTCACTTTAATAGTTAGACAATAAAATATGAACAATGGTATTAAAGTTTTAATTCATATATATATATATATATATATATATATATATATATATATATATATATATATCCTCATTGAAGTTTCCAAGGGCTAGAAATGTAAAAATTCTAATTTAAAAAAATGGAAAAAGACAAGTGAGCTATCCTTAACTCTTTTTAATTATTTTTAGCATGATTTTCTATCAATTTATGGGTTAGTTTTCTTCTTAGCTAAATTATTAACTATAGGGCTCAAATTTTTAATATATTTAGGGCTTGATCAAAGATAAGTACTTTCAGTAAATTATTGTTAAAATTTAGCTTATTTACATTCAAGGAACTAAGATATGCTAAAAACTAAGATTTGTGTTTTATTTTATTTTTCAAGTAGTTTGCTACTCTTCAATATTCGGGGAGTAAGGATATATATCATGGTGCAAGAGCATGGATGAACATATATAATCCACATGTGGTTGATTCTCAAAAAAGTGCAGCCTATGTTTGGGTTCAACGAGGAGACTTATCCAAACTCAATGATATACATGCAGGATGGGCTGTATGTGATACTTATATTTCATAATTAAATAACATATGTGTTTTCCCGCAGGTTGAGGTTCTTCTTATAACATTATATTATACTTTGTCTTTTTATTGCATATATTTTTAATTTATTTTGTTGTATATACAATTAGATTCAATAATCATCATATAAAATAATATTTTAATATAAATGTTAACTATAGTGTGAAATTTGAAATTTCATTTTCCTTAAGTTTCATATATTATTGGTTTTATGTTATAATATGATTGAAAAATCAAAGTTTTTTTTAAAGGTAAAATAGAATATAATTTTATAGAGTATCAAAACCCTTTATCACAAGGCTATATTTATAATATGTTTAAATCCTTATCACTAAGCCAATTTTATAAAATGTTTAAGCAAGATAAGATTAGGGAAGTGAGATAAAGAAAGAAATGAGGACTATTTCCTTAAAAAGTAAAGAAAAGAGTAAACTTCAAATTTCTTTGTTTTGTTCAAACAAATTATAAGTAGCTTTAACCTTGTAGGTGAATCCAAGATTATATGGTGACAATGTCACACGAATTACAACATATTGGACGGTATGATGTTTTACAAAAATTATCTTTAACATAAATAGATACCTTTATAGATATGATTAGGAAGACATTTATAAGTTTATTGTTGATTTTGTAGAAAGACAATTATCAAAGAACTGGTTGCTACAATGTGCAATGTCCTGGTTTTGTGCAAATTAGCACTCACTTTCATCTTGGACAAAGTGTTGGACATACATCAACTTATGGGGGAGACCAATATGAGATGAATGTAATGATAAAGCAAGTACGTGAAACAATATATATTACATTTAATTCAATACTTAGTAATAATTTGATAACTAAATAACATGTTACGAAAGAAAATTTTAAATGCATTTAATTAAAGTACTCATGGCTATAATTGCTTACTTTCAAATAATAAATTAATGAATAGGTAATTGAATTGAATTTTAATTTGATTCTATTAAACATATAAAAAAATAATACTTTACAAAAGAAAATAGATTAATAATTCATTTGTAACAGATATTAACATTATATACAAGAATATTATACTAAAATTGGTATGTTAATTATTTTTTTTGTTATATGCAGGACCCAACTAGTCTTAATTGGTGGCTATTAATAAATGATGTGCAAGTAGGATATTGGCCAAAAGTGATTTTCTCACACTTGCAAATGGGAGCCACTCATCTTCAATATGGTGGTTGGGTTTTTGCTTCCCAAAATGGGAATAGTCCTCCAATGGGAAGTGGTCACTTGCCTAATACTGACACTAGCAAATCTTGCTTTTTTAGGGATATTAAATTTGTGGATTCAACATACCGTGAGGTTAAAATACTTGACGATAAAACACATGCATACTATGATTCAAGATGTTATTACATAATCTATTGGCCTTATGAAAGCCCAGATTGGGGAAAAACTATCACTTTTGGTGGGCCTGGGGGACAATGTGGTACTTAATATAGTTAATTCTCTCAAATAAAATTTGTCATATCAAATCTAAAGCAAGCTTTACTTTTAATTCTCACTTTTTGCACTATGTAACAACCTTAATTTTCCTTTAATATCAAAAAATCCTATTTTTAATATTTAGTTCTTTATGTCTAGGAGGAGGAGTAATTTCTTTCTCTCTCTCTCTCTCTCTCTCTCGCTTCTTGTTTAGTATTCATTCCTTAAATTTTTACAAAAACCCCTAACATGATTATTGGAATATGAGATCATGTCATATTGGATGATGCAATAGTGGTAAAAGTTGTAACAATATAGTCATCCATAGGAGGCCATGGCATCCCTAAATTAGGTATAAAAAATTAGCTTATCTAATATGAGTATGTATATGCCATCAATATAACAATATGCAAATAAAACTCTCATGTTCAAGTGAAATAGGCAATCAAATTAACCATCTAGAATTAGTTAGGAAATATTAGGGTTAATGATATATTTGTATCGTGCATTGCACATTAGGATGTACTTATGTAGGTCCATGAATCTTATTGTGGAAGTGTCATTACAACAAATTATTACTTGTACCACAAATCATGCCATGTAAAATTAAAAATTATTTCAATTTTATATTTTGCTATAAGAATAAAAAAATTAAACAAATATATAAAAAATTCATGTCATATGAAAATTTTACCTAGGGCGAAGTGTCATTTATGTCATGAATTAAGTTATAGGAATATTTCACTCATAGTAAAGTATAACTTATGTCACAGTATAATAAATATGAAAATTTTATCCATTGTAAAATATCACTTATTCTATTATATAATAGGTTAAAAATTTACTTATGATATATATATATAATACCAAATTGATTGAGTTTCTTTCCTCTAGAAGGATAAAATAAAATTTCAAACAATATGTATATATATTATGAACCTAGTGAGGTAGATACGCCATAATCAAATAAATAAGTTGTCAAAATGGGCCAAAGCCCACAATCCAATTTGTTAACCTATAAGCTTTATAGGACTCGAACTATCATTTTGATAACTTGTATGAATTCAATCCAAATTCAGCTTAGTCTATGGGGCTTGTAGCTTGCATTAGCTAAGCTATCGATAGGCTGCACTAGCTTTAAAAAAATTTTAATTTTTATATGGGCCTAAATTCTTAAGCCATACAAAATTATACTCCCTCTTTTCATTTTTAGTTAGGCAAGGTTATGTTATGAATAATTTATAAATAATATTTTTACTTGGTAAGTATTTTAGAATTTATATTTTGCATATATGATCTTTTTTAAAATTATATATAAATTTAAAATACATTATGACTTATTTATGATAGGCATGCAATACTTTCAAATTATTTTAAATTTTTTTTATTTTTTTATAAGTAAAAAATTAAAAAAATTAAATTTAAAATAAAGCTCATAGGCCTACTTATGAAGACGAAACTAGGGCCTCCATATTATAGGCTTGTGAAAAAGGTGAAAAGGCCTAATTCATTTGTTTCATAATTTTACAAATCAATTATAATAGTAGGCAGAACCAGTGACATTATTTGTATATATTCATATAAAAATATATATTATAATAATATTAATAATATTATATTTTTATGTAATAAAAAGTTTTACATTAATTAAAAAATAATTATGTAAAATTATATATAATTTTGTAATAATTAAACCATTATGTTAAAAAAATATTTTAGGCTATGGTAATATAAAATACTCTAAAACCTCATTTTTGTCCCTTATTATTTTACTTGTATTAATTTCAATCCTCACAAATATTTTATATTGATTTTATTCTCTTATAAATAATAATTTAATTAATTTAGTCCATATTCACTTGTATTTCTATTGATGGATAAACAACTGGATAAATGGAAGGATAAAATTAAGATATAAATAATATGTAAGGGATGAAATTGATATTAAAAATTTGTGAGGGATTGAATGATATAACTTATATTTATGTGAGACAAAAATAGGTATTATAAATAAAAAATAAAAGTAAATACATTTATAATAATTTATAATTAAAATTTAAATATGTATGATAGTTAAAAGCTATAAATTATACGAGTATTTATTTTATATAATTTAATATTTGATGAATGAATTTTTAGAAAATAATTAAAAATTACTTGTAAAACTACAAAAATTTTGTTTTCATCTTATAATAACTTAATTAAAAACAATTAATGTCAACCAATTCTTTTAATTTTTCTTTTTGTATTTGGTCCCTTACAAATATAAATTATATTGATTTAGTATCTCACAGAATTTTACAATCAATTTTATCTATTACATATTATTTATCTGTTATTTTAGTCATTTTGTTTCTATAATTAATTTAATAAAAATATTAATAAAAGGATAAAATTAACTAATTTATTATTTGAGAAATAAAATTGATACAAGATATTTGTAATGGAAAAATTTAATACAAGTGAAATTAATGACAAAACAAATAAGGTTTTAATATATTAAAATTAATTTTTAAAATAAAGTCATTAAATTTTTTTAGCATGAGTATATTTTTATTGTGTGTATTTATATAATATTTTATTATTATATAATTAGTGTCAAGTAAGTGTATTTTTATTTGTAAAGTTAACCATTAACTAAAAGTTATATATATTATATTATAAAATTTGGCATGATGATAAGTCTTGGTGTTCCTCAATTTAGAAATTTAGGTTTGTTTTCATTGTATGTGCAATTTACAATTTCCAAACAGAAGAAGTTTTGACGATTGATTATGGTTTGATGTAGGCTAAAAGCATTATTGGATTTTAGCAAATGTACAAACTAAATAATAGGTTTAGTTGAATTGGTTGGATAATCAATTCAATTTAGATATATAAAAATTATTTTAGGTAGAAATATTAGTTTCCATAGCAATTTCTTTTTATTTTGATTTTGTTCATGATAATATGACCTAGTAGCCACAAATGTACTTGTCTTGTCACAGTTATACTCTTGGCTAGAAGGAGCTATTAAAAAAAATATTTATATCATAGGACCTTTTTAACATAATAATTTATTTATCATGCTCACTTGTGCCATGGATCCATCCAATAGGTATTCCCATGACTAAGCAACATTATTATGAATATTTTGATTTTGTGCCATGGCTTTAATTATGGCACAAGTGATGATTTGTTGTAGTATGTGTGCAAATGGTTCTAAATAGATGTGGCACCATCATCACCATTGTGTTATGGTATATTAGCATCTAGGTGTTGGGTGTTCACACTTAAAAAAAGACTAAATAAAGGAGTAAGTTTAAGTAAACTTAGTGAGTGAATCCCTTATTAAGTATTAAGAATATTCTCATTATGAGGTCTTGTGTGACATAACTTCCATGGTTTTCTAAATTTTATATTATATAATATTTAGGAAGATTATAAGTCCCTTAGATTATGCATAACTCTAATATTGTGAATAATCATAGTCAATCATATATTCAAAGATCCACTAAGGACCAATATAATTCAAATGCGAAATAATCATAGATACTTCAATAATTCACTAAGAATCAATATAGTGCATAATGTCAAGGAATTATAGATAATTATAATTATAATAATCTATACCATAGAAGAATCATAATAAATATAGATATAAATCATGAATAATTTTAGTGTATAAATGCATAAAATGAATTATTTTAATCACACATAGTGCAGTTCCACAAGACACTTGCAAAATTCCTTGTGGATACCAAATTCTTCTTTTATCTTCATTCTAGCCTTTTTTGTCTTACTCCTAACTTATTCCTCCAAGTCTAACTTTGTTCATCATGCCATTAATTTATATAGTGCCTTCACTCCTCACTCCTATAGGTATGTCATATAATATGTATACATGTATATACCCATTATCTTGCCACATCATATGGCTTTCCACTTCATAATTTAAATTTTTATATATTTGAAGTATTTTCATGATTTTTGCAAATTTCATCCAGCATACACATTTCCAAAAAATTCATGGAATTCATAATTCACATTGCCTACATAATCCACACACCTTTAATATTTTAGATAAAATGCATTTTTTTTTTTGCATAATGCACATATTTCGCATACTTTCACATAATTTATATAGTTCACATGTTTCACATAATTCATATAATAAGTTGAAATGGGCATTAACACATGATTGGCAAAATTCATAATTCAAATAATTCACACATGATTCACATAATTCATCTCTATTACAAAATATTGATTGATGTTAGGTATTTAAAGGATTACACGTTAAAAATTGACTTATGTTTGATCAAACATCATTGTATATTTATATTTAATGTCAATTTTGAAGTTGTTATAAAATACAATAAAAATATTAGTTCCTTATAAAAAATAACCAATGTTATTTTTTTCTATCTTCATGAGAAATAACACTAAACATTGGTTACTTTCAAACAATAGATGTTTAATTCAATAATATCATGTTAGTTTATTTTCAAAACCAACATGCTATGTCTTACCAACGTTACCCACCTAAACCATATCCCTTAGTTCTTCACTCCCTTGTCTTAAACTCAAGCCTCATCCCCCATTCCTCACTCCTTTATCCTCCCTATTTTCCCTATATTCTTAACTAGATATAGAAGCTAACATCTCCTATGACATTAGATAATCCTAATCTGAATAATTTTAAATAATAAATTAAATGATAAAATATTAAAAATAATGAAAGGTTATATACAATACCTCAATCAGAAATAAGTGTTTCACTAAATCTATCTTGATACCTATTGCTTATTATGTGAGACTTACATACCTTAGAAAAGCCTTTTGAATTCAATGCTTGTAGATGCAATAAGCATTCATGAAAAATTATTGCATGATATTACACATTTTCATATAAGTAAATAGTTAATAATATAACAAAATGTCAAAGAAGATGAAGGAGATCAAATTTCTTTTTTATGAAAACTTGTAAAAGTTATACCAAAATGAAAGGCAAAAAAATAGGATTGATTAGGAAATCATAAACTAAATTACAATAATAAATAAAAATGTAAAAAAAAATTTTACATTCTATATTTTACGCTTTCTTAGTGAATGCTAAACATTAGATATTTAGCCATAGGCTAACTGAGCTTCAGTCCTCCAACATAATTAATGAGCAAAAATATAAAATCGAAGAGAATCATCTTAAGGTTATAAAGAAAGCATACCTTTTAAGTAGAGAATTATTTTAAGTCTAGAAAAGCTTAAAGGTGAAATTTTCAAATGATGTCATGCTCTACTCTTTTTATTTTTAACTCATGCCATGCCTTGACTATTTTCGACTTATACCTTAGACCTAAGTTTCTATATTAATTATTATAAAAAATAGATGTTTAAAGTAAAATATTAAATGTTAGTTTTGGAAAAAAATACTATTATCTTATCAAGTAATGTTTAATGTTGGTTACTATATAAAAATTGATGTTATAATAAATAAATGTATTTTATTAAAAATAGATTTCTTTTCTTTTGATTAGAAAACTTTTTCTAAACCATTCCAAAACAATCCTATAACCTTTTTAGAATTATCCAGAATGAGCAAGTACAATAAACATGTATAATAAAATAAAATTGATTTAATTATACATATCATATGCATTACAATTTACATATACATCATATATATATATATCAAACCAAAATCTAAAACACAATTTATATATATCACATACACACACACACACACACACACACACACACACACATATATAGGCAACAATTTTATATATGAATTTTCAATCCTATAAAGAACACCGATATCATTTTATGAACTAATATATTTTTCTTTTAATTCAACTTACTCTAAGTAAAATTGGTAGCATTAAAATTCTTTTTTTGCATTATGACATTTTTTATTATATAATTAAATAGAACAATAAGAAATTGAATGCAAATAAAACAAATGAGAAAGAAGACAATCTATTACAAAAACATATTCATCCATTTTATTTATTTCTATATCAATATATTGACATATACAACTAAAAAACTAATATTTACAATGATGAACAAATTTTTTGTTTACAACAAACATACAAGGCATCCCTATATAAATCAAAAGGAAAAATGGGTATCCTCTACTTATAATTTCATTATATTGCTCAACGACTTCTGAGTTAAAGAGTATAGATAGTTGCAAATTGATAAAATTTTAGCAAGGAAAAGTAATATTACCATTCATGCAATGAACATAAGCATATTAATGCAAGAATGGTCATACTGTTTTTTTTTTACTGTAATTTATCATCATTTTGCAGCCTATCTTTACATTTTATCAATATAGACCAATATAAATGGCTTTTGAGATAGAGGATGGAAATGGTTGTAATATAAAGATAAATTATAGTGAAAAAAGTAATATCACTATTTATGCATTGAAAACAAGCTTATTAATGTAAAAATAGACATGTTACTTTTTTTTTACTATAATTTGTCATCACTTTGCATTTTCTCAATATAAACCATAAGACTTTTGAGATTTAAGATCAAGATAGAGGGTGTAGATTAATGACATTTGGAATTTATCAAGAGATGGTTTCTAAGATGAAGGGCATAAATTATCATATTAACCATTACTAGGGCTATTAAGAAAGTTGTAGAATCTTTTAAATTTCCTTTAGAGGCTTGTACCTATACTTCTACAATAAGCACGAGGATTCTATAAAGAATTTGGAAGGTTTCTTGTTCGAAGTCAATTCAAATGCCTTGAAGAATACTTGTACTCATGGCCAAAGTGTAGGTTCCTAAGAGGAACATTAATTGATTTAATAACCTTTTCAATAGCTTGATAATTCAGAATATAACAGTTTACACCCTCTAACTTTTTTTTATGTATTTCCACTTTATTTCAAAATGGCAAGGAAAGATATATTAATAAGGAGTAGGGCACACATTAGATGTTGGTTATTAATAACAAACTAACATCTTAATCTTAACAAAGTGGCACTTTCCATACCTTAAGATGTCAATTAAGTATCTTGTTGACATTCAAACTTTTAACATGAACTATCACAACAATTGAATTGTCTTTAGATGATAGTCAAGTGTGGAAAAAATTGACATGCAAATTTTTCATAGTTTGACATAACCTTATAAATGCTATTCAATATGTCTTTCTTTTTTTGAGCTTTTCTCATAAATTCATAACTACCATAATTTTAGACATTAATCAATTGCAAATTTGACATATTTTAATAGAGACCTTTATATTATTTTTCAACATCAATTATATAAATAGTCGACACTATGATAACTTACAATAAATATTTTACGATAAATTTGTAAATAGAAAGTTACTTTTAAACTATTTTAAATTGAATGCTAAATTTTTCTTTGTCTTCTTTTTTATAATATTTGTAATCCAAATGCCAATTTTACAATTTTCACACTTTATTATAAGAGTACAAATAGATGAAGAAAGATAAATAGTTTTCTAAATTATTTTAAAGATTACATATTCTTGATTGAGACATTTGGCTTACTTTAAAACATCAAATTTACTAAAGATTGCATCATATAAATTTGACCTTTTTAATTTACACTAGTGATTTATAATCAAATTATGAATTTGTATAATAGGTTATTTGTATTTTGATGTCTTTTATTTGGTATAATTTATTATCAAAGTACAATTAGATAAGAATAGAGGTAAACAATTTTCCAAATTTATGTTGACATCTTATTTATTTAAAAATCATTATATCTAATTGTATTCTTAAAATAATCAATGTTAAAAAAAACTAAACTAAATCATCAATATAGAAAAAGTAAATTCTTACATTAGTATACAAAAACTATGGCCATATGTATCACGTTCATCATCCTTAATGTAAATTCTCATTTACTAATTAATTTTATCGATTTTAATCACAAGAGTATGCATGGAAGAATCAAAGGTAGTTTAGTTCTTCCATGTAAACAATGGTGATGAAAGTGAAGGATGACTAAAATATTGAAAAGTGATAATGAACCATAGAAGCAAAGGTGAAAGGAATTGGTTTGTCATAAATAGGTTAAAAAAAGGAACCCAGAAAATGACTTAGACCAATATCTATTTTCACCACTTGAATGACATCCTTATTCCAAAGAATCTATGCTTATCCAGAAAAGCTTATAAGGTCTATCATGTCTAAATTAGTGACGTGGAGTTCTTTAGCAATCCTCATAACTTTTAGCTTGTCCAAGTGAGTCTTAGTATTGCTTAAAACATAAAACTTCTAATGTATTAAGATCTAACTAAAAAAAGTTGGAAATCAAGATGGAGGACACTAAACATATTGCAGACCCCAATATGGATAAAAGGAGGCCCAATAATTAGATTAATTGGACTGTAGGTGTGGAATCTAAAGAAGAACGCCATATACACCCAATTTCATCCATTCTTTTATTTTAGGTTGAGAGAGAAATGCATGCTTATGGAAATATGGGTTGGGTATTAAAAGTCATAAAATACGAGCTTTCTTTTGTCATATTAAGCCATTTACTCATTCCTATCTAGCACTATGCAGATCATCTGCAAGTTCTTTCTCTATGTTTTATATGTTACAAGTTGATACTAGTCCTAGAATGGAAAATATTCTTTATAATCCTTATCTCCAGGAATATACAATGGACTTACTAAGCTATTCTAAATGAGAACATTATGTGCACACCATGCATTTTTACTCCAAATTCCTCATCCAAAGCTACTACTTCATTAGTTTGATAAGCAAGCTAATAAGGATAAAGCTCATTCCATGAAGTCTACAATTAGTTGCCTCGACTGTGTCTAGGTTCACCTCTTTAATTAGCTACTATTTCATGGAAAGTTTTTCTAGATGCTCTCACAAAATGACCTTCATGATAAATACCTTATATGATTGAGTATTTATTAACAAAATTATCATTGGAACTAGAAGTAGAGTGTTTTATGGTATTTAAAGGAAAGTTGAAATAAGAAATTTTTATTAGTGAAAGAATGTGTCTAAGAAATTAGTTACTTGTTTATGGGATAAATGGATGTAATTAGAGCTCTATAAATACCCCTTTACATACCATTATAGTGGCTTAACATTAATAAGTGCATTTAAAGTAGTACTACTTTTCACCAGAAAATTCAATGAATGAATTATGAAGAAAGGATTAAAGTGACATGACTATTCATTAAACAGTTCAAAGTACAAGTTATAAGAAATAGGTATTAATCATTAATGCTTCTTGAAAGTTACAAAAAGGTGGAGTCCTCATATAAAGAAACTAAATCGAAAGACAATAGAAGTAAATACAAAATGTCTTTAGAGATTCAAGGTATCATCAAGGATTGCCACATAATGATTTAGCCCCTTATCTATCATTAAAATATAGACAATACATTTATCTTAAAGAACCTAAAGGTAACTAAAAAAAACTCAATTTTGACTATGTTAATATAAGAATAATGTTTAAAAGGTAACTCATTAGCAATGTCCACCGCCTTTGGCTCCTCAAACCGTTCTATATGATAATGAAAACATAGAACAAATGCCATATCATGATCTTATTGGTAAAGGAATAGAAGTCTAGATGTAATATCCTATGAGCATTCCATATGCCAATATAAATAATACTATCAAGGTCATAATAGTCACCCTTATAGGAAAAACCTACACTTACCCAGTTTTTATCTCTCTCGCAATTTAGGTTTATGGGAAAACACAGGCTCTTAGAAAGGCTGCTTAGGTACTGGAAATTATAAAGTGTAGGTCTACATCTATCATAAATTACTATTTGCTTACTAACATTTAACCTCACTTAGATCACTTATATGTGATGGCACCAAATTATATGTGCTACAATACTATGATACTATTAGTTTAGAGAGTAATCCATGAAATCATCTTCCTTAAGAAGGTGTAAAGGACAAACCATGGCAATCTATTCTAGAAAGTCATGGACATGATCAATGAACTAAGAATATAAGAACAATTTAGCCTTTATGCCCAAAGGTTCCACTATACTACTTCCTTTAATATACTAATATGGATGAAGACTATGCCATAACACCTATGGATAAACACCCATCCAAACTTTGATCCTTTTAAGGTTAGCAACAATCATAGTAGGATATCTCGAGGTGCTCTCAAGAAATGATCGAGAATTTAAAAATTTTAGACAATAACATGATTTAGGAAGTTAATATGCAAGATTTTATCTATATCATTTTCTCTAATTTTATGCCTCTTAGCATGCCACATATGTTTAGTTTTATGGAATTAACCTTGTTATGTGATTAAGGTTTAGTTTTCTAATATTTTAAAATTATTCTATTAATATTAGATTTTTATACTATTTTACATTTTCAACTATAACTTAAGTTTTGGATATTGAATTTGGATGATCTTTATATTATTGGAAATCTCAAAAAAAGCTCTACAAGTTTGATGTTTAGGTTAAAGCCAATTTAAATGTCTAAAAGGTCAAATTTAAAGGAAAATTTGATGCTTTATTTTTGTCCAAGCCAAGCCTATTTTTTATTTTTGGACCATATCTAAAGCTCTAAAAATTCAATCAAGGTGAAATTAGTGCCCTATATTTTCTAAGACCTAGCCTTACAATTTTCATTCTTGTAATTTAGTGAAACTATATAGTTTTAAAGGTATTATAATGGCTAGAAATCAAACCTATGAGATTTTACTTTAGGACGTCTTGTAGTGCATTATTTTGTAAACTAGGTTCTAAACTTCTAAAATTAATATGGCCTTATTCTTTATAACCTTATGAGGCATATAATCTCATTTCATTAGGTTTTAAAGGATAGGAAATCAGATATAAGGTTTGGTTTGTCTAAATGCAAGCACATTTCTATACAATTCTGCATAAAAAGTAGATAGCTCTCTTATCTTTTCTAAGTTTCTTGTTCTTTTGTCATGAAAGGCTAAGTTTTTTATTGATTGAAGGAATTCAAAGCTCATCTCTATTTAGATTATAAGATATTTTTTATTGATTCAAGGAATTGAAGACTTATCTCTATTTAAATTATGAGATCTTAAGCTATAATGTTAACTTTTTTTCATTAATTTTCTTCTTTCCTTCATTCTTTATTCGAATTACTTGGAATAACATAAGTTGAATGCTAATTTGGTATAAATTATGTTCAATTTTGTGATTTGTAATATTTATCTACTTTTATATTGGATTTTGGTTAGTTAATCATGATTTTCCATGTAGGAATAACGGATTGAATGATTAAATCAAACGTTTCTAGTTTAATCCTTCAATTTAGCTGAATTCTATTTTCAAATCAAATTTAATTTGCCTTTACTAATTATAATAGTTGCTTAATTCTACTAATCTTAATTGATCAAATCATAGTTATCTAGCATAGAATTCATGAATCACTGCATAGGCTCCAAATGATATTAAGTTAAAAAATCAATTGGCTCTTAATTCTTTAGATCAATTATTTTGCTATATTAATTTTTTATCTTTCTATGTTATTTTTTTATTCTATTTTGATAATGTGTTTTGTTTAAATTTTAAATCAAACCCCTTATTTAGTTCTATTTAAATTCTTACATATTACTTGCATCTTCTTTTATGGTATTTTATTTGCATTCTATTTTGTTTTATTTTACATTTTACCTATATTCTATTTGTATTTTATTTGTAATCAAAGTTAGTAAATCATTATATAAGATGTGTCAAATGGATTATTAGGGTTTGATTTGGTTTGTTACTTTTTATTGCAACATTTTTTATCAAACTAGTATTTCTAATTTTGATTATGTTGCAATGCATGTTTAAAAGTCATTAAAGCTAGAATCACTAGAATTGTTAGATGTGCTAAAGTTAGAATAAAAAATCAAAAAATTTTTTAGGCAAGAAATCCATGATGTGCTATAATAAAGGAAAGAATCTTTTGCTAATAAGAATATTTACTAGAAATACATATTTATAAATGAAACAAGGACATTTATAGGTTAGCAAATAGTTGTTCACTAACCATCATAATGATTTAAAATTTACAATGTGCTATAACAAAGGAAATCCATGATGTGCTACAATAAAGGAAAAAATCTTTTGCTAATAGGAATATTTGCTAGAAACACCCATTTATACATGAAACAAAGGCATTTATAGGTTAATAAACAGTTGTTCACTAACCATCATAATGACTTCAAATTTATGGAGATATTTGAAGCATTATGTTCATTCTTTAGAAAAGTTCAAGACAAAAGTTATGGAGAGAAAGTCAAAGTTCAAAAAAGTAGGACATTTCATTATTGCAATATACGATTACAAGCAGTAGGAGACAAAGCCCTATTACAATAAGGAAAAATCAAAAGCAATAAAAATGACATCACAAACTCATAAGTTTAAGCATCCTCCATGAGTGAGTCTTAAACAAAGGAGTTACATTAGAACTACACTTTCACTTCTTTAGGATCCTTCAACATCATGAGTCCTAAACTGTTAACAACTTTTTACCTCAAGAGTAGGAACACATTCATGATTTCAACTGCTCTAATCCTGGACATTCGTGTCTTTAATAAGATTAAAACCATTGATTCCTATTACCACACAAAATAAAAGGCTAACTTGATGAAATTAGAATATATCACTCTTTGAGTATTCTAGATATTAATCTCCTTATTCAGCATAGTGATGTCCAAAAATGAGTTGCAAGGTGAATTGGAATGATGTTTGCTTCACTTACCATTTGACTAACAAATTTCTCTTCATATAGCCCATGACATTTAGCATCAATACTTAAGTCTATAGGGTTATTCACAAGCCTCATGCTATGAAAATTAGGCTCATCTGTAGATTACTAATATTAGTTTTTTGTTTAAATTATACTCATAAATTCATGTAAAAGACCACCATTCTTGATAAGTAGCTATATGTCATGCAACTCGAGCATATAGAAACCTATAATTTTATCTCTTTACTTTGGAGAAAGTCAAAGGAGTTATACATGGTGAATAGTTAGTCAATTAATTAAGCTAGTTCATGATGCAATATGGGTATGTTCATTATAGGCTAGCAATAATGATAGTAGGCATGCACATCTACACATGTTAAGCCAGAACTTAAAAGATGTTGACTTAGCCTATTAAGAGGATTTACCGTTATTTAGTCTAGAAGATCATTAGTTAACTTAAGGATATGACCTCTTATATGGAAACCAATATTATTTCCACCTCCAAGGAACTTACCTCTTCATCATGATATGAGTCCATAATCATGAAATAAGGAGAAAAGATGAAATACAAGATGTGTACACAAAAATGGTCTTTTCATTAATATTTTGAATAGTGTCAATATAAGAAATGTATCAAAAGAATTCTAAGATTTTATAATCAAGCTACTTTTATTGGATTGAAATTCATCCTTCTTAACTTGTGCCTTAACTATGACATGTTTGCTTTCTTCAATATGGTGCTTGGCTTTTTTAGCATGATACCTAATCTTTTCCATAATGTAATTGGTTTCTTCAATAACAAGATTGGCATTTTCAATAAAGTTCTTAGCATCTTCCATACACAAGTTAAGATCATGTAAAGATTAAGAAATTTTTTAGACTCTAAACTTTTCACATGAGATGACATTTATTCTATAACACTTGTTATGTACGATCATTAGAATAAATAGACAAAATTCTTAGTCACCTGGCATAAGTTGAACTCTACCTCTAATTATAATCCAATTATGCTTTTTTCTCCTTATTTCTCTAAAAACAAGGCTAAATTGGCATGTGTCATGGTTGCTACCAAGTTATCATCATTTGAGTCATAAAAAAAAAACTTAAGATGTTAACATAATGCCCATTTTAGCATCTCAAGTGTGGCATTAGGAATTAAAAAAGAAAGAGTAGAATGGATAGTTATTACTAAAGTGTCTAAATGCACATTTGTTTCTCATTTTTTTAGCAAAATACTAAATGCACAACTAATAGTAATCTCAAGGCTAGCATCAAATAAAGTAAGAGAAGACGGTGTTGTGGGAAGTTATTCAGAGATAAGCCTTAAATCACTTTTTATAGTTGGAAATAGATTAGAAGGGCCTTTTGAAATAGAATTCAAAGCTTTCTCATCTATTCAAGAAAAAAGAAGAAGAAGGAGATAATAATAAATAAAGTACATTAAGAGTGTCCTCATGAATCTCTCTTACCAATGCATTAAGATGAAAGCACATTAACTAAAGGAAGAAAGAAGATAAGAAATTATAAGAAGGAAAAGAATTAACACTTACCTTCCAAAAGATCCCACACTCTTATCTCTTTTTGCTAAAGTAAGTCTAGAATGGGAGAATTTTGAGGAAGAAACCCTATTGCTTCCTTCATCATCCTTTCCTCATTTTGATCATTAGTTCCTTCTTAAATTTCAATTGCAGCTGAGAAAGTTTTCCTAACCTCTTGGTTCCCCCACATTCCTTTTGAAGCATCATCATTCCATTCCATGTTAGTGTCTTAATTGTAGAAATAGCCTTTGAAGCTCTTAACTATATTGTTAAGTTTTAGTATTTAGAAAAACACAATAGAATAATTTAAAAATATATCAAAACATTCTAAGGATCCAACCAAAAGAAGCATAAACCAATTAAAGATATATACCTTTGATGTGTAATCAAAATTAATGTAGAATATCTTAATCCAAACAAACTCAACTACAAACTAAATCATGAACATCAGTTCAAGTTACTTCTATTTTCATGTACACATGTTCAACTAGCATGAATTACACAAACACATGGTTATCATGAATGATTAAAAATCTATTGCTAAATTACGAATATCGTCAAATAAAAACATCTTTAAAGTATTTGTACAAATGATTAAAGACTCCAATTTAATCAAATAGGATTATTCTCCTTACAAAGTAGTGCTAGTTGTCAGGGTTTTTATTGTTTCTAGTTTTAAATCATATTTCTCATATTTTTCTTGATATTCATAATATCATATATATATAATTAGAATTTAAAAATAGGAATAATATCTCCATTTATATCAAGATACATATCCTTATTAATTTAAATGTATGATCGATGACAATCATATCCCATTTTCAAATTGATATATTTTATATTGCAAACAAAATATATTTGGATAATTATCTAATTGCTTTTATTTCACAAATAAAATTTTTATATTAGATCTCCAACTAGAATTTACTTTAAGTAAAAAGATGATTAGGATTTGATTATTAATTGGGCCTAAACTCAACTGGTTATTAATCAGCCTGTTTTAATGTTCCTAAGTATGACTTAATCATATTATCTTATTACTTAGTGAAGCCTAATCATATTAGCCTTTTCTCAATTAGAAGCTCTATTCTAATTAAAACTTCTAAATTACACTAAAACTTCAATATTTAACATATTCTTTATATGTGACCCTATAAGCTCTCATTATATTGATAGTAATCCTAAAATCTTATTTTAGTATCATAAATAGTAAATGGTTTCTAGCAATACATTATTGTCACCAAAGTAATGAGAATTATCTGTGGTTTGACATAATCTTTTCATGATTAATGTTCCATATAGTTTAGTTCTTTTTGTCCTACATATATAGATTGAACTTAAGGCATGAAATGCATCACCCTCTTCATAATTCAATCTATATATTTCTTAACTCCTAAGTAGACTAATTAAGACAAATGAATGAATATTATACATTAATCCATTTGAGCATAGCCATACATCTCATACTCTCACATAATCAAGAGTCCCACAAATATCACTTCTCCTACGTAAGAAGGATAATATCCCATCTAGATCACTCATATACGTCTGTATGAATCATGATATACCTAATTGCCATCTTTTAAGCAACCTTGTTATATGTGACATTTAATGACATCAAAGTAAATGACTCCTTATATAGGAACTAGAGTGACTTCAAGTCAAAGGACCATATTCATCATTATCGCTATGAAAATGGCTTATGACATTGTGATCCATGTAGCGTTCTCATAATGGGTTAGTCTAGTATATTAGTTCTTTAACATATAGCTATAAATTGGCTTGATATATGATATCCATGATCATAATCATTAGTTAACATACATAATGGTCTTAATGCATTATTGTTAATCCAATTAACAATAATACTTAACTAAGGATATTTAAAAACTATGCAAACTTAACATATTTATTTCTAATACATAAATGTAACATTAAATCTCATAATGGGTTAGTCTAGTATATTAGTTCTTTAACATATAGCTATAAATTGGCTTGATATATGATATCCATGATCATAATCATTAGTTAACATACATAATGGTCTTAATGCATTATTGTTAATCCAATTAACAATAATACTTAACTAAGGATATTTAAAAACTATGCAAACTTAACATATTTATTTCTAATACATAAATGTAACATTAAATATCATAATCAACTAAATGCATTTATTTATATATAAGAAAACTTAACATATCATATGCAAATTCAATCATCCTATGATTAGGTAATAGAGCAGACACCAACACATATAATGGTTCATCCCCAATAATCATAACAATTGAAAAAGGCTTTGTTCCAACCATAACCTTACTATGTTTATCACTTTTTTATGAATTCACATTTGCATGAGGTTCATTAAGTAGTTTTAAAATCTCTTACCCCAATCTTTTAGTAGTCACACCGATAGGGATAAAACCTGACCTTATCCTAGATTCATCTTTCTCTACACTTTTGGATACAATTATTTCCATAAAAGGATAATTTATTTATTCCAAATTTTTTGGTTGCATCTTTTCAGAAGAAGTGCAAATATCTAAAGTTATATTAACATTTTTTACTTAAGCTAAGACAAGAATATCTAGTGTGGTAACTTGTATAAAACTTCTTAAGCCACAAAGGCTAGTAAGCCTTTTCTAATAGTCATAGCCTTCAAACATTTCCTTTTCTCAAAAGTTACTCCATATATCTCAAGAAAATCATAGTAAACTCAATTGAGTGTGGTGATGTCTTACCCATGTAAAGGCTTAAAAAAGAAAAGAGAATGATAAATGTTAATAAAAAAAAGCAAAAAGATTAAAGGTTAAAAAGTACAAATAATTACCTAAAAAAGGAGAAGCACCCTAGCTTGTGAAAATAGAAAGAGTAGTGAAGGGATTACCTATCAAATTATCTATCAAGCTTGATCCTTCTCAGTATGAGGACTTCCTATTATCTCTTCATTAAATAACTATCTTTATGAATGATTTTAAGACAATCAAAGCAAGGAGGTCAGACACTTTAAAAAAACCTATGATATTCAACCTTAAATACACAAGATAATGAAAAGAAAATAGTGTTTATGCTTTAAATGTGATTTTAATACACAACAATGGACTTTAGTTATCCTTATATTTTTCCTAGGATGAAAGTTAGTACCTATTGTAGAAATGGCCACTTTCTTGCTAGGAATAAGTTACTCTTTTGAAATTGCATCCTAGAGTCTTAATAGTAACTTTTTAGCCACCTTTCTTAATGATGACTCATTGGTCTTCTTAGATTCCAACTTTTTAAACTTCATTGATTTAGACTTGGTAGAAATAAACCTTTCTTTTCCTCTTCTTCTTCGCTTCAGACTTGGAAAAGATGACCTTTTTACCATTTTGTTCTTAATAACCTCTAATTGGGAGGTGGTAGCTTCTTTGTTGTTCTCCTTCTCAACTTTTGAATGAAGAGCCAAGCTATATAAAGGCTCCATCTTTAAAATTGGCACCAAGTTATCCCTAAAAACCCCTATGGAAACTACATAAAGGATGATCTCTCACTTTGTCTCTACTAACTTCTTTAGCTATAATTTTGAACAAATTAGCTCTAGAGTAACAAGAGGAAGGAGTTCAATCAAATATAATGTTGTTTCCTGCAAGGATTAAAACCTTTCAAAGGTAGTCCATTTATGCTATCCTCGAAACTTAGAGAAGCGAAAGCATTTTGAAAAGTTTAGGTAAATCCATTTTGCTACACTACTTTGTCTATATGGTAATTATAGAAAAACATATTGCCCCATGTTAAAAAGAATATATTCATAGGAATGAATCTTATAAGAATGGATAAAGTGGCAATCATTATCTACAATTGAAATTGCTTTTAACCTATAATCCATCATTAAAAAAATGATTGGCATACTCCTAGGACATCTTTATATATAGTTTTATTTTGCAATAATCTGAACTAGGAGACATAAAATAAGGTTTGTATTGAAACTTTGAAACATCATCAATATAGTTTGAGAGTGGCATCCTTCTATATGACTTGGCCCATCTCTATACAAGTAAGTAGGTTTGAATAGCAAGAATGGTCTTAGCCCTTGCAGGATAGTCTAAAAAATGTTCAAAGAGAAACTATTGTAAAAATGCATAATCTACAAACTATTTACATAGTACTTACCACTAAAATACTTAATTTGTCATTAAAACTGATCTAGATAGAGGTATAAGCCTAAAAAAAATTCAGAGCAAAAGTTAGTTAATTTCATGATGCAACATAACTTACAATAAGGATGACATTAGGATTCAAGAACTTAGTCAGAAGTTTAAAAAATAAAATAAAATGACCAAGTTAATGGGGTACAAAAGTAGGAAAGAAAAAAATCCTTGTCCTTATTAGAAAGAAAACCTTCACCATGCATGAAACATTCTTTTCCATCTTTGCCAACATTCTTACTAGGTTTCCGTAAAGAAATACTTCATCCATTTTGAAAAGGTAGATTTATCTTTTTTGCACTTTTGCCACATTTCTGTATACAACCCTTTAACCGAGATGTGATGTTGTACTCATCACCCTCCTAAGAGAATTGCATTATATCCATCTATTTAAAAATAAAAAGCTAGCGCAAGGTGAAGGTTTTTTTAAAATAATAGGTAAACTCTCTCCATTTGATCATAAAAACATGGGTTCACTAGCCCAACTTTTGACAAAACATTACAAGTCTTTCACATTTCTCTGCACTTGAAGACTAGTAGAAACTCTAACTACATCTAGAATAGGTACTCTCTCCAAAAGTCTTGCGTACCTTGTATTTCCTAGAATCTTCTATGCCTGGGCATTTAATCCTTTAGTAAAAGAAAACTTAGAGACATTTTTTACTCAATTGAAAGATACTTCTTGGCTACCTAGCTTAGGAAGCAACATATGGTTATGGTTCTTTATCTTATTAGATGTATCATACTTTACATAGCGGTACCTTATGCTATCACTATTGATATATTGCTTCCTTAGAAATTTCACATCCTCAAAATCATGGGAAATAACATTGAAAGTATTGACATGACTACAGTTCTTCATCTCTAACCTCCCCTAACTAAAAGAAGAGAAGAAAGGAATTAACATGTTTCAAATGAAGATGGGTACGAAGAACTTTACCACAGTATTAATATCTTAGCTTCCTTTTGATCTCTTAAATGCCATTATGAAAAGTAAGGAAGTAACTAATAACTCAAAAATGCTAGAAGAAACTAGGATTCTAGGAGAAAACTCTTAAATTCTAGAAATGCAAAATGAAAATGAAAAAGGGTCAAAGTTCAATTTTTATAAGTGCCTAACTCGCACAACAATTAAGATCATAGCAGTTCATCATAAAACAATCTCAAGTGCCTAACTTTAAAATGCTTCACATCAATATGATCAAATAACTTATAAGGCTGCACATACTTTGAAAGGCATTAAACCTATTATCAAGCAACCTCATGGGATATACTCTTACAAAAAACTTCTTTAGGAAGACATCAATGTCTAAAAGACTATTATATCCTTCACAAGGACATGTGAGGCCTCATGGCAAAAGTCCATGCCTCATTATACTCCTTCATTATGATAGTTCATGTGCAAAAGGCCTATTGTTGTTATTGAAATCGACAAGGCCTAATAATCAAGAAATTATGGAAGATTATAAAACTAATTGGATCTTTATAAAGGAAAGTGAATTACTATTAGATAATACAAATGTTAGTATCCAATGAAGTGTAATGTGAGTTACATATGGGGGAATTTTCACCCCTAGTAAAATTACTATCAATGTTTTTATACATAATCCTCCTAACTCCCAATTCTCACCTTCTTTAATTTCTATTCTTTATTTTTCTAAATAGACCAAGATGAATAATGAAAAGTTACACATCTATCCTTAAATCAATCAAATATTGGAAGAGTAAGTTGCAAATAAAATTAATTTCTAGCTTTAAAACTTTTAATGGTTTGTGACAAAACCATTTTCATGCTATTATTAGTTTTATCAATTTTTTAGCAAAGCACTTATTAAGATATAACATACAAAAGTTAATTCAAAATAATAGGTTAGATAGGTTGCAAAATGGCATTCACAATAAATTAAACTGAAGAAAAATTACATATCTTAAAGAATAGGTTGTCATCTTCTCTCACTTTTGCCATAAAGTATTTTCATAAACTAAGCCCAAAATTGCAATTCCACCACTTCCTTCTCCCATTTGCTCATCCATTTTGATTGCCAATCACAATCTTCCCAGACTCATGCTCATTAACCTTTTAAGTCTTAATGATCTCTTGTGAATCTTTGTTGTCTTACTATTTTTTCCTTTTTTTAGAAGTGACAGGCATTAGCATCAGTGGAAGTCTTCTTTTGAATGGATTCATAAAGAAATTGAAATTAGTAGTAACTAGTTTCTAATCCATGTGTTAGAATGCAATTCTTCTTGGGCTTTGATTATGTTAGAGTACAGTAAGCAAGAGTACAATGGAAGATCATTAGTTAAATCAATTCATAATTATTTCAAGATCAAATTTTATTATTGCAATTAGGAATGACAATAGGAAAGGTATAAATAAAGAACTAAGATCTATGTACCCATCTCTATTTCAAAATATTTTACCTTTTCCTATCCCCATGCCTATATAGGTAGTGTTTTCAATACTTATCCCCATCCTCATCACCATTATATATGCAAGTCTCTATGCCCATCCTCATGTCTCCATTTTATTTAAATAATGCATATTTATCTATATCATATTATAATTTTTAATAAAATTAAATATATTTAATTATTTTACCCTCTTTATCTAATTATAATTTATCTATATTTTTTATATTTACTATATTTATCTAAATCTTATTATTTTTTAATAAAATAGTAGTTATTTGAAAAATTTAATAATACTAATATAATAAAAAATAACATGAATTATTTTATTAAAATTTATTTTAATAACTTTTTTATTTAAATTAACTAATTATATACATAATTTTATTTTTTCTTTTTATTATATAATCAAATATAAAGATAAATATTTATTATATATTATATAATATAGTTATGAGAAGGGTTAGGTAATATAGACCCTATACCTATACTTAAACCCGATAAATTTCTCATAAAAATTTCCTTATCCATACTCATATCCATTTTCAAGACCTATACTTGTACTTGAAGGGGTAAAAATTGAGGGTACCCTTTGAATATGAGTGCTATCTCTAATTGCAATCAATATGTTCACAATAAAAATGTAGTAACCAAATATTTAACTACTGATATATTTTAAGCTTACATATTATTTAGTTATATAATTTTTATTAAATTATTATTTATAACAAAAATATAATTACTTAAATTATAATTAATTTTATTTTATGATATCATATATTTATTTACTTATTTTTATCTATCTAGAGTTTAGGGTAAGAATATAATTATCTAAAATTTAATTAATTATAATTTATTACACCATATATTTATTTACTTACTTAATTTTTATTTAATTATTAAGCTAAATTTGCGAGCATAAGATAAAAATGAAATAATATATAAATTCCATTTTTTAACCTTTGACTTTGTAGACAATATTATAGAATTAACCTCTAATGCTGATTATTTTTCATTTTCAATGTCAATTATAAACCAACATATATATCAATGTTGTTATATGTTAGATTATTCCACATCAATTAATAACTAATATGAAAAAAAATACACAATTACATTGATTTTATATAAATAATAATTGTTGTTATTTTTTACAATTATGGTGTTAATAATAATAGTATTCAACTATGGTTGTTTTAAATAAGTAACGTGGTATGGCTTTCCTTTTTAACCCACCCCTTCTTCCTCCTTGCCTAGCCTTTTCTTGTAGATCCCCCTCCTAACACTCCCTCTCTCATGGTTCCTCCCTATTGAGTCCTTTCTAGCTCCTAACATCTCTAATAATATTTTAATTTTTAATTTTAATAATTTTAAAGACTATAAAAAAAGAATGAAAAATGGTGAAAGTTTATTTTCAATACTCATTGGCAAATATGTAAGGTTGGCACTCTCTAGAAAAGCTATCTTAAGTCCTATATCTATGAATGTAATAATCATTCATTAAAATTTTACATATAATATTATATGTTTTATATAAATAAATAGTAGCTAATATTATTGAATGTTAAAAGAAAAAGAATTAAATCAAGTTTCTTACCTGTACAACTTGTAAAACTTGTATTAAAATGAAAAGTAACAAAACATGTTTGATTTTGAAAGGATAAACTAAGTTATAAGAACAAAATGTAAAGGCTAAGAAAGTTTTTATGCTTATTTTCTTCACTTTTCTAGTGAACATACAACCCTTATAGATTTATTGACAAACTAATAAGTCTTCAATATTGGAAAATAATTAGTGAACATAAACACACAAAAATTTAAAGAGAATCATCATGAGATTGGAATATGAGCATACTTTGATATAGAGGTAATCATTTTAAGATTGGAAGAGTTTCACAATAAAATCTATAAATGGTGTCATAACATCACCCTATTCATTTTCATTTCACACCCTATGGTTTGAACTATTTCAATATTAAACGTTGACTCCTAAAAAAAATTGATGTGTATAGTAAAATAATGTTGTTCAACTATATAAGTTTAAGCATTGGTTTTTAATAAAAAAAAATCGATTTCATAAGTTAAATTATTTTGTTTAAAATATGTTTTTAAGAAAAAATTTATAATTTTATAAGTTAAGAACATTAAAATTATTTTTTTGCATTGAATAATATATTCTTTTATAAAATCATACAGATACAATAACAATGGATATAAAAAAAACTTTAAATGAACAATATAACAAATAATAATAGATACAACAATAATAGACATAAAAACTTCAAAAATCAAGATGTTTTTCTTATAAATTATATAGATACAAACAACAATAGATTAAATAATTTAACAAATAAGAAACTAAAATTTATAATGAACAATAGATTTTAAATGAAAAAAAATAAGATACCTTTTCTTATAATTCTTTTATATTACTTAAGGATTTCTGAGTTAGATGATGTTCTAGGTAGCAAACTGATAATAAATTATAAGAAGAAGAAGCAATATATCTTTTTTGCAATGAACTCAAGCCTTTCAATGCAAAAATGGATATGTTACTTTTTTTTACTATAATTTCTCATTAGTTTTATCATCTTTTTATTTTCTTGAAATCTCTAATAAATGTCATTGATGGAACTTAAATGCAAATTAATCATAAAATATAGTAAAAAAAGAAGTATTATGAATCTTATATTGTACTTAAGCCTACCAATGTAAAACTAGATGCTACTTCTTCTCACAATAATTTATCATCACCTTAGAACCCATTAAAAGTTGGCATAATAATTTTGTATTTATTGATTTTGAGATACTTGATTGATCATTTGCTTTAAGCATCTAAGTGTTCCTATTTTTTAGTGCAAGAATGGTATTACTTACTCAATGTGTATCAAAATTTGACACGGCACATAGAATAATCAACTTGTTAATTCTCACACTAAAACATAGGAACAGTCAAACACTCATAGCAAATAAAGCAATCAAACACCTTAAAGAGAGATATCTTAATAATTGTTTCAAGTAGGTAACGAGAGCCTTTTTTATAGGTCAAGAACAAATTAGTGATGAATTGTCACCATGTATAAATTGTTGATGAACTATCACAATGTGCAAACTATTGATGAGCCATCATGATGATTAAAATGGATTACCAAACTTTGAATATCGGTTTTTAGTAAAAACCCAACATTATATACCAACCTACTAAAAATATGGGAAAAAACTATCCTTTTTACATTGGTTGTTAAAAAAAATAACATTTTACATCAATATCTTGTAAATGTCATCTTTAGTAAATGCTCACTGTGACTAATTATTAAAGTTAGGTGGCCCTTGTAGAATGCTTACTATCATTATTTATAAGAGTTAAATGATGGAAGCTATACCTTTATCCATTGGTTTGGTCAAATAAACAACATGGCATCATCTCAATTATAACCACATTAGTTTTATAGCAAATAACTAGCATCATTTGTCTTTTTTTTAATAACTTTTCTCTACTAATATTTTTCTAAAAATACATACAATTACAAATTATTATTCTAATAACATTATCAATATTAATTAGTGAACATTGTATAGTAATATAACAATTAATCATTTGATTTTAAAGAAAAGTGATGGTGAATATCTGCATGTATCCATAAAGCACTCCCTTCCTTTTACTTTCATATCCATGGCAAATTTCAACAAAGTATGTCCTAATATGAATGATGCAAGACTTGCAAATAATTTTTTTTTATAGCAAACACCTATATATGTACCTACTCTTTCTTGCTATCAATATTTTCATATGAACCTGAGCAATGACTTTCATTTCAGTAGTTGACAATTGAGTAACATCAATCTTATCTTGTTTTATTAAAATAGAAATTATGAAGTGAACCTCAATAATTTGTTTATATAAACAAGTAAAAACTAGACAAACATATTCATTTATATATAAATAAAATCAATACATGAAACTTCAATTAATTTGAATCAACACATGTGATGAACATCAACATCAAATCGTATACATAATGTTAATTTTAATTTTAAGCCATCAACATCAACGTAATTGAATTAACACATATCAACCAAAGCCAAGCATATATGAAATTCAAAGCAATGATCAATCAAATCGCAATTCAAATTAATTAAATTTCTTTTCAATAATTCAATATATCAATTGTTGAAAACTTTTAATTACAATAATAATAAAATTTGTTATCAAAATCTAGATCTTTCATGCTCAATCATTGAAAAGATTAACACATATTTGAATTATCAACATATTTGAATTAACACATCAACTAAAGCCAAGCATATATGAAATTCAAAGCAATGATCAATCAAATCGCAATTCAAATTAATTAAATTTATTTTTAATAATTTAATATATCAATTGTTGAAAAATTTTAATTACAATAATAATAAAATTTATTATTAAAATCTAAATCTTTCATATTCAATCATTGAAAAGATTAAAATACTAAATGTGAAAGTATATCTAAATTCGTAGAAACTAACTAATTGTAATTTTGCTATTTTTAAAATCTTTTAAATTGGTGTATATTAGTTTTTTAAAGAAAATCTCTATTTTTTAATGTCAAAATATTAAAAAATAAATTCTTATGCATAATTTGGGATGATAACCATTTATTTATTTATTATTCCTAATTCACTAATGAGAAATAAAGCTTTTAGATCTCCATACATAAAAATTTATACTTAATAAAATGATTTAGTTCCATCCAACCTTGAACTTTATCAAATCACTTTAATCTTCATCCCTTGTGAACAAACAAAAGTTAGAAATTGTGGTATTATATTCAAGTGAGATGCCATGAATAAAAAAAGTAGGCTAAATTTGCACCATTATTGGCTCCGACCTAACAAACCTGGTCCAATTGCCACGTTATGATCCAAGACGAACCTTTTGGAATTGCCTTTTCTAGTGGACACAGCCATATCCCTAAAGGATGGTTTTAAACTATGGGTTTGCAATATTGCATATTGTTACAATAGCATTAGTCACAATAACTACAACAATAGCAATACATTATCTTTTAAAAAAAATTAATTTAATTTTTTTTATATTTTACCTGTAAATGCATTTTATATAAATATTATAAAATATTATTTTAAATTAAAATAATTAATATTTAATAACAATATAAATGAACTATTATTATATATTTTAATTTAATTCTACACTACAAATACAAAAAAATATTTAATAGTTGCTATCCACAATTCACATCTAATGACATTCGTAGTTTCCATAAGCATCACAATCATAATTAAAAGTCTAGTTGAACCATGAACTCATCTTCAACAATGACAAAATTGTTGACAGGATTCAAAGCAAGCTTGCTCATGAGTCGATTAATGTCAATTAGCCACTATAATTTCAATTCACCGAAAAAGTGATATTCCTATTTTTATTCATCTATTGTTAACTAAATCAAATGTGTAGTAACCGAACTTAAATGCCTACTACAAAATTAGTCAATTAATTATGGGTAATAATAAATTGAATGCCAATAATTGGGCCTATATTTTTAGGCCTATATTTAGCATCCTAAATTAGGCTACACAGGGCACATCCATTTCAAACAAAAATAAAAAATAAAAGGCCTAACATGCATAAATAACAACCTAAAAATAAAATTAACTATATAAAGTCCAAAACACATTAGGGAATGTGAAGTTGGGCAGTGGGCAATCACAAGGACAGGGCTATAAAATAGCAAGCCTAGTAGATAATTGGACATTTTGAACCAAGCAACTACATAAACACATTCATAAGGCATTCACATATAATTGAACTTAGTAAATAATTCAAATAAGCCAAAGTTCATATGGCAACATATTCAACTCAAGTTTAACTACATTTTTGGCATACATATTGATAATTTCAATGACATTTTAGCATGGGAATAACAAATGTGATACCAAACCAAAGCACCTAACTAGTAATTAATAATGATAGAGTCATAATTCAAAGTTTACAAACTTAGAATCCAAAAAATTTGCATACTTAAGCAATTTGTCATCATTGTATATCATGTATGTATAGCCATAATCTCCTGTGCATTATGACTATGCAAGGAAAAAATAAAAAAACCAAAGCTATACACGAAGAAAATTGTACTAGTGGCTCTTTGTGTGCAATGCTAGCAATTCCAAAGAACCATGCTAACTAACTAGTTTCTTGATCAAGTTACTTATGCATGTCAAAAAATACTAGAATCTCAGCAATCAATAGCTTTATGTACCTATTTCTTTCTACTAAACTACCATCTACTTGTCATCATTCCTTTGTATATTGCTTGGTGTCAATTCTCAACAACTATAGTTTATTTTCCCACCTCAATAACAGTAGAACTTGTTTCAGTAGCATGATCATCACCCTTAACAACAACTTTAGTGGATGATCCTATTACTATACTATCACCTTCTAAAATTTCTAGGCAAGCAAAAAACACATTATTGTTAATAGGAAAATAGTGAATAATATGAGATAAATAACATATTCAAACTAAAAAAAAGGAAAAGAAGTAAGTGGATAAAATTATGTCTTGCTTAATTTCCTCACATTTTTCTAGATGATCATATTCTTCCATTTCATAAATGTCACACTTTGATGGCTTCAACTAATTTTGAATGCAAATTAGTGCGTCAATCATTTTAAGAGGAAGAGAACTCCTAAAAACATGGAAAACTCAACTTCCAGTACTAAAGGCAAATTCTGAAGCAACTATAAAGATAGGGATAGCCAGTACATCTCTGGCTATCTTAGCAAGGATATTAAATCTTGATCCATTGAGCTTCCATTAAGCTTGGACATCAAAGTTGTCCTTATCATCTACACAAGTTTTATACAAATACCTTTCCACTTCATTTTTTGCTTCAATGGTATCCTTCTTCTTTAAGTATGACCTAAATGCAACAATTATAGCTTTGTGAGCATGACTCTCATTTAGTTGAGTGATTTGTGAATCTTCCATGGATTGACAAGTTGTAGATGCACTTGGTTATTCATATTCTTTTAAGTACTTCTTGTACATCCTCACTAACTTATCTTTCATCTTCTTTACCATTCATTGTGATGCAATTTCCCCATATATTTGAATCCTCAAATGATTATATAATAGAAGCTAATTTTTGCTTAACTTCTTCTTCATCTAAATTGCTATGTTATAGAACACCCAGTCATACATCTCACCCTTACTCCACTCCTTAATCTCACTTTGTACAATTGATAAGTAAGTGTAGGCAAAATTTGAAGTCATAAATGATAAACCAGAGATAGAAAAAGTCACATCATAGAAAAATTTTAAGAAAACTAATGAATACTTTTGCATTGTTCCAATCATTAATAGTAAGTGGCCCAACCCTCTTAGCCTCTTTCATAAAGTAAATGGTGTAGTCATTATCTTCTTCCTCTAACTCTCAAATGCTTTATGGTATTTTTCTACTGCCTTTAGTATTTTATAGGTAGAATTTCTCCTTATGGGTACATCAAGGCATATAAAGGATTTGTGATTGATATGTTTTTCTTCTATAACTTGCCTAAACCTAGTCATCTTAGAAGGAGAGGACCTCACATATCTCACTGCATTCCTAATTGTAGAAATTGAGTTATGGAGGTCCTTTAATCCTTAATTAACCACTAAGTTCAAA
This sequence comes from Sindora glabra, assembly GCA_020226215.1. Taxonomy (NCBI): domain Eukaryota; kingdom Viridiplantae; phylum Streptophyta; class Magnoliopsida; order Fabales; family Fabaceae; genus Sindora; species Sindora glabra. The sequence continues at coordinate 18,659,145 of CM035233.1, forward strand.
ATATGAGCACAATATCTAATATGTATCATGTCACCATCTAAAATTAAGCCCTTCTAGTTCCTCAATTTTTTTAAGTAAGCTATGGCCCCATCATCTGAAGATGCATTATCCATGGTCATAGTGAATAACTTTTTATTCCCCACTCATTTAAGCATTGCTCAATGTGTTTGCCAATAGTTTTTCCCTTGTGGTTTGGTATAAGGTAGAAATTAATGATCCTCTTTTATAACTTCCACTCATTATCAATGAAATGAAGTGTCAATACTATGTAATTAAGGTTTTGAACACTAGTCCAACAATCGATTGTTATGTAAGCCTTAACATAATCTAACTTTAACAAGGCCCTCAATCTACCTTTTTCTTCATTATAAATTTTCATGCAATCTTTTCTTATAGTATGTCTAGATAGCACATGCAACTTGGGATTCAATCTTTTACACATGAAATGGAAGCCAAACCCTTCAACTATTCTAAAAGGTTATTCATCATAAATGATAAACATAAAAATAGCTATGTTACATTCCTATAAGTTATACACATGGTAGGGCTAAAGCAACTAATTTTTTTTATCAAAGTTCCTATCAAAGTCAAGCACTTATTGTTTAGGGTCATTTTGCAATACGTATGCATACTTAGGATATTTAGGGATGTGAAGCATGTTTGTTGTCCCATGCCTTTTACTATTACAAAGAAAACTAATTCCACGATCTATGCATGCAACTATTGGTTCACTCACCTCTTCATCTGAAACTCTTTTAAAATGATCCCATGCAATGTTTCTCTTCCTTGTAATAATACCACCTATCTTGTTAGCTGAGGGCTTCTTATTTGTGACTCTTTTTCTTTTTAGTGTAAGTTTCTTACTTTTTATGGTTGGCAGTCTTGATGCACTTGGTTCAACATCAAGGTTAGGAATAGGGTGTTAATGCTATTGCCGCTATACCACCAGTCAAAGTCTCATTGGGGTTTTCCATGCAATGTTACTTATTGTTATTTAAATCATAAAATTAGCCAATTCAGCAGTAAATTCATATTAGGCACAAATTACATTAAGAAGTGCAAATTAATAAGAAATAAACGGGTTAAGTAACAAATGTAACAAATGGACTATGGATAATAACAACAACATGTAACAAATGGACTATGGATAATAACAAAAAAATCCAATAGTCAAAATAATAAAAAAATGAACAAAGAAAGAAAAATTTTCCACAAATGGCATGCAAAAAATGAAATAGAAAATGAGATTTTAAAACATAAACAAGCTTAGGCATCAAACAAATAGTATTCAAGCACATAAAAAATTTAGATAGATAAGAAGTCAATATAATCAAAAAATAATATTAAAATGCTCCACTCATAAGATCCTAAATCTTGGTTTCTTACAAGAAAAATCATCATCTATTATGCTTGAGCCAACAGTGTACATATAAATTATCATTATTAATAACTACTTAGATACATATATGATGAAATATATATTTCATGTTTAGTAAAGGCAAAGATGGAATTGACTATCTATGATTTTGTATTGTTAGGAAATCTTCTAAACTAATACTAATATACTATGCTAAGAAAGTAAGAATGAGCTTTGATAGAAAATAAAATTTTTAGCATTGTAAGTTTTCATTGTAAGATACATGTAAAAATTTTATATCTTTTACAAATTGTTGCATAAGGCTAGAAGTAATTGGTGATTGGTATTTTGGTAACGACAAAAAAGGGAGATAGACTGTGCATATCCATGTGATAAAACTTGTAAAAAACTTATACCAGCCTTAAGTAAAGCCTTATAATTTTTCTTTTAATATATGATAATAAATTTATGGATTTCATAGTGCACTTTTTTTCATTAATCTAATTCAAGCTAGAATCCCTATAGGTCACTAAAAAAAGCAAAGAAAATTCCAACTCAAGCCTCTCAAGTGAAGCTATTAGAATAAACATACAAAACTATACAGGTGTAGAGTGATAGAAAGCATATTCTTTGAGAGGAAAAAGAAAGGATGAGAAAGAACCAAGATAGTTAGTAAAGAAAAGTATAATTTACAAAGAATTCATTATTAAGGGGCCAAAATCCCCACCTCACACTCACACAATCTTAGTTAACATACTTTTTAACTAGTTTAAGATCTCCTTACTATAAAAATATTTAAAAGAATAAAATTAACAATTCAAAACTAAAATTGTCTTTATATTAAGCATGTCACACCAAACATTCACCTATAATAGAAAACAAAATAAACAATGTACATAGTAAAATCCATTAAAAGTATATCACTAAAAGAAGCTACACCCAAGACTAAACTCTTCTACCAAAACTAACTTAACAATTTAATAGCACTAAACCACTTGCTCATACTAAAGTATAAAACATAAAAACAAGACATTAGAATAAGCATCCAAGTTTGGCTCTATTTGTATATTTCATTGTTAGAAGCCAAATTCTAGAGGGAAGTAAATTATAGAGAAAAGAAACAGATGACAAGATTTATATTACAAGGTAAAATGTTCGAGGGTTTATAGAACACTACAATAAAAAAGACTTTCAGGGATGACAAATATTATCATTGAAGAAAACTTGATCGTCCCTAAATATAAAAGTCATTGCAGAAAAAGTTATTAATATAGGTTTGTTAGTGAAAGAAGTAACATCAACGACTTTTTGTCATCAGTAAAAGTTAAAGATTATTGCAAAAAACCATTTCAAAATTAAAAAATATTTGAATTTAAAATTTTTAGCAACAATTATTATCAGTCGTTATTTCGTCAAAATATAAGTTTTTGCAATAACTTAATCGTTGTTAAAATTTCAAATTTTTAGCAATGACAAAGTTATTGCAAAAAAATTTGAATTTTAGCGACGACAATTTCATCGCTATAAAGCTTAAATTAAAATTTAAAAAAATTAACCTTTTAGCGATGATTTTGTTGTTGCTAAAAGGCATTATAAAATTTTTACTTTTTTAATTTAAAAGTTTCTAATATTTTTTAAATTAAAAATGTAACTAAATGAATATATTATATTTAATAACATAGATAATAATATTTTTATTCCAATTTAATTGAATTAATTTGATATTTTTTAATTTAATTATATCTAATTTAAATTATATAAATAAAATATGCCAATGATACTAATAATAATTTGCAACATGATCATATGTTTAATATAAAAAAATGAATACTTATAAAATAATTGTATAATTGTTTATACATAAATAAAATTTGTATATACATGATGCATATAAATATGTGTACATGAAAAAAAGTATAAATACAAAATAATCTAAAGTAAAGAGAGATGCATATATCCTAATATATCTTTATCTATGCCAGAATCTATCATCATCATCATCATCCTAATGACGTGGACAATACATAGAAGTGGTGGGTGAGAGAGATCAAGTGGCTAGGCGAGGGGTATAGCTACAAATCTACTCAGTCTAGACAATGCAGCAATAAATGGAAGCACAAGTAGTATAAGACCCTACTACCTAAGTAAAGAAGTTAACTTCCGTCAAGTATATCCCAAACTGCTGCTTCATCTGCTATTAATGAGTAAGCTACTATTGCTGTTTGGCTTTACTAAGGCTACTCTCAACTCTACTGCAATTACTGTTGACTTTGCTGTAACTGCTCCTGCAACTTACACCCTTGGGACATGTATTGGGAGCTTGTGAATATCTCTAGGAGACTTTTCCCAAGAACTACTCATAAAGTATCAAAGTAAATTAACACTTCCTAATTAAACATGCTTAGCCTAGGGAAATTTAAAGATGGGTAACCTTCTAGAAAGCTTTTCCAAACTTTTTGAAACACTGATAGAGATAAAACTTGAGTTAAATTATTAGTTAGAAATATGGCCAAAAATAAGGAAAATTTTAATAGGTCCAACTCGATTTTAGGAGCCCGGGTGAGCCAAAATTCAATAAAATAAGTTCAAAATTCATATAATTTGATTTGGATCATTTAAATTCCTTTTGGAATGATTTGGCATGTTTTCTAATAAGCCCAAATTGAATCAAGGACTGAATTAAAAATCGGCCAAAGAATTTTGGATAAAAGTAAAATTTTAAAAAGATTTAGGATCAAATTATAATTTTCTAAAAAATTTGAATTTTGGCCCATTCTTTTTATATTAATTTTGGACAATTTTGGGTTGAGGAGAGCCCAAAATTTTTCATTTTTGGCTGCTGCAGAACAGCAAGAAAAGTGCAAAAGAAATTCATGGATTTTGGGCTAAATTGCCAAAAGGGCCCATTTTCTCAAAAGTTGTAGAAAACCCTAGAAACCTTGAGAAAACTCCATTCAGCTCTTCTCCTTCCCCATTTGCACGGAATTTCAGCTGCCATAGGAGATTTCTTCAAGCTTTTAACATAACCAAATACACAAATAAGACCAATCAACCATAAAATTTCAAGTTCTTGCTACTTGCTCCCTTGAATTGCTAGGAAAAATCATCCAAAACTTGGAGATATCATCCTTTTTCTCTTTAAATCACAAAATTTCTCTTTTAGGAGGGAATTTGAAGCTTTTATATATACAAGTTAGAGGTGAGTAGCAACTCACTTGATTTCCCATTGAATTTTGATTACAAATTTACCAATATTGTTTTCTAGAATTGTGATTTCATGAACCTAGGTGTGTGGCCATGCAATGAAGGCATGGTGCTGAAAACTTGTGTTCTTGAATTGTTTTGAAGATATTATAACAATATTAGCATGAATGAATGATTAGATTACCATTTGTTAAGCCATGAGTGAAGAGGGAATACAAAGAACTTAGAAATTATTTTGCTGATTTTTGCTTCTGGAATTCCTGAAAACCCAGAAATAAGCCATGAATTTTAGGGACATATTAGAGCCTCTTAAAAATTCAAATCCACCCATTTTATAGTCTCTTATGATGTTAGGATACATATAGAATTTATTGGGAATTTTTAGAAATTTTTAGAAACCTAAACAAATGATATTTCTACACAAAGGTGCAGCTCGCCCAGAAACAGGGCTAGAATAATTTCACTTCTGTTTTTGAATTATTTGCGGTACTATATGATTAGTAAAAATTCCATAAAAATTAATGGATACCCTTCCATGTGTTAGTTAAAACATATTCAAATTTTGTGACAATTAAAGCTCATTTTCCTAGTGAATAAATTCATACAAATTCGGAACTCCAGTGCTGCTAGAGAGTGAAACTGTTTTGGAAGGACATGATTCACGAATTTTGGAGATGTTTTATAAGTCATAAAAGATCCCTTGTTGTAATACACCCTCTGCTGCCCTGTTCTGAAAATATGCACTTGAACAGCACTGTTGATTTAATATTTGTGAAATACATTAAATATTTGATGCTTAGAAATACATTGTGATGATATTAGAATATGATTGAAATAATGTGTTGAATTATTGTAATTATTTGAATGTTCTTTAATGGTATAGAATATAATAATCGATTAGATTGAGTTGTGAAATGTTCAATGTATTGAAATTGTGACACATTATGAAAATATGCAATGATTACACTCTTTAATGTTAAATTTGAAATCTATACTTGCTACATTGATAAAGAAAAATTAATTAGGTTGCTAATGGCCAGTTGGTATTGAACATACCTTTGTTATGATAGATTGACATGATTTTGCTTTAATTGGCACGAAAAGCTTACAAAGTCTCATTTGTGTTACTTGATATGTGTGGGAGAGATTGGCCTAATGGCTTGCAGCATCCATCTAAAAGAAGGAGAGGGGTGGCAAGAAGTGGAGGGAAAAGGTTGGAGGCAAGTGGGATAAGGTTGCCCCGAAGAAATAAGGAGGAAATCTGTATACCATACTAGTCATTTCTATTGATGTAATATTAATACATAATGCCTATGATAGGTGGTAGATATTAAATGTGAATAAAGCTAAGTATATGGAATTTTATCTAATCTTCCTAAATTTGTACTAAAGAAAACTGATTAAGGAAAACCATAGGAATAAAGATTGAGTAACTACTCACTGAGCATTTTATATACTCATTCTTTTTCAATGTTATTTTATTTTACAAATAAAGAACAAAGAGCTCCAGCGGAGGATTGATATATTGCATAAAACCTTTTGATCTCCATGGGGCATAGTATGACAAAAATTACTATTTTGAGTCATTCACTGTACAGTTAAAGTCTATGTGTATTATTAAATAATTTTGTTATGCTACCATATATTAATATCATAGATTAACTTTTCATTGCACGTGTAATGCAATTTACTTTACTTATATTGTTTAACGCTATCATGTATTTCTCTTTTATTATAAAATAGTCAGATATAGTTTTCTACAGGCTTGTAAAGACGTCTAATTGGTCGGATACTAGGTAGATGTCTTTATGCCGATCACGATGGTTGAAATTAGGTCGCAACAGAGCTCACCCTGGAGTTAGAGGTGCCCACTGAATAGTACATCTAGCCAACCAACACACAACTAACCACCATCTTATACCCTAGATGAGTGCTAAACACCTCATTAGTGATGGCAACCTCATCGATCTACTTAAGAGTGCCAAGTGAGCCAGCAAATGATACACTAGAGGGCGCGTGCTGGGTTACTATCTCAATCATCCTCATTTTAAATTATTGAAACAAAAATAAATTATAAAAATTGTAAGATATATTTGTAAAATTTGTATCATTAAAATATAAAGTTTAGCTAACTTACATACTATTTCATGAAGGTCGAATGCATTCGCTCCTCCATCCTATATGTGTGTCGATCTCTAAAATTCTCTAGCACTAATTGTAGCTCACCCATCTCCTTATTTCTCTATTCATATTTTATAATAGAAAGAAAGGATGAAAATAGTCATTAAGTTAGCAATAGATTATACATTCAAATCATAAATAACAAGTTGAATTATCTTATCATAATGATGTGCAGCAATATATTTTGATCCATGCTGATCATTCACCACCTTCTTCGCCCTATTATTTGCATTCCTCATAGATAACTCCTACAAATTGGAAAATAATTATATAATATAATTACATTTATAATTAAGATATATGAAATAATGATATAACTTTATTAAATATCATACTTACCTAGTAATCATCGTAATCGAAAAAGTCCATATACCTTTACCATATTTAGGGCGAGATAAATCATGGCACACAATGCCTAACATATTCTAGGTTGAAATCCTGGTCCTGATTGCCCCTGTGCTATAGAAAATGCTTATTCAACTTGTATTTCCAGTCTCTGTATAGGTCAGCAACATTCTGCATCAAACCACTGAGCAATTTATCCTGCTCAACCTCGAAGATGCCCTAGAACTTAAAATGGGACTGCATTAAAAGATATTTAACAAATTAATGAGTACTATATCTAAAAATTTCAATACCAAATATAACTAAGTTAAGATAAGGAGGAGATGGATACTTACACAAACCTCCTATATGACTTTATCCTATAGCTACTGAGGCACTTCTTGCTATGATTTATAATAAAGCGACACGTGTGCTCGAATAATACCACCTATATCATGGGGGAGATGGCTAGCATTCTCACCAACCAAATCCTATGTACCAATCGTATCAAACTGTACAGGCACCGGTCTACCCCCCTCCTCTCCATTTTTTATGTAACCTAATGGACCTATTTGGGCTTCTCTTTCTTGGAGCTATAACTTTAATGGATAATAGAAAATATTAATACAATAAATTCATATTTAATAAATAATTAACATAAGTATGCACAATAAGAAAAGATACTTGATCCCTCACACTATGATGGAATATAGGTAGGCCGACATGGAGGTTTGCCTTTAGCATCACCTTCATGGTGTCATGCTTCGACATCTGCTATGACTAGAATAATATACATTATGTAAGTATTTAAGAGAAAAGTCTATAATTGAATCAGAAAATAAGATATAAATTACTATATTCATATAATGAAATTATATAATTACTTTTACACAATTATGAGTTGTAATGCAAAAAAATATTGCATTCCTAATATGAATCAGTGTCGATAAACCTAACAAACCTATCCTTATAATCATTAGTTTCTCTGTCATCATTAGACTATAGAAGCCCCTCGTTCATATAATCTTCAATCATTTTGTCTTCAAAACTGTCTTCATCATCGATGAAGATGTCCATTCTCTCTATGGTAAATCCAGTATTCCTAAAAGATGAAATGATTGAAGGACCATTTTTCTAATCCTTCAAGTTGAATAAATAGAAATCTTTAAGATCAACTGTAAGGTTGAAATTAAAGGAGTTGCTTTCTTGTAAGAATGGAAAATCCTATATGTTACGATGCACCACATTATGGATAACCCTTTAATTTGACCTATTAAGAAGGTTCTCATTGTAAAAAAACTTGCTTTGCTTTGATTACAAGTATGCAAGGGTCATCTTTATACCATTGCCCACTGATGAAAATGCTTGTAATGTTCTTATCAATGTAAAGCTTCTTTTTTTTAGGATTAATGTCATACCAATTGCATTTAAATAAAGTCACATTGTACTTATTTAAATAAGTTAACTCTATAATGTCCTCCAGTACACCATAAAATATGTTACCATCAATTCTCGAAATGGAAACACCATTATTCTATGTTTTATGCTTCGTATCCCAGGTTTCAACCACAAAGCACACTTACAATATATGTTGAGTATATCATAATAGTAAAATTAGGGATGGAAGCTAACGATAGTAGCTCTTCAGTGGCTTCTAGGGAACTATTCCTATGTAAATGGTATATTTACAAAAATAGCATTTTTATGAAGAGTTAAATTGGAAAAAAAGTACGAGTAAGGAACAATATTTACATGATTGATATAACACAACTAGAAAGAACAAACCATTACCTTAGAGTAAAACCATGCAAGAAATTTTGTTCATTATAACTCATCTATGTTATCAGGACCACTTTGTTCGAGCCTTGTCAATGCTCACTACACAACATATGTATTTCAATCTGTTGTAATTAATTGGGAGAAATCTACAAATGATTATAGAAACTTATTGGAGATACTTTCCAATCTCAACATAGTTATTTAAGATGTACTATATGGCAGCATCTCGATCCTTCCTATTAAAGTGAGATATGATCTTTTCCCCTAGTTGTTGATGTTCAGATCTAAACACTAACAATTCTTATATTATGTGTTTAGATGCTACGTCTTGCTTTTGATCAAGCTGATTGAATTTAGTTTACATTCCTTCTAGGTACATGGAAAAAAAAATTAATGTTTCATCAATAACATATCCTTCTGCAATTAAACCCTTAGGTCGAGTATGATTTCTAACATAATCCTTTAACTTTTTTATATATCTCTTGTATGGATATATCCATAAAAAATGAACAGGACTGCCTTACAATGCTTCGTTAAGCAAATGCATCATTAGGTGAACCATTATATCAAAGAATGTCGAAGGGTATATCCTTTCAAGCTTGCATAAAATGATGACAACGTCTTGCTTGACTTGTAAGACATCCTTCCTGTTAAGAGTTCTAATGCATATTTGGTTAAAGAAGTTACATAACTCAACAATCAAATATAATAATTCCTTTGGCAAAAAATGCTTGAACGGAAGGTCCTAATAATCTTTGTATGATAAAATGATCATGTGATTTCAACCCCTTCAACTTCGTATAATGATCAGTCATATTCTTCTTAAGACTCCCAACAAACCCATTAGGAAATTTTACATTCTTTATAAACTAGCAAAATCATCTTCATTCTACCTCGCTAAAGGTGTATGCAGCATATGGTTTGAAAAGTCGATCCCTCTCTTTATACAAATGCAAGTTTAGCTTTATCTTCATGTCCGTCAGATCTCATCTTGCATTATTCGTATCTTTTGTTTTATGCTCAATATCTAATAACGTACTAAAAGTAATATCATATACATTCTTCTCAACATGTATCATATCAATATAATGCCTTAAATTCATTATCAAGCAATATAGAAGGTCAAAAAATATACTTCTCTTACTCTAATTAAGTTCATCGACACTCTTTTTTTGCTTTAGACCACCAAACTAAACATGTTTTCCAAGAAGTCTCTGTGTCATCTTACCTAGTTAGTCCATGATAATTTTATTGGTAAAAGGACAATGAAGGGCTCTGCTTTCTAGCCTCCTATTGAATTCCTTCCAATTTCTCTATATGTGACTCCTTGGAAACAAACGATAACATAAGTTATTTCCCCCTAACTCAAATTGATGGAGTATTGTCATTGCATGTAGGACATGCTTTATATCCTTATCCACTTCACCTAAAGAGACTACTTCAAGTGAGAAAATCATTTACAATCCATAACAAAGTTTCTCGCATATTAAATATCGTATTTGTATTAGTATCTCGAGTCTTAACTTCCTTCCCAAAGATACCTTAACTCTTCTACATTTAGTCTTAGGAAGACATCAATATCCTTGCCTAGTGACTGTGGCCCTGGTATTAATAAGGTTAACATAAAAAAGACTGATTCATGCAAATCCATGATGACAAGTTATAGGTAATCATAACCACTGGCTATATGCTATAAGATAAGTTCTTTTCATTAAAAAGATTAAATCCATTTGTATTTAAGCCTAGCCTAATATTTCACTAGTTAGCCAAAAAATTAGGATGCCTTCTATTGAATTCCTGCCAAGCTTCCCTATTAATAGGATGTCACATTACCCTATCCTCTATTGACCTTCTAGTATGATGCCATATCATATCTTTTACATATGCCTTGACCCATACAATCATTTCAGCCGAGGAGTCAATGGAAAATATTAAAGCACTTTTTTCTTTTTCATATTTTTGTCTACCCATCAACTCTCCCCGTATATTGGATAATTATCTTTCAAAGCATCTTCTTTCCAGAAAAGTACACAGTCATGTTTATACACACGAATTGACTCATACCCTGACCCTAACTTGTTAAGCCATTTCTTTGCACCATAATGTGATTGGGTAATTTATTATCTTTTAAAAGTGCCTCTTTCAATAACTTCAAGAAAGCATCAAATGACTTGTTAGTCCACTTATGTAACACCTTTAAGTACATGAGTTTCACTAGAAATTTCAAAGCTGAAAATGATGTGCATTTCAAATACAGTTCTATTTCCATTTATACAAATAGGTCATCGCAACCACTATAATTCAATCTAATGTCTCCCTTGAATGTATCCTCATTCCTTCCTCCTTCATTCATACTATTTATTTAGTTATATGAGGGCTAATGAAATCGTGTATAATATCCATCATCTCATCCCTATCATTAGGAGATACCTTCATCATTCCCCTAGAAGTCAAAACATCTGCTACACTACGGTGTACCTAATTTGTGTATAATAAATGAAATCCATTATCTATAATATGTGCCTCCAATATTTCCAATGTTAAAAATAATATATTCACATATTTCTTGCATAAACATCTTACTAAATCCTTTTCATTAATAAAGTTTTTAGCTCTCTTAACAAATGCCATCACACTATGCCAATACTCATCCAACAAGAGATTTCATAAATAAATCTAACTTTTATATATAATCATCATACCACTAATAGGAAAAAAATAACTTCTTATGGAATTAATGCTTTGTTTGGCTAAAGGTGAAAATTGAGGAGAAAGGAATTGGATGTGAAAGGAAATGGAAGGGGGAGTAATTCGAGGTGAAAGAATTTTACCTTGATTTGTTTTGAATAGGTGAAAATAAAAGAGAAAGAAAATAGGAGTGAAATTAATTTTTTTTTATTTGGAATAAGCAAAAAATGAGGGGAAAGAAAACGAGATTAAGTTAAATGACTATAATACCCTTATAGTATATTATGTAGAGATAGGTATAATATTAATTCATCAAACTTAATTAAAAATTAATGATATATTAATAAAATTCTATACAATTAATCAGAGGTACATTTTTATTGAATAATTTGAAATAATAATACTAAATTTTTATTTCACATTTCCCTTAAATATTTTTATTACATATTAAAGGGGTTCAAATTTTTTCCCATATTGTCATTTTAATGATATACTTTTGCTTATCATATTCCAACTTGCAAAGTCCTGTTAACATAATATAATAATTCTAACTTGCATACTACAATGATGGATCCTTCTTTTGTTCTTTTGAAAGACTAGCAGCTCCTTAAATTATACAAAAACAAATATAATAATTCCTTAATAATACTCTATCCTATAGATAAAATACTATACAAAATTAATGTAATAATTTAAATTATGATTCTAAATTACAAACGTAATTACAAATATGTTGTTATTAACTAATGTGGGGGGAAAAATACATGTTACCACGGTACAAAATTATAAAAAAATCTTGGACACAGAAACAGTTCTCAATATAAAACCTTAATTTAAATTATCATTTTGCCATGGCTTGCAATTGCGGATAGATGTTAAATTTTGTCTCATGATTATGTAAAATCCTAGTTTAGTAGTTTATCAATTGATTACAGTGACTAATTATCATTATTTCTCAAGAAAATGAAACAAAATTTGAGTGATGAACCCGAAACAAAAAAAAAACCAAAATAATCACAAAAGGAAGAACAAGTTATTAAGAATTTATAAAGAACACAAACAAACATGGTAACAAAGAGAAAATCCCTCTTATTTCAGTTTATCACTTTTATAAATAATGACAATATATAACAAATATAAAAAAATCTCATGCATCAGAATGATGAATGAGATATAGATTTAATGCTTCATGATAGCAAGCATTGACATAATCATAGAGGCACCGATCAAAGCCACAAAGGGGGGAAACAGATCTGGTAGCTCCGGCATTTGGAGAAGGCGCAAGTGATGATATTGTTAACTAAGCAAAGGCCATAGTGAAAAGAAGAGCTACAACAAAGATGACGATGAAGGCCTTGAATGAGCTAACTGGTGCCATTGTGAAGTAATTTAGAAAATGAATGAGAAAGAGATTAGAGAAAAATCAAGATGTTGAGAGAAAGCTGTGAGTCTGAAACTAGCTTTAAGATCTAAGTTCTAAGAGGTAAGGGGCCTGGTAATGGCATCTTGGAGGAGTTCGCGGTCATAGGGAAGATGTCTTTTTGGTGGCTAAAGCTACAAGCAGTTATGGAAAGCTTCTTGACGGAGGCACTAAAGGCGGCAAACATTGAGAATGCTGAGGAGCTCTCAGTGGACTTTTCAAAGGGCAGTAACTAGAATAAATAAAAAATAAACACTCCCTTCTCTATTTTCTTCTCATTTCTGGGGAGGTTCCAATTTCACTGGGGCCCACCAGTTTTTCAACCCCATAAATTCACCGTGTCACTTTAATTCTAAAAAAGGGGATCCTATCTCATTCAATATATTTTTGTAGTTATGATTTTATCAATTCATCCACGCTTATCATTTCTTACATGTAGAAATTTTAACAGCATTTCTCTATAGTTCTCTAAGTGTGTAAACTATACATCAGTATAGTTCACACCTAAAGAATAGTTAGGATGCCAAGAAATTTTTACAATGTCAAATGAGCACTAGATAAATTATTAATAATAATTATAAGATATATCTTAAACGGCCCAACTTTATGGAATAATTCAAGGGTTGGTTGATATAATTCAAGCGTTGGTTGACATATAGAGATCAACCAATCCTTGAACAGATCTAAACTTATAATATAAATGCAAATATAATTTTATTTAAAATTATTGTAAAAATTTATTTACAATAATTTTAAACTTCCATTACAACATTTTATGAGTCCTGTTATTCAAGTGTATTATTGTTTACATTGTTAAATTTTTTAAATATCCATTATTTAACATGTATAATTCAACTCTTTTAACCTAACGTATATTTTATAAGTAATCAACTCTTTTGACATGACATATATTTTATGAATACAGATAAATTTTTAAGCATTCAAAGTTTTCAAATTTCTATTAGTATGCAATCGTCAAATTGATATAGATTGTATTTTGTACAAGAATTCTTAATGATGTAAAAATTTAAATCTTCACAATCCTTTTAAGATTCCTACTCATATTATCGTAACATCTTCGTCAAATAGATTTGTAAGATTTAGCATTTTTTATTTATACATTTTTATTAAAATATAGTTACTAAGTTATATATTTTTTAATATTTAATCATACATTTAAAATTTTATTTTCATGTTAACGATTGAGGATTGTGTATAAAATGATATCTTTATGATTTGTGATTTTCTTAAAATATATAATCATATGTAATCCTATTGTTACTACTCTGTATGTAATTTCCATGTATTTTTGTTATCTTTATCATGTATAAAATATTTAATATTATCATTAAATATATAAAAAAATTAATTTCAAATATTTAATATTTTGTATTAATATATTCAAATGAAACATTTTCATATATTTAATTTTTAAATATTTAATATTTTTATTCACATTTTCAAATAAGTTTTATTGTATAAAAAATTAATATAATATTTAAGAATATTTTCATTGTATAAATACAAATGGCCAATATTGAATAGATATTATTTTTATACAAAATAAAAATGATATTAGATATTGTGTAAATTTGTAGTAAAAATGAAAAATTACATGATAATTACAATAAAACCTATTTAAATCATTATTGAACATTCATTATTTTTATTACCTTTCCAATGAAAACATTAAATACATAGGAATATGAATACATAATAATCATTATTGAATAATCATTATATTTTGTTATGATATTTTTATAATTTGTGATTTTATTAAAATATATAATCATATATAATTTTATTGTTACTACTCTACGTGTAATTTTCATATATTTTTTATTTTTATTATGTATTTATATAATATTTAATATTATTGTTGAATATAAAAAATTTTCATTAAATATATTTATAACACTTATTTTCTTTATTATAGGTTTTCATTGAAGTACGTTTACAAAGTTATATTGAAAAATTTTAATTACATAGCTAAAAGTTTATTCTCATGTCAATATGTTTTTTTAAAATATATTGATATAATTATTCTAATTCCGTACGTTACATTATTTCAATGAAACTAAAAATTCTATATTCCAAACTACATCTTAAATTTTAAGGCTTGCAAACAAATCCTCAAAACAACTCCATCTACCTAACTAAATAATCTATACACATATCATATTATTCAAAATTTTAATTTTACTCAGCAACATAATAATAACAAAATTTATATTTCCAAATTGTATATGAAGTAAAATTACCCAAACATGTTTGACATTTATAACATATAAAACTAAATAACATTAATTTCATGTCATGCCATCAAACTAAATAAATTCATTACATATCATTAAAATAGATAAATTAATATCATATTATTCACCTTATAAATTGCATATTCAAATAAAATACTATAAAATTTAACCCACATATCTCAGTAAAGTAAATATACTAATAAGATATCCTCTAACCTAACATAAATAACAATGAACAACAATAATATCTAACAAATCAAAATATTATACATAAGAAATTATATTATATTATAAAAAAATATAAATAGAAAATATGTTATAATACAAGAGAAATCACATGCATAGATCACTCGTGCTTCTCTAGTTCCCTCCTCACCATGCGAAAATGAACTAAAATGGCATTAGTGGGGTATTTATAAACTTACCCTTTAGCGACGATAAAATTTCTTGACCATCGTTGAAGGGTCGTAGCTAAAAGCAAAACTTTCATTAACGACATAGTCGTCATTATAAAGTGAGATATTAAGTAGCACAATTTCTTGTGCCACTTTTCAATGACAATAATTGTCATCAGTAAAGGACAAGACCTTCACTAACGACAATGTTGTCATTGAAAGGTGGCACAGAAAATTATGTCAGACCTTTTAGCGATGACAATATCATCAGCAAAGGTCTCAACCTTTATTGACGATATTTGTTATTGCTAAAAGGTGGCAAAGGCAATTATTTCATATATTTTCAACAACGATAATTATTATCGATGAAGGTAAAGGTCCAAACTTTCATCGACGACAGTATTATTGCTAAAAGGGTAATTTTTCTGCCTATAAATTTAAAGCCAGTCTTCAGCGATGATAGTAGTCATCGATGAAAGATTGAAACCTTTATCAACAAGTATTGTTATTGTTGAATCTTTTCATTTCCTACTCATCAAAAATAAATGGCACTATTTGATTCTTGGGATATCACTGACAACTATGTTATCGATAAAAGTCATTCGATGAATCACCGACAACCAAATATATGTTGTCGCTAAAAGTATCGTCAGTGTTGAACTATTTTGTTGTAGTGGAGAAGAGAAAGGAAGAAGAATTGCATTCTTTCAAATGAAGAACTAGACTCCAAATAAGTAGTACGAAGATGTCGAAGAATCGGCAAACAGTGGCATAAAGAAGGTGCAAATATGGCAGGCTGCAACTTTGTCCCCCCCAAAACAATAACACCAAAAAAGAAAAAAAAAACAAACAATCAGTTGTCTAAATTTAAATCTCCAACCAAATTATTTAGTCTCTTTTTTCCTTGATGAAAAGCTAACTCCCTAATTTCAACTCATTCATTTTTTGAAATAGCAACAAAGTACAAAGAAACTAACCTTTACCCTAGAAACACAATAGTCAATACAAATAGAATGTACAAAAACTAATAACTAGAAGAATAAATAAGAGCCACCCATTTAGAGAATCAAATAAAAGAAATTGTTTGAAAGATTACCCTGATGATAATGCACCTCAATGTAAACCTGGTTATATATCTTCTCAAATAATTGATGGAAGTAGATGAGCTTCATTGGATGATGTGGGTACTAGAATTTGACTAAGCAATTTCATCGACGAGCTCGCTTAGTGGAATTGGGGCAAATGAGGCAAGGTGGTGAGGGGAGAAAGAAAGCTTTGCTAGTTTTTTTTTTTTTTAAGGAAGAAATATTGTGATGTGAGTGATAGACAGAGTGAGGATTGAAAGAAATAGAGGTGAAATTAAGCTGGTGTTGCAATTAGTGGGGGGGGGGGTTAAAACGACATCGTTTTATCAAAATCGATCTGATCTTGAGTAGCTTGCCAGTAGCCGACTTCAACCGTAACTTGAAAATTATGGCCAGAACTCCCTCTGCCTTCATCCATTTCTTTAAGTTGACTCGATGCCGACCACAAAAATATGGTTGGGTCGGATTGGTTTCAAATGGGTCAAAAAATTTTGCACAACCCTACTTCAAAGTATGAAGTTCAAAATCTTAAGAATTTGTGCACTAGAGAACTCTCCATTCTTCTCATGAGATGGAATGAAAATTTGGTTATGACCGTTTTTTCTTCCTATAAGAAAATTAGAGAAAATTTTTTCTTGATAAATGACTCAATTATTTTTCTTTAATTTTCAATTTTTTGTTAGCATTGTTTCATTTTTGAATGCTTTGTTTTCTTATTATTTGATTTATATATATATATTGGTCATATTTCTATTAACCAGTAGAGGCTGAAGGTGGTCCTTACAAGTATGTATATATATATATATATTGGTTATATAGGCTGAAGGTGGTCCTTACATGTATTGATTTCTAAGACTCTCACGAGGAAATTTTTAAAATCTTTAACCTAAACTCGCAAGAATTTAAATTTTCTTCACTATTTTTGATTTAACTGTCCATACACAAATTTGAAAATTCTATTACAGGTTTGATACTTTGGCAATGTTGTGATTAACAGGTTTCGTCCGGGAATCCCGTAAGATACATGTTGTAAAGTTTTTTTTTTTTTCTTTTTTTTTAAGTTATTTTTTCTGCTCTAAAATTTATGCATTGTAATTGCTGGTGGATTATTATCGAAAGAACATTGAGAATTTGAATTGATTTAAATAAACTTTCCTTTGTCGGTCCACCATTTTTAGCATTGCATATGGCCATCTTTAAAAAAAAAATTTGAAAGACAAATAAAGTTAATGTACAGAGAGGATGACAATTAAGCAGTGTAATAATAACGAAAACTATGCATAGGATCCTGATCAAGGAAAAGGGGGAAAAAAGGGCTAATTAAATTATAAACATAATATAGAGATAAAATACACAATTGTATTGTAGATATTTATGATATGTCCCCCTAAATAGAAATAACTCGTCTACAGTAGGGGCATTTAGTTGATCTCTCTAAATATGTAAAAACACAATTTTTATGAAAATTATGCTCACAGGGAAGAGTTACAAGTTCATCCCTTTCCCCAAAATTTTGTTGACAGATTACACAGTCTCTCATATCAAATGGAAGTTCCGACTCCCTCTCATATAATCTTTGGGGGAGTCTATCCCTTATCTGAATATCCAACCCTACAGGTTTTCTCCACCATCTCAATATTAGGAAAACAATTCCGCATATAATGCCAAAAGCCACCACAGGGACCAAGATGAACACCCAGAAGTCTTTATTCGAATAATCTATAATCTGGTTGCCATGCGTAGAGGTATTCCTTGGCTTAAGGGGAAGTGCACTGTCACTGGCAGTGTTGCCGCCCATGCTTCTATCCACGAGGTCTCCGAGAAACTGAAGTACGGTGCAAACTTAAATTAAATATTCCAACTAAAAACACTGGTTAATTAAGGATTGGAAATAATAAAGTTATGCTAGTTCCTTTCATCCAAATTGCAAACTTAAATTTAACTTAAATAAGGGGATTATTATATTATGTGTCTTGCAACCAAAAAACAAATAATCATGGAGCTAGCCTAATTTGATTGTAGCATTCAGAAAAACATAACTTATTTTGCTTAGAGTTTTACAGAATACGTTTTCTTAGGGACAAAATATAAATTCATAAGATAATCCTACTTAACATAACATATTGCATTATTTTTTTATTATTTTTCTGTTATTAACGTAACATTTTATCAACACGTGATATAGTCTTTCAAAGAATTTCTAAAAGCAATTGACCAAAACTTAAATAACTAGGGAAAAAAAAACATGGAACTTTCAAACGCTCAAACTCGTTTACTGAAAACTAAATAAGTAAAAGAATTCAGGATAAACTAATTAGATAAAATCATATTATAAGCACTGAGACACTAAATTGCAATTTTGTTAGATTTAGAAAAATTATAAACAAATAAAAGAAAATGCCACCGTTTGTAGTATAAATTACGAAAAATTACAAACAAAATACCATCCACAGTAATAATATTATTGAGTGGACGCAATTTAATTGTATCCTTGACGAAGGAACCATAAATCAGTTCAAATTAACAGGTACATGATTCCGACAGACACTGCAACCAATCAATGGCTGCATCTCTTGAATATCGGTCCTCAGACATAAAGTTTCAACAAAAGCAAAATCCATTGTAAAAGCAAAAGAAATAATTACATCAAGCAGAATGCTGCTTTTTTACCCGAATAACCATATTTTATCCCAATATAATGTTGGCTTCAATCATATTCCAACTGATAGTGTTAAACCTTAGAAACAAAGAGCAAAACGTTGCCTTTATAACTAAAACTAAAAAATTTAAGTTTCTCTAAACTTAAAAAATGAAAAAGTAAATGTTGCCAAAGAAAATTTAAAATAAAAAAACTAAAAAGCTAAAATATATGTAACAATGAGAAATCAAAATCAAAATCGGCTCTCAAAACTTGAAAGCCTAAACAAATAGAAACAATCTAATTATGTAGTTGTCTATATATTTCTTTGATCACACAATATGATAAGGTAGAACAATGAAATCAATGAAGTATAGCTTCTGATGACATTTTATAAATGATTCCTTTCATGTTAAAAAATTTTCTCAGACACTTAACAAATAAATTTAAGAAGAAGGCAAGAATTTGGTTATTTCTTACCAGAGACTCTTTCAAAAATCAATATTGTGGTGAGGATCCTGATTAACAACGGACCACTGACTTCACACTCAATCTCTCTTTTGCTCTCCCGCTTGCACACTCAGACTCTCCGACTCTCCATTGCTATATATGCACAAACTTATATAGGTGAAGATTGTCCAGCCGTGACACTTAAGTTGAATGAGAAGAATACAAGTAACAAATTAAGTTGTGCACACATTTCCAACTTCTACCTAGAAGATTGAAACAAACAAAATGATACAAAGCTAAAAAGCCAAAACAAAATTAAGAAAGCTGAGAAAAATGAAATTCCTTTCAAATTAACGTGTATATTCTTGCATGTTGGTAAGGAAAAAACAGATTCTATACTATAAAAAGAGATTTGAACATTGGAGAAACGTTTTGCCCATTCTTAATAAATTTGAAGTTTGCTAGAAAAGAAAAATTGATCATTATTATTTGCACTCATTATCTTTACTATTTAAATCATATCATACAGAAAACAAATATTATTAACAAAAATTTTGCACTCTCGTTTTAGAATCAATTTTCCACACTCAAATTTAGAGAGATGAATCTTTAATTTTTATGGTGCTAAGAAAGTTTGCATCAGAATTTTGAAGAATGGACTTTTTATTTCATGGAAATTTTCTCATAGATTCTTATACACAAGTTGAATGAGGAGAATACAATTTTCGTCCCGAAGCATGAGACACTTCCAAACATTCTTTCTTGAATTTAAATAATTCAAGGGATGTGACAATGAAGTTAACTTGCAAATGCAAGATGTAAATAATGGATATAAATATAATATTATTTAACTTAATTATTAAATTTAGGGATGAGGCAATGAGCATTCTTACATTTAGATTTTTTTATTTAAAATTTATTACCATTGAGACTGTATTATTATTATTATTATTATTATTATTATTATTATTATTATTATTATTATTATTATTATTATTAAGTTTTAAAGTTGGTTATATCCTGGATAACACGGATAGAATTACATTCTATACCATAAACCTTTTTTTATTTTTTGATAATATTAGAAATGATATTCCACTTAATGTAGACAGATAAAATTTGAGGTTTCAAACCTCATGCATAAAGAAATAAAATTTTTCAAGTAATATCGAATATCAGCATTACACCATTAAAATATCAATCACACCATAAGCCTTTGTTACTATATATATATATATATATATATATATATATATATATATATATATATCCACACACACACTGCTGCAGCCCTGCGTTCTTATTAGCCAAATGCTGACTTACTATAGAATCCATGTTTTAAACGCAAACGCTTCTTTCTTTTTTCCATAATCTTGCCCGGAAACAAACAAATGGTGAAGAGTAGGAGGCCAGAATTTTTTGTCTTGTATTCTTGTTTCTTGTATTCATTGCCTTTTTCTGTAACTTATTGGTTATTTCTTTTCATCTATACTTTAATTACTTTCACTTTTTTTTATTTATACAAAAAAATTATGTTATTAATTTAAAAATAATAAAGTGTATCATAGTTAATTTGCCATCAATGTTAACTATTTTCATTAACCAATGAATTTAAATCAATTTTACTCATTCTCTTTTACCTTTATCATAAATACACTCATTAATAAAAGCAAATGATGTTGGTAGCAAATTAATTATAATATAATTTATTTTTTTTATTAAATTAGTAGTATTATTATTTTATACAAGCAAAAGAATGAATATTACTAATCTCCACATATGGATTTAAAGATTAACAACTTTTACATATATATATATATATATATATATATATATATAAGTCTAAGTATGCATGGCCGGTAATATTGGATTCCATATTAATATTCTGATTATAATATTCCTCAGTTTTCTCATAGTCTTAAATTCAAATTTGTTTTTAACATTAGGTTGTAGGAATGAATAACAATCTGAGATCAATTTAAAAAAGTCGGGTGTTGAATCAGTTACGGTATAGAAGGTGGCGGCTAAAATACCAAAATAATATTTTTTACAAAACTTATTACCGATTTACTGTTTTTTCGAAACATATTACCGGAATATGCACGGTGGTGGAAGGCGCCATTTGGTGTGGCGCCTCATGGGCGGAGGCGCCATCTAGGATGGCGCCTTTGGCGCTCTGAGGGCGCCATTCAAGGTGGCGCCCTCGCTCAAATTTTTCCATTTTTTTCCTTTTGAAATTAATTAATGTTGATATAATTTGAAAATAAAAATTATAAAAATAAATAATATATGATTGTAACTGAAAATAAATTTTTGAAAATAAATTACTTATTTTATAATTATATTTGATGTCATATAAAAATATGTTAACTCCACTTTGATATCTAATACATAAATTTATTATAGGAATTAAATAAGAAAGTAGTTAATGATAATAATATAATGAATAAAAATAATAAATATTTAGTAAATAATTAAATATTATTTAAAAAATATAGGATCAATAAAGAATAATTACATAATTTACATTAATGTCTCTCAAAATTTTACGTAATGACAGTTAATTTTTATCAATTTTTGAAATTATAAACTTCTAACGCTTGGAATTATATTATTACAAGTCATTATTTAATATGTTATTACACATAAGTAAATTTATTGAGTATAATAAAATATTCTTTATATACAAAGTTGAAGATAGCTAAAAATGAAAAGAAATATAATGTAATAAATATATTTTTCTTATTTTATATTTATTCCAATAATATGCTTGTCCATTTTTATTTATTTGAATAAAATTTTGTTTATTTTGTGACAGAATGAATGCAAACTGGCGAAGTTGAAGATAGCTAAAAATTTAAAAAAATCTGATTATTTCGTTTTAATAATCTTTTCATTTTGTAATTAAATCGGAATTATAACATGAATTAGATATTTTTTATTTCATCAGAATGATAAAATATTTTGGCAATGAGAGTGAAAAGTACCGATTAATTATTTTTTAAGAAATTATTATTCGTTTCATCGTTCGCTCGAAACATTTTATCGAAATAAGCATAGAAGATACGAACAGCGATGGAGATATGCCAAATGACGTGTAGAGGTACGCTAGACGAAATGGCATCGTTCGCGCTGAAGGGAAGGAACGACAGGCGATATGGCACTTTTGGCCCATGGCACCCTCGTTCCTCGTTTCTAAATTAATTAGGCGGTGACTGTGTTGACTGTGCACCCTAGAGACATGAATTTTTGTGAAAGTATGATAATTAATATTATTTATTTACTTTCACACGATAAATAAAAAAAGAATAGATAGGTTAAAATAGGCTAATACGTTTATTTCATAAATTATTTTGCGCTTCACCGTAGTTTTGAAACTATTTACCAAATTACGCAGGGCGCCGTTGAAGGCGCCTTTCAATATGACGCATTCGCTACAAGCGAATTTCACTGCGCGGGCTGGGAGGCGCTATTTCACCTGGCGCCTACCCAACAAACTTTTTTTTATAACTTATGGGGCTGGGAGGCGCCAAGTGACATGGCGCCTCCACAGCCCCTATTTTATAAATTATTTAAGTTTTATAAATTTATATATTTATTTATATAATTTTAATTTTATTATAATTAGAACGAAATTATAATTTTTAAAATTTAATTAATTATATTTTATGATATTATTTATCTATATTAGTCGTAAAAATTAAGATATAATTATAATAAAATTAAAATTATATAAATAAATATATAATTTTATTAAACTTAATTAATTTATAAAATGGGACTGTGGAGGCGCCATTTCACTAGGCGCCTCCCAGCCCCATAAGTTGTAAACCTAAGTTTGCTGGGTAGGCGCCAAGTGAAATAGCGCCTCCCCAGCGAAATTTGCTACAGCGAAGGCGCCATGTTAGAAGGTGCCTTCAGCTGGCGCCCTGCGTATTTTGGTAAATAGTTTCAAAACTACGGTGAAGCGCAAAATAATTTATGAAATAAACGTATTTTGGTATTTTAACCAAGTAGATATTTATAATAGTTGTGAAAGTATGATAATTAATAATATTAGTTATTATATGTGGAAGATGTCCTTATCATCATTTTTTAAATAAAATTAAATATTGCAATGATCTTCGTGATTTATTGTTATTTGTAATTATTCCTGCGCAAGCAATTAAAAAAGTGGTAGTAATTAGAAGCATCCTAAATGTTGACGTTTGGCAATAAAGTAGTAAAGTCATCCTAAATGTTGATGTCTGGCAATAAAGTAGTAAAGTCATCCTAATTGTTGATGTCTGGCAATAAAGTAGTAAGATAAATGTACACAAATATACAAATATATAAACGAGATAGAAAAGAAAGCTAATGTCTACGCAAGTGATGTCCAGTCCCACATCCAGGATTGGTAATGTGGCGGCCGTATCTACTAACCCTCTGCGCAGGCTCGGGAGTCACATCCCCGGTGTCTGTGTCTGCTCTACCTCCAGCTCCTGCTCTGCCTCTACCCCTGGCTCCCGCCCTGCCTCCACCTCTACCTCTATCTACAAGCTCTGAGTGGTCTGTCATCATGCCACCATGGCTAATCCCTGATCCTGAGTATGCCAATCAAATACAGGACGATATGGCTGTGCTGGACCAGCATCATCAGAAGGAAAGGCATAGAATGCAGATGAAACTCCTGGTGCATGTGGAAATGCCTGGAATGAGGATGGAACACCAGGAGGGAGCTGGTACATCTGGGGTGATGACGGCCTAAATAGTACGGCCGGGAACGTGGTGGAGGATGAAGGATCATCAGGTGCAGTAAGGTGCAAATGAGATGGAGCAGTAAGATCAGGCATCATCGTCATGGTCTCCTAGGCAGTCGAAGGTGGAATCTGCTGCACTGTCGAAGCGGACGGAACATCAGCCTGCGACGTATGCCGTGGAGCAGTGCGACGTCGTCGGCGAGAGCGAGACTGATCATGGTCACCCTCCGGAGGGTCTGGGGTGATGGGCCTGGGGAGCTGGCTCCGCATGTGAGTCAATGATGACATGATCAACCTGTTGAATCGCATGAAGGATGGACTCCGTCGCTGACCTAAGCGCATCGAAGGTGAACATAGTCTGCCCCTCAGGGGTAGTGAAGTCCTGTAGTGAAGAAACCTCATCTACCTATGCAAATTTTTGACATTAAAGTTAGTTATAATACTAATGCATTTAAAGAAAATTAGATACAAAAAACTAGCATGCAAAATTACCACAAGGTCAAGCGCTCCCCCAACAGGTGTAATACACCGTCTGGTAACCCGTCTGTACCATGTCATGTAATCGGAACGTGGTCCCAGAACTAGGCGTGTCGTCGGCTCGGCAGTAACGCACAAATCTCGCTGGATATCCCAGAGTGCAATATACGGCTGATGGCGGATGTGCCACTCCTCGTCATGCCGACCGGACAAGTGAAGGCAGTGGACCTCCGCCACCTGCTTCGGTGGCTCTGGAATGGCCTGGCGTAGTCCAAACTGCCGCAAAACCCTATCAGGCTGGTGCCACCCGACAATCTGGAAGTGAATGAGCGGCACCACTGCTGTCCAGGTGTCGCTCCCGTCAAAGCAGTACTGAGGCAGTGATGCGATGACCTCCTCAGTGTACGGGATCCAGACAATCTGAAAGTTACAATTTTATCATGTGATTTAAATACGATTGTGGATTGGACAAAGCCTTTAAATTAATGATTGTAAAAACCCCCTGCGTACCTGGTCAAGTCGAAGCCGGTCCAGCACGTATCTGTAATGGGGTAGGCTGTGTGCCGGACTATCCTGGAACGTCTTCTAATAGTGCCACCTGCCAGGTTCAATAACAAAGTTAGGCAATTGCGTAGCAAACTTAATTATAAGTGAAAGTTGAAATATTTTCTAACCTGCGCGCTAAGGGGCCAATCCCTGCATCCCCCTCTGGTATGTCTGAAATAGCTATCGCGAGAGCGATAGTGGGAAATCTATCCCAAGCCCAGAGCTGCAGTAGTAGGCAACAACCTCCTATCTCTCTGTAATCCGGTGCGGTGGCCTTGCAGAGCTCTCTGTACAGGTATGCCAGGCAAGCTGACCCCCAACTGTACGTCCCAGCCTCGTGTAGGTGTGCGATCAAGGGTAAGTGCATGAGGTGGACGTATGTGCCGGAATGGTCCGAAAATAACGTCCCACCAATGAGTCGTAAAATGTAAGCTCGGGCGAATCTCTGCACTGTCACCTCATCCGCATCATCTGGAAGATGAGTGAAATGCCTCTCCAACTAACTCATCCTCAAGTCGCCCCCCTCGGATGACATTCTCATCCACCGGTAACTGGAGTCCCAAGTACTCCTCTATCAGGCCTCCCCACCCCCACACAATGGGCCCCGTCACTACTCGACCGTCAATGGGTAGGCCGAGCTGAAAGGCAACATCCTGCAGGGTAATAGTCGTCTCTCCCTGCGGCATGTGAAAGGTGTGCGTCTCCGGCCTCCACCTCTCCACAAGAGCACTGATCAACTGATGGTCGATCGACACAAACTCACACATCGCCAAGCCGTAAAAGCCTGCCTCTCGCAGAAAGGGGACAATCAACTCCGGCGGCGGCTGGTGATGGTAGTGATGAGCTCGGCGAATCCTAAGCACACGGTCAGGCTGCAAAAGAAAAAATAACACCAACTATAACGTCTGACAATTCAGAAACAGTAAATACTCAGGTTAATTAAGGTGTAGCTATTTCCATACATGGCCTGTCCAAACCGACTGGGATATGTGTGAGGCCTGAGCGGTCAGCAGAGAAGGATCGCGTGGTCCAGGATCAACGCGTCGAGATGTGGATGCCATCTGCCACGACAAGCATTGCATAGGAATGAAATTTAAACACACACAAGCTTAAAGGTGTTGTCCAATTTAAGCACAACCTTAAGGTATTAAAAAATAATATCATAAACTGTCTTAAATTTAAGGTGCAATATATATAAATAATATCATAAGATGTCAGGGGATAAAAAATTTCACATTACTAGTAATGGGGTAACCCTTATATACATAATGATGTGCAAATTTACAACCGTAAAAAATAAAATATAGTGTGCAACCGCTACACTTATGACATTGGTTAACAGACTTTAAAGCATACATGCGAAAGTAAATAGTAAAAATCACGGTGTAGAAGGGCCTTCGTTCCCATGAAGCAGTGGGCAACGCCTACGATTATGTCCTTCCATCTTACAATGACTACATTTTTGCTTTACACCGCTCTCCTGAGGCCAATCCATCTCATTTCTGATTCTGGTCGCCTTTGGTCGTCCCCTTACACGTAATCTTCCATAATTTGGAACTAGGACAGGGAATGGTGGTAGGTTATTCCACTGCGACCAATCCCCAATAGGCCACCACTCAGATTTGTAACAATTGAGCAGCGTGTCAAGCCTGTATACAGCATCGACATATGGTTCCCACGATATGTTAATTGAGGCACAAGCAACAATAATATGAGCGCAGGGATACCTATATGCTTGGAATTGTCCACATTCACATTGCCCTTTGTCTAATAACACGTGGACGACCTTTCCACATGACCCACTAGCCATATCAGGGACCTCCACCACCTCAAACCTAGTCCCTTCTCTATTGTAAGCACGAACGTGGTAAGAAGTCGCACGTGACTGGATAGTCGCAAGCTCCTGTCTGAATCTGCTTGGGTATCTGTGTCCTTGTTGTAGGTCAGCGTGCGCTTCTTTTGCCCTTTCCACAAAGTACTTGACGCATCTATAATATGTTTGTTGGACAAGGCCTGTGATTGGCAGCTTCTTTAGTCTTTTGAAGAGGCCATTGATGCACTCTACAATGTTAGTCGTCATATGACCATATCTTCTGCCTTCGTCATAAGCAAGCATCCACTTCTCGTTCGGAATACCGGTCAACTTCTTATGGATCTCCTCATTGACTTTGCTAAGATTGTCCAATCTCTCCATGGCCTTTCCCCAACTGGGCTCATACGCTGAATAGAAGGAGACAAATAGGTTAACTAAAATGAACAACCGGGTGCACAAATTTATAAATGAAACGCTCAATAAAGAAATGCCTACATTAACACATACCAATCTTGAGGACAGCTTTCCTCACACTGTCATCTCTGCACTTCTTGCGAACGTTGCTGGCAATGTGTCTGATACAATACCGGTGATAAGCATAAGGAGGTTGCCATCCCAGGCCTTCGGTGGCTACAGCATCCTTTATAGCTCGGTGTCGATCTGATATCAAGCATATTCCTTGCTTGTTCGTGACATTGACCCGCAGTAATGCCAAAAACCAACTCCAATTCTCATAGTTCTCCCTGTCAACAATGGCAAAGGCAAGAGGAACGGGGCATTTGTTACCGTCCTGAGTCGCAGCAATCAGTAGCACGCCCCTGAACTTGCCATATAGATGTGTGCCATCAACTTGTATGAATTGCTTGCAGTAAGGAAACGCGGAAATGCATGGCTTGAATGCCCAAAAAACTCGGTTGAAAACATGTTTCTGTGGATCGACACGATTATCAGCTGTGACAAATTCATGGGACTCCAACTTGAACAGCGCCTGGTCACAGTAGCCTAAAATGTCCAACCATTTGGGGAGCACTTCATACGATTTGTCCCAATCACCGTGCACCTTCACAATTGCCTTTTGTTTCGCCTTCCATGCTTTTCTGTACGAAATCTTGTATCCGTACATGCCTTCCACCCTCTCTTGTATAAGCGAGATGGGAACGTCTTGCTTCATTTTAATCATCTCCAGGATCAGGGAACTGATATACTCGGAATCCAGAGACTTGTGGTCCTGTGTCAAACTAGCATTAACACGTGTGGGGCCCGGAAAATCTAGTTATGGTCCAAGTGTTACAATTCTTCAGTTTCACCGCTCTGAGGTGGAAATTGCATTGGTCCCCAAATTTATCACACTTCAATGATAATCTTCTGGTATCCGACTCCTCCACGTAATAACTGTGGTGCCTTCTGATGTGGTAATTCTTGGTTGCAGCGATTAAAGCCTCCTTGCAATCGAACTCTTGCCTAACCTCCAAGTCCTCCATGTCGTAATCATAGGTTGGCTTCATTATTTTCGAAAATTCATTTGGCTTCCGTATCGCATCCCAATCAATGTCAGAGAAGACAGCAGCCTGGGGAACACCATATGATGTTTGTGCAGCATTACCACCCCTCACACACCGCGTTGGTACACTGTCTGCATGTGTTGCTGCACGTTCTTCGTCATCTGTGTCATGATCGTCACTGCTACTGCAAGACACCTCATCGTCTTCAAAACCAGACTCTAGGTGGGCATCCACTAATAGGGGATCGATAGATTCTTCTTGTACGATCGGCAAGGCACGTGATGAACCTACCAAGGTTTAGGGGTGCATTTATTGGGGTAACACCTACAACAGATGAGTCCAGCGCAGGAGTATGACTATCAGAAATGTGGAACTCAAATCCACCTGTGTAAGGACGGTCTTCCCCCACCATCGAACAACCAGTGTTAACATAAACCGCTGGATCCACGGGTGGTGCAATGCTTGTAACTCTTTCACCAAAACCAAGGTTGGCAGCGCGCAATTCGGATGTGATCACGTCCACGTACAATTCCATGGCTGTCATCGTCGGATGTTGTTCGTAGCTTGCTATCGCGCATGCCAAGTCTTCATCGTCATCCAATTCGTATGCCATGTACTGAGCCTCTGTTTGATGCTGTGGAAACCTGTAAACAATCTTCCCCACAGCTTGACCTTCGTGAAGCTTCAGTCGGGCATGAATTCTAGCCCGCAAAACATCCATACTGCTGCATCCTCTTACTTTCAATGCCTTTGGAGGAGGTTCATCGTACATTATCCCCTCTGTTACCTCAACAATTGTACCGTTTGAATATATAAACGCAATTAAACTTTTCTTCATCTTCTGATATTTAGCTGCACAATACTCGTTGCACCCCCACATGGAGAAGTAGTCTCATATACAAATTTTGTTATCATAAATGAGTATACTAGTATTTAATACTATAATTAAAAATGAACGCGATGTATAACTATTTTGCAAGGTATTCTATTAATTGTATGAAATAACAGGTTTATTTTCTTCGACCAATCTAAGATTATTTCTTTTCCAAAACTAATATAAAATCTGACTATATAATTTTACCTACTTAAATATCACATCAAATATAAGAACTGCGAAATACATTATCTACAATATCTACTATTTAAATGCAAAAAAGTTCAAATTTGTAATAACAATATCCTACTTTTTCAAGGCTCTTGATTACATTCACATTTCCCAAGATCTTTTTTAGTACCTCTCTTATGATACATTAAGATCTCACATGATCCAGTTCTCTAAATATGGCTTTCACCTAGGTCGTAAGACTTATATTAGGACATCCTTCTTTATCTGGTTGGTTATTATTTTAATAGCACACCCTATCACATTACATATAAAGTCCTACGACATTTTCATAAATCATAACTTCACATCTTAAATCATAATTTCGCAACATAAATCATAACAATTAATATAAAATAAATAATTCTATATTATTAATATCATTATATTTTAAATAAATTTCTCTACCGATATAAAAAATATTTTCACTACGACTATATAAAAATTATAGTATAAGCATAAAATTCCTGAAACTACTAACCGGTGAGTATTCGGAGAAGCAAACAAAAAAAATGCTCTGCATGAAAGAAAAATTTGTTAGATAATTTAATAATTTCAATGATTGAAGAAACAAAAAAAAATCATCTGCAAGGTACATGAAATGAAAAACAAATTATGCGCGAACTATAAACCCTCCGAGAACTTTCAGTTGATGTATTTTAAATTTAAAATATACTATTTAAAAAATATCAT
This sequence comes from Sindora glabra, assembly GCA_020226215.1. NCBI lineage: Eukaryota > Viridiplantae > Streptophyta > Magnoliopsida > Fabales > Fabaceae > Sindora > Sindora glabra. Next base: position 18,689,793 of record CM035233.1, read on the forward strand.
TAACAAAAACTTAAAATATTGTCATAAATTATAAAATATAATTAATTATTGTAAAAAATTTTTTGTCAATAACATGTTAGTTTTCTAACAAATATAATATGTTCAAGTTTCAATTTTTTCTAAATCCTAGATCATCACTTCACATTATAAGCCATAATAATCAAAATAAATTAAAAATTATAATATAAATGTCAAAATTCTACAAACACTAACCAATAAAAATCACAAATTATCATAGATCACATATGTTTATAAAATTCTTTCCTAAAGCCTAGATCATCATTTCCCATCATAAATTATAATAATTAACATGAAATATAAATTATAATATACATACAGAAATTACAAAAATACTATCCAATGAAAAACATAAACTATCACATATCATATAAATTAGTATAAATTTTTTCAAAATTCTAGATCACCACTTCACATCATATATCATAATAATTAACATAAAATAAATATTATAATATAAATACAGAAATTATCAAAATTTAAGCAAATAAAATTTATAAATCATGACAAAAATTATCACAGATCACATATATTTATATAATTTTTTTCTAAATCGTAGATCATTATTTTCCATCGTAAATCATAATAATCAACGTGAAATATACATTATAATATACATACAAAAATTATATAAAAATACTAATCAGTAAAAAATATAAACTATCACATATCATACAAATTTGTATAAATCTTTTCTAAATCCAAGATCACCATTTCATATTATAAATCATAATATTAACATAAAATAAATATAAAAAATATTAAAACTTAAATAAATAAAATTTATAAATTATAACAGAAATTTCTCTCTAACTCTTTAATCATCACATCAGATCATAAATCATAATAATTCATTTAAAAAAATATAACATAATAATAAAAATTACAAATATACTAACCAAACAAGAGTTGACTGGGATCAGATTTGCTTCAAAGCAAAAAATACTTCCAAACGCAATGTACAAAAATAAGAACGGATGATGAACGAACTGTAGCTACAACTTTTACGAACAAAAAAGAGAAGTAAAACTGCAAAATGGCTTCTGAGTGAGAGAGGGTTTGAGAGAGGCAGAACTGCGAAATGGATTTTGAGTGAGAGAGGAGACGGCTGCGTGAGGGTTTGGAAGGAAGGAGAAGGGAAGGAGGCTATAAATAGGGGGGAGGCGCCTGATGAAATGGCGCCTCCCGTTTGAATTTCGAAATTCAAAATTAAAGGCGCCCAAGGGCGCCATTCTATCTGGCGCCTTCCATACGGAGGGCGCCATTCAAACTGGCGCCTCCCGCATGGAGGGCGCCACCCCAAACGGCGCCTCCCGCGTGGAGGGCGCCACTTTGAATGGCGCCTCCGACCTCCACGAGCGCCAAATTGAATGGCGTCCTGCGTATTTTGGTAATATGTTTCCAACCTGCCGTAAAACGGTAAATTGTTTTGAAAATTTGCGTAATCGGGTATTTTATCCGAAGGTGGCCCTATATCTGGATTTGACATTTAAAAAATAATCATAATTATATATATTTGGCTATTAATCTACTTCCTTTAAGCTTAAAAATTCTTAATCTATGAATTATGATGCAGAATGTAGTTAACTTCGGAAGCTCTCTTCTATATTATTGTAGATGAGAGTGTTAAGCGATAATGAAGAGGGATTTTTCCACATTATATATAATTTAAGTGCTTAATTGCATGTTTTGTAATATTAATAAATTTTTTGAGGAAAATGATCAACATCTTGATATACTATTTCGGAAATAATTATGATATAAAATTTATTACAAATTTTTTTATATTTTTTAACATTATTTCTTTTGTTTTTTATTGACATAGGAATCGTTTGGTTCATGTAAGAAATAAATTTATGTGGGAAGTTAAATTTCTTAAAAAGTTACTTTTTATGTGAATTTCTCGAAAAATTCTCAATGTTATTTAGTTGACATAAAAAAAATATATCTCAGGAAATAGAAGTTACTTAGGGGGAGTGAATAAATGATTTTCCACATTCCGTGGGAAATACAATTTTCTGGAAAGTGATTTCTCATATTTTTTGGGCAATTAAATAATTCACAGTTTTCTATTTTCTAATAAATACAACTTATTACATTTTTACTGCGAACCAAACGAACCTTTAGTATTACTATAGTATTTCTCCCAAATTGTTTCAGTCCCATTCGGACCAATATTTTCGGGAGGTATAACATCACCTTTTTTTTTTTTTTGTTACACGAAGTATATTACAAGAAATTTTATGTATATCTTAGCCTTTAGGAATAGAAGAAGTAGAAATTAGCGTATTGCACAAATACCAAAATTGTGCTTGTACCCAACTTCTAATGTAGAAAGTTGACACAAAAAAAAAATGATGTAAAATTGAAAAACCAAGACAAATTTAAGTTGAAGTAGAGTGGAATTCTTTTTCGATTTACGTGCTTTTTTTTTAGGTGTGAATGATTTAACAACAATATTACATATAATAAAAATAGGATATAAAATTAAATTTTAAATGTAAATTAATGGATGACATTAAATATAAAATGTTAAAATAAATTTATAAAATTCAATTCAATAAATATAAAGAACTGAAAATTCAATTTCAAATTACATTTTCAATACTTATATTATTTTTATTATTTTAGAGGGTTTTTTTATTTTTTTGGATAAAGAATCAAGTGGTATGAATAACACCCCAAAACGAAATTAGAGCATTTTCAAATTAAAGATTCTCAGCATAAAGCTTTTTCTTTTAATTAAGGATTCTCTTATAGAGTTGATTTTTAGTTAACAATAATACTTTATGCAATGGGAATAAAATTCAGAATTAAATTTCAAATGTAAATTAAGGATATCATTAAATATAGAATGATGAATCAAAATTTGAAAATTTAATTTAATAATTGCAAGAGATTTGAAATTTCATAACCCATTTTTAATATTTATTGTATCTTTCTTTCATTAAACAAAATAATAGTTTGCATTTATCGAGATTGGTCCCTTGTGAAAGTATCGTTAACCTTTTTTAGAGTTACAAATAAAGGTGGCAAATGGATGGGTTATGATGGATATTGATTGAGTTAAAAATGGATGGGTCATTGTTGATCTACTTATCCATTTATGACCTAATATAAAATTTTAAATAGGTCATGGATGACTCATGACCCTTGAATATATGGTTAACTTGACCCATCCGTTTATCCATTAAATTGTTATTATTTTATATTTTATCATTTTTATTGAAATTATTTTGTGCCACTATTTTATATTTATTAGTATTATTTCAAAATAAACTTATGCTATTAAAATTTTTATTCTTTATTTTTATTTACTTTTTAAAATTATAGTTTTTTATCTCATTTTCTTAATATTAATTATTAAAAATTGTTTTAATATTAAATGTAGTTGATTAAATAATTTAATTTTAATATATATTAAATAAAACTTATTTAATTTAAAATAGACATTATGATAAAATTAAAAAAATTCTAAATTCTAAATTATGCATATTCTTTTACAATAATAAATTGTACTTTTAAAATTACATATATATCAACAATTAGATTTTAATCTGTAAAGTATTACTTGAAAAATAAAAATTGACTTTATTGATATGTTGATATCTACAAAGTATAGTCAAGAATCTAACATATAGTTATATGGTATATTACATGTGACATGTAATATTATAAAATTTTTTATTTAAAAATTGAAAAAATTAATTTTGTGATTATTTTTAAGTTTTAAAAGTAAAAATAATAAATTATATAGATTTTAGTACAAAAGACTAGACTTAATTTTACTTTTTTATAAAAAAATTGATATTGTCACATATATAATAATCTTATAATATTTTATTTCAAATAATTAATTTTAAAGATATTTAATTTATATTAAAATTTTAAAAATGTTTTATTATAATATTTTTTATTTTATAATATTTATTTATATAGTGTACAAATCTACCTCCTATGAATATAAATAGATAAATGGTTATCCATGAGTTAACCCAATATGACTCTTATTTTAATAGGTTAATAATGACCCAACTTATATTTACCCTATAGTTAAAATGGATGGATATGAATGGATTAAAATAAAGATAAATATGGATGAATAAATGGATATAAGTCAAAATTGTCAAATCTAGTCGCAAATATCTGTCTTTCTTTCGAGGTCGCGGCTTCAAAGGAGTCCACATAAACGTGGACCGATCTTGGCCCAATATGCAGTCCGTACAAGTCCGGTCCACTCATATATTATTAATTTTTTAATTTTTTAACTTTTTAATTTTTATATAAATTCAAATTTTAATTTATATAAAATTATACAATCTTTTTTCATTGTTATTTATATAAGGTTGTTATATATTATTTATATATAATAATTTTATTTTATAAATATTTTATAACTTATATTTTATAGGTATAATATTTTTTAAGAATATATATATAATATAGTATAACTTAATTATAAATAAATATGTGATATTTTTAAAAAGGTTTTAATTTTTATTTAAAAATTTAAAAATAAAATATATTTCAAAATTTAATAAAAAATCGCAAACCAACTTATTTACCTACTGACCTACAAGTATTGAATTAAAACTTCTAAAATTCAAGTGCGTGAAATATGCAATGGCCTGGCTCAACCAGCGAAAATGTCTGCATAAATGTCGATTCGCATAACTGGAGGCCAACTTGGCCTGTCTGTCCAACGATTCTAATATTTTTCATAGCAGAACTACCACACTTTGAGTGAAAATTTTAAATATGAATGCTTTAATTTTGGGTTAAAACGTAAGCTATTGAAATATGTTCAATATATAATCAATAACTTTCTTTAATTACTAAGTTAAGGGTATGATTCCATACCCCAAAAAAAAAAAAAAACAAGTTAAGGGTATGATATATAAATTGTTAATTTTTTAAAATTACCTCACTATTTAAGACTTAATATTATATTAACTTCTAGTCTTTTTGGTAATAACACTTTTTTGTTATATTAAAATATTTTAATTTTTTACTAATGTTTATTACATTTGTTCATTTTAACCTAAAACATTTTCATAATAGTTTTTAACAACTAGATTAATTATGAAAAGAAACATTGTTAACAAGAATCAAAAAAATTAAATCATTTACAATAATGGAAGACTTTTAGAAGAATTTTTTAATTAGCGTGTATTTAATATTAGTCATTTATTTTTGTTCATTTAGATTTTTAGCAAATTTCTTAAAATATTATTTTCTTAAATGGTAAATTTCCTACCAAATAGTATTTTTTATTTAATTTTGTAAAATTATTTTTTTGTCTTATGACAATATTTTTAATTTTTAACAATTTTATAAATTATTTACTAATCCATATGATTTTTATAATAGATTATGATAAGGACTTCCATATAATGTGCAGTTTCAATACATACAATTATATAATTGTCCACATTGATAAATTATGTTTTGTATGATAGTAAATTTATTCAATTTCACTTAAGCTATATTTTTATAATTTATTCACATACATTTTTTACGATTAACATTTTATTCAATTATATTTTTTATCCAATTTTAAATTTGATAATCATGCACAAATCGTATGGTCTCCTTTATCCCAAATTCCTTAATGTAAACCTAATTTGAAGCTTAATTTTAGAAATCATTTGCACATAAAGCATGCCTAATTGTTTTGAATTATTTTGACAAATATTTGATGAAAATTAGGATTCTTTTTTATAACAATTTTAAACTAGGTCTATTTTTGCAAATTTTGGGACTACAAAGATCAAGTTCATTACATATACCATTTCTGCTTAATTAATGTAAATTTAATTTAAAATATAATACTTGAAATTAATATAAAAAATATTGACAAAATTTAAATAAAAAATTTGAAATTAATTATAAAATATTTTGTTAAAAAATAGATTGTATAATTAATTAATTTAATTAGTATTTCTATATTGAAGTTTTAACTTATTTAAAATATTTTTATAATAAAAAATAAATATAGTGTATTATATCTATATTACTTAATGGTATTAATATTTGAACTATAAATAATAAGAGAAGGGAAAAAAGAAAAAAATTGAAAAAACATGTTATAGGGAAAACAAGAAACTAATGAGAATCAAAGAGATGAGATGTAGAATAATGTAAAGCCCAGGCCCTAGACACATCTAAAATAGGTGAAATAGGTCTATACGAGCTTAATTTGTGTGGGTTAGCCTGCACTTAAAACTACTGAAAAATGAGAAATTTACCTTGTCCCAAGTGTGGGTTGGACAAACTTATAGGTAACTTACATTAAATTTTAAATTTATTATTATTCTAATAAATAATTGACTAATCACTAATGGATAGTCAAAAAATATAATTAGACCATGTTGAGTCAATATATGGATTGACTTTTTTTATGATAGTAAAAGTGGTTAAATTATTAAATACACACACGTGAGAAATAGGGATCAAACCTTAAATGTAGTAAAGGGTGTAAAGTTTTTAAGAGAAATTGAATGTCATTTGAACTAAACATTTCTAGCTATAAATTGACTTTTTTAATCTTAGACAATGTGTGTTATTATAAAAGGATTAAAAAATGTAAAATATATCAAAAGCCTATGATCATGTAGGCTTGTTTGCATAAGGTTGAGCATGCATGTGTTAACTCAAATAAGTCCACATGTAAAACAAGCAAGAAATAAGAAGCATGTTTTGCCCTATATTCGCATGTAGCTCGCAAAGTCCATAAGTTTGTGACCCATTTTAGATGTCTATTGACTTATAAATAATAAAAGTTGATATGAAAAAAAAAAGATATAATTGAAGAAATAAAAAGAGAAACATGTATGAATCGTAAAATAATAAGAGTTAAAAATGATTATATTGTTAAGTAATTCAATTAAATAAAATAATGATAATAGTAAATAAATTAATTAAATCTTTAATTTATTTAATATTTTATAGTAAAAATAAAATATATTATGTTATATCTATAATATTTAATTATATTAGGAGCATTTAAGTTATAAATAATAACTGTGAAAAAAAAAAGGAATTTAAAACACAATAGAATAAATAAAAAGGAGAGCAATAATGAGTGAGTTATAAAGTAATAAAATTTAAAAATATTTAGTTAAGTAATTTAATTAAATTAAATAATTAAATTATTTTTAAGTAAAAATAATATATTATATTATATTTATACTATTTAATGATATTAATATTTGAATTGTAAGTAATAAAAATTAACATGAGAAAAACTACACACTAGAACAAATGAAAAGAATAAAAATATTATTTAATTATTTAATGACAAATTAAAATTAAATCATTAAATAATTTAAATTAACATTTTAATATTATTGTGCAAATATTTTATTTTATTTTATATAATTTATGTTAATGTTTATGCACAGGGGCATCAAAGTAATTAAGCTTCAATTGGTCCATGCCCTAACAAATTCACTGGGGACATTTAATAATTATCTCTCTTCTCATGATATGAAGCATACCCCAAATGGAACAAAGGAAACTTTAGGGCCTCGGAATCCTACCTTCGTCACATGTTCAAACGGTCTAAGCACGGATGCCAGGACTTCTCACTTAAATATAAAAAAACTTACCTGTCTTTATTGTTCCGACCACAAAGTGGCAGTTTCAATTGGAATTGATGCGTTGCATCGGGATTTGCTATAATTTCATTGGTCCTCCTTCTTCTTGTTTTCTTAATGAAAAGTTTCAAATAATTTAGAATAAAAATATTGGCATCGACGACAACACGAGTAACATTAGATTCTAATAAAATAAAAATTGGTAGTTAATACAAAAGGTTGAGAGATTAATTTAGTTAGTTAAAATTTGAGAACATAATATTAATGCTTGTGACCTCAACTTTTATTATAGTTGTAAGTAATAGTCTACTACATATTATATATATCTTGAACATATAGTCTTTTCAATTTTGAGACTCATTTCTTCACTTTTAATCCAACTTAATTAAAAAAATCATAAACTCAACATATAAACACAAAATGAATATGTAATATTTAATTTTTAATTAAAAATACGAAAGCAATTTTAATTAACAAATTAAAAAAATGTGATATTTGTTATGATATTTTTAAGATTTCAAAATTCATCGCAGTAATGTAACAAATTTTAAAATTATTTAATTGCAATCGTTTCTTTTTTAATAAATATAATTAAATAATTTTAATTTGTCAATTTTTAAAATTTATTTCATTATCCTAAATTTTAAATCCTTTAAATAGCATAAAATTCAACTAAAAATATATGTAATTTTACCATAAAAAATTATAAATATGATTTGTTTGAATGTACACAATAAATCATAAGGCCGAAGACTTTTCATTTCTTTTTAAAGTAATTGTGCTTGCATAAATTTTCCAAAAAAAGATAACACAAGGTGTTTAAGAAAGCATAACATGTGTAATTTCTTTTATATTTTTTCCATGACTTCCATACATATAAATATAATATTAGATATAAATATGTAAATATATTTAAATTATTTTAATTTTTATACTTGATGATAATATCTTTAAATTAATAACATGCTTAATTTGTTTCTCATATCATGTTCAAGAAAATAAATTTTTATTTATTTGCGTCTTTACTTAATATGAGTATACATTATTATTTGCATAATACTGACAAAAAAAAGTATAGAAAATTGTAAACTATCCCTTTAAGGTAGTTGGCTTTAACACTTGCAATTATTAATTTTGACAATTAATCCCTCAAAGTTATTAATAAGTGAAAATTTGTATCCACATAAGACATAAGGTTTTCTTTTTTTTTTTGCAATTTTGGGACGAATATAGGTACCATATTATATAAACACAAAAATAGAAATGCAAGAATCTATTTATGAGCTATTGTAACGACTTTTGACAAGTGAACCTTATCAAAATGATTAAAATATAGAAAAAAATTCTAAAAATTATATACACATATTATATTGCTCCTGAATTTGAGCCATAAACTATGCTTAATTTTTTCACAAGGTTTCATGTGAAACTAAGTATATTTTTTCCTTAAATCATTCATAATGTTGAATCTAATTTATTACTCATAAATAAGTTTGAGGGGTTAATTACAAAAATTAATATTTGTGAATGTTAAATGTAATTATCCTAAAATTAAAGTTGAAAGGATAATATATATATATTTTCAAAAAAAAAAAGGGTAAAAGAAATGGAGTTAAATTTCCTTTTATTAGCGTGTTAACAAATATAGAAATATTAGTACTTGAAACAAATCACAAAAATAAATTAAAAAAAATAAAGAATTGTTCCACCGAGAATACCCTTAAGAGAGGAATAATATTAAGAATCCAAACATGTTTCAAAACTGTTGCTTCCTACATATGCAATAATTTATTTGTTCAATTTTGTCCAAAAATTCACGGGTCATATATTAGATTATCATTTTAATGTATCCAGAGAAATTTTTAATTAGTCATTCAATACGTAAGATATATCTTAATTATTATATGTAGTGAACATATAAATTATATATTAGTGGTTAATTGAGTATTCGAATCAATATTTTAAAATCCAAATCCAACTCAGACTTTGGGTCAACTGGTTGGATCTGGACATGGACCTAAACCTTATAATGAACCAGGATGAACCACTGACCCGTAATAATGGTTGATTCGGATTTGACCTCTCGAATTCGGAGAAAACTCAAAAATTAGGCTGACCCAATAATTTGATTAGCATATAATATTTAACTTAATTCTTAACATCAATGGGGATATAAATTATATATTATTAACTAATTGAATGTTTAAATTAATATTTTAAAGCCGAACTTAATTTGACTGAATTAATTGATTGGACCTAAATCCAAACTTCATAACGAACCAAATTGAACCATTATACTACTTCTTTTGTTCTTATTTAACTATCGTCATTAATCGATTTTATACATATTAAGAAAGTAGTTGAATTTATTTATTTTTAATAAACTTTAAAGATTATTCATTATGTACAAAATTCAAGATAGTTGAAAATAGAAAGAAAAATATAAAAAAATAAATATAAGTTAATTAATAGTATAAAATAATAAAATATTTATTAATAAAAAAAAGATAAATTTAAAAAAAATATTTAATGCTTTATGAAAATTCTAAAGCGATAGATAAAAAAAATAAATTTTTTTTTTAAAATGCGATAGATAAAAAAAAATTGAAAGGGTATAATAATGGTTGGCTTAGATTTGACCTCCTGGAATTGGAGAAGACCAAAAAAACCGACAAGCATGCCTCCAGTTGTATAATAATAATAATAATAATAATAATAATTGGTATTTACGCGGTCACCGTGAGAAGTATCAAACCCTAACCTACCTAACTCACACCCTTGTTAAATATAATGTGGAAAAAGTTAAATATAATATGATTATCATGTTATACTAAAATGTATTTATTTTTATAGATATTATATGATTATTTTATTATTTTTATATATCACTAATAATAATATATTTATTATTTCTATAAATATATATTAGACTAAAAAAATATAACATAATTCAATGCTTAGGTTAAATTCACAAACTTAAATGCTTAATATATTGACAATTCAAGTCCAAAAAGAATTAAATTAAAGTAAAATAATTTTATATTTGTAATTGAAATAAGTTTGAATTTGATCTACTATCAATATGAAATATTTTACACTATTAATAAATTAGAAGATGGCAAACCATTAAAAAAATAGTATTTAAAATTTTTTATTACAGTATAAGAATTTTAACAATTTTTTATTAGTGTAGCCACAAATGAATAATTGATAGTGTAAAACTAATTTACATTGATAATGTATCAAATTTAAATCCAATTGAAATTAGCTAAAATTTTGAAACTAACTTTAATTTATAAATTTTATTTGTGCTACATCTATATTTGATTTAATGGTTATAATTGAAATAATATCAATATTTATATTTTTTATTTAAAATAACTTTATACTAAATGATAATTGTAAATTTTATTTTTGCTTCAAAACATATAATATTTTTATATGTTACATGTAATGTGTGTGTGTATGTGTGTCTAAATATTTCAACCAATTCAATTGATCCAACCTTGATCCGACCCTCTTATTGGGTAAATGACCAAATCAAATTTTAAAACATTAGTTTAAACCATTAGATACACACGCAAGAATTAAGAATCAAACTCTTAATATAAAGGAAGGTATAAAACCTTCATAAGCCATATGTTGTCACTTAAGCTAAAAGTTCTCAACAATTCTTTTTTTTTAAAGCTTAACTAAAAATAAATCCTATGTTTTATCTATTATCATTTTTCATTTTTAAAGCCCCATTTGACACATCATATAAGATTAATAATATAGGATAGACTATACAAACAAAATTATATAATGTTTAGAAATTTTAAATGGATTGTATAGCTTATTCAAAAATTTCTTGTTATACATCTAATTCCGTATAAGGCTATACATTCCTTAAGGGAAAGGATAATAATTGATCATATAGTATTAAGATAAATACTAAATTATTAAGATTAAAAAAAACTATTTTACGTCCTTATTGTTAAAATCTTTATATACATTACCACTAATTATAGGTATTTTATTTTTTAATGAAACTAGTTAAATAATGATCTAAGAGATTTTTATTTTTTGAAACCTAATTTGTTAAAGTGGTTTATTATTTGAGGTTATAGATATCTAATTTTAGATTAATATGTTTGACAGTTAAAGTATAGACCTATACCTTTTGTAACCCGTAATGAAAGGATGTGATAAGGTTTTATTTATATTAGTTAGATCCCTTCTCCACTTCTAACCTAATTTATTCATTAGCTTGTCCTATTAAGAACCGCATAATCTAAAAGAAGGAGAGAAAAATCTATGCATGTGGTAATCATTTGAATACTACCTTGTAAGGGTGCTAATTCATATCATTTAAGTCAACTCATTTATTAAATATCTCAAAATGAGTCATCCCATTGCAACAAATTAACACTTGTACCACGAATTATGCCATAAAAATTTAAAAATTGTGGCAATTTTACCATTTGCCACAAGAAAAAAATTCAAATAAATGTCCAAAAAAATTAAAAAATTATGCTATGGAAAAACATTACCTATGGCAAAATATCACTTATGCCATAAACAAAGCTACGGGAATACAATTTCCATAGTAAATTATCACTTGTGCTACAAAAATTTTTTATCTATAATAAAATATCACTTGCGCCACAGAACTAAGCTATAAGAACACATTCTTAGTGGCAGAATATCACTTGTGCTACAGAAAAATTTTATTCATGGTAAAATATTACTTATACCATAAATTAAATTATGAAAACATATTCTATATGGCAAATTATCACTTATACTATAAATTAAGTTACAAGTATGTATTTCTTGTGATAAAGTATCACTTATTCTATCATATAAGTCAAAAAAATTTATGTATAATAAAGTATTACTTATGCCATGAATTAATTCTATGAATAAAATTATAGTCAAATATATCATTTTTTGTGACTATACATATAAAAAATATTATTTATAATAAGTGCAATATGCTATAATATGGTAGACACTAAAAAAAATATAAATATTTATATATTATGAATGTTTAGTAAATAATTAATTTATCAATTGATCAACTGATTAACCCCATAAATCAAAACAAAAAAATTATACAACTTAATATTTTTAATTAGTTGATTTATAAAATATATGTAAAAAAATAGAACTACCCATAAATTAAATAATTATGTACTTTTATTATTTTTCTTAAAATAATTGAAATAGGAGTTGAATCCTAAACCTTAAGATATGTAAGAAAGAATTCAATTATTAAACTCCTAAGTATTTTTATTTACATATATACTAAATTTAATATTTATTAGAATGTAACTATTTTCTTAAGTAATAAATAATTATTTAACTTCTCATCAATTAAATTTATATAATTAAATTAATATAAATCAATAAAATAAATATTATAATATATTAAAGATTATATTATATAATTATTCAATGAATTTAAATTTTATACATACTAAAATTAAAATTTAATAGGATTTACATTTACATATATATAATACATATATACATAAAAAAAATTTAATTCATTATTCAATCCAATTTTTAAAATATCAATTAAATAAAAAATTCATTCAAGGTATATAATATTATAAAAAATTATTTTTTATCGCATCACGTTATTCTTTAAAAATGTGTTAACCAAAAAGATATATATTATGAAAATATTAAAATTATTATATTATTTACAAATAGTATAATTTATGAAATAAGTTATGAAAAATTTTATTATAGAAATATGCAATAATAAATTTTAAATTCATCACTGTAATATTAACAAAACTTTCATTAAATTGAAAATACTAGTTATGTAAAATTATGTATAATTTAATAATAATAAAATTATTATATTAAAAAATATTAAGCAAATTATATTTAAGGGAGTAGGTTAATGAGTTTATAATAAATTTTACATTCATCCTTTATTAATTTCATTTCTCACATATATTTTGTAATATTTTTTTCCTTCTAAATAATAATTTAATTAATTTAATCTATTCATTTTTAATTTTATTGATAGGTTAATGAGTTTATAAATGGAAGAATAAAAATCAAATATAAATAACATATGAGAGAAGAAATTAATATAAAAAATCTGTGAAAGTTTGAATGATTCAACTTACATTTTTGAATGACAAAAATATGTATTATTAATAAAAAATAAATTTAATAATTTATAATAATTTTAATTTTAATTTATAATTAAAATTTAAATATATATAATATTTCAAAATTATGATTTGTATAGATATTTATTTCATATAATTTAACCTTTATTGAAGGAATTTTAAAAAATAATAAAAAATTACTTGAAAGATGTAAAAATTTTATTTTTATTTTGTAATAACTAAATTGATAATATTTAATGAAAAATATTAATAAAAGGATAAAATTAATTAATTAATTATTTATGAGAGATAAATTTAATATAAAATATTTATAACAGATAAATTTAATATAAGCAAAATTAGTAACGAAATAGGTGAAATTTTAGTTTATAAAAAATTAAAATTTAAAATAAAATCATAAAATATTTTAGTATTAGTGTATTTTTATTATATGTATTTATGTAATATTTTGTTATTATATAATTAGTATCACATAAGTATAATTTTATTTTTGAAATCAATTAGTCTAATAAAACTTTATATAAAATATATTATATTATACTACTAAAGAAGTAAACTAGCGTAATGATAAGGTATGATATTTATCAACTTGGAGATTCAGGTTCGTTTTCCAATAAATATAATTTATAATTTCTAGATAAATAGAGTTTCAATAATTTATCCTAACTAGATATAAGTCAAAAGTATTAATAAATTTTAGCAAATGTATAAATAAAATAATAGAATAACACCTAATTGAATTGATTAGATAATTGATTTAATTTAGATATATAAAAATTATTTTAGTTAATTATATTAATTTTTACATTTATTTTATTTTTTACCATAATTTTATTCATGACAATATGAGTTATTAGCTATGGATATGCATTTCTTGCCATGTTTGTACTCATGATTAAAAGAATTTATTAGTCATAAGTAAATCCATGGAAAAAAATTATTTATGTCACATGATCTTTTTTTCCGTAATAATTTTCTTACCACACTTACTTGTGCCACAAGACCATTCAACTAGTATTTCTATGACTAAATATCATAACGACTAAAATTTTAATTTTGTACCATGATTTTAACCATAGTACAAGTATTAATTTGTTGTAGTGCTCATTTAACTTTTTTAGTAATTTTAATTAATAAAATTTATATTATGAAATTATTTATTAAATTTAATTATTTAATATTTTTCATAAAAATATTTTTAATTATTAATAAAATACTATTTTAAATTTTTATTATTATTTTATTAAACTAATAATTTTATGACTTTATTATATATATGTATTTATGATTAAAATATTAATTATTTCTTAAATAAAATTTTTAAAAATTTAATATAAATTCTTAAATGGATTGGTGTGTCAAATCGAACTTCAATAAACGTGTTATGTTCATATCAAGTTATCATAATGTGTTAGAAATTGTCACCCCTACTACCTTGTATAGAAAAATTAAATGTATAATAAAAGTACATTTCCACATCTAGTTATATATTCTTATTGATAACTAAATATAAAAGATCCAGGCTTTGATAATGAATTTTATCATTATTGTAATTATAGTTTTCAAACAATTGATATCAAAGTCATTCATATTGAATTATTGAGAAGAAAATCCATTATTTTGACTTGTGATTTAATTTTTTACCATGGCCACGAAAATTTTAATTTTGTGCCACGATTTTAATCGTAGTATAAGTGTTAATTTATTATAGTGCTCATTTAACATTTTTTAGTAATTTTAAATAATAAAATTTATATTATGAAATTATTTATTAAATTTAATTATTTAATATTTTTCATAAAAATATTTTTAATTATTAATAAAATACTATTTTAAATTTTTATTATTATTTTATTAAATTAATAATTTTATATTTTTATTATATATATATCTATTTATGATTAAAATATTAATTATTTCTTAAATAAAATTTTTAAAAATTTAATATAAATTCTTAAATGAATTGGTGTGTCAACCCAAATTTCAATAAACGTGTTATGTTCATGTCAAGTTATCAAAATATGTTAGAAATTGTCACCTCTACTACTTTGTATAAAAAAATTAAATGTACAATAAGAGTACATTTCCACATCTAGTTGTATATTTTTATTGATAATTAAATATAAAAGATCCAGGTTTTGATAATGAATTTTATCATTATTGTAATTAAAGTTTTCTAATAATTGATATCAAAGTCATTCATATTGAATTATTGAGAAGAAGATTCATTATTTTAACTTGTGATTTAATTTTTGTAATTATCTAGACAAAGCCTGAATTATGTGCTATTAATTATATTTGGATCACAATTTGATGTTAGGTAATGTTAATCATCTTTTATATTTTGCACCGCAAATTAATAGGTTTCACATTATGATTTGTATTGTGATTTATTATATATTAATTTGCCTTACATGTTTTATTACATATTACATGTTGAACTTCAAAATTGACATTCAAAACATATAGGCATATAGGCTTATATAGATTCCAAATGATGTTGAACTCTGTTTGAATTTTGGCGTATAAGCTTATATATATAACACCCTTATTATGATTTGATTTTCCTTAATATATATACACTCCAACAAACTCAAGTTTATATAAACATATATTTATGATGTTTATGGATTATATTAAAAGCAGAATCTTCAAATTGTTTACATCTTACATATATATATATATATTGCATTTTATATATGTAATTATTGAAGTTTGGATCCAAAAGCACATGCTAGATGTTTGTATATAATTGTTTTCTAATCATATGGTTATATAAATTGGAGGTTTGGTTTTGTTTATATAGATATATTTTGAATCTCTAATTTTGATATATTTGGATTGATATAATGTTGAAATTGAAGGTGAAAGCAACTCATATATGTACTAATTTATGGATTTATAATATGTTTATATAATATTTATGGATTCAGTGTATCTATTCTTATAGATTAAGCATATGTGGTTTACCCTTACACATACACACACACATACATATGTAAAGCTTATTTAAGTAAAGGAATGTGATTTGATGTTGATAATGTCAAATCAGAACATATATAATATGTTTTATTTTGAATTATATATATATATATAACAAATAGGAATTCAAGTATATACAATTAGGATAATATTAGTGATATTTAATTTTGATTTAATATATATAATATCACTATTATGCTACTTTATAAATTCAAATTAATAGATTATATATATATATATATATATATATATATATATATATATATATATATATATATATATATATATATATATAAGGATTTTGATTCAAATTTTGATATTTTTTATTATTTAATTTTGGATATTTGATATTTTAAATTAATTAATTAAAATTATTTTGGATAATTACTATCTTAAAGAGAATTTTATTAGTAAAAATAAAAAAATATATTTTTAATAATTATTAATTAATATTTATATTTTCTACTTTTGAGATTTAATGCTAAAATAACTACTATATAAAGTATAGGATGAAGAAAATATTATAGCTTAAGTATATTATTTGATAATAAGCTACCATTAGTAGGTTTAATAGATTATTAATTTCTATTTCATCCTTATCATAATAAGGTGATAACATTTTATAAATTTTTTTAAAAAAAATTTTAGTGAGGTAGCATTAAGAATCAAGCAATATTTTCTTTTATCAGGTAAAAAAATTAATTAAATTTTAAGATTGTGTTGTGATATAATATGATTTTGACGATCAATATTAGTGCATATTTTTTAATATCCCTTAATGGACTAATCTTATTATTATTATTATTATTATTATTATTATTATTATTATTATTATTATTATTATTTAGTAATTTAACTTGTAATTTTCGGTATAATTTTAATATTCCAATTATTTTGGGGAACTTATGGGTTAATTTAAATAATTAATATCAAAGTGAAATTATTTTATATTAATTCATAAGTCTCTAAGCTATTGATAAATACTTACAGGATTCATTTTTAATTATTTAACATATTTACCTACCTAAAAAAGGGTAAATATGTATTATAATTAGAAATAAATTTAATAAAATAATTTTCAATTATTTTATACAATGATCCATCTAAAAATGGTTGTTGTATATTATAATTAGAAATTAATTTAGTAAAATAATTTTATTTTTAAATTTATTTTATTATTATATATTTTATCTAGCTGAAAGGGAAAAATTTACAATAATAATTTACTATCATAGTTGGTTTTAATTTTAGAAGGTTTTTACGTACTACATTCTTTACTCAAAGGAAAGAATATAGTAATATTTGTATACTCATGAACATGATTATTTTGTCCAAAATTAATATATTGTATTTTAATTTTTCTATATAATCTTTTTTTTAGTAAATATATGTTATTGAATACATGGTATTTGTGAAATTTTTAATATCATTTACACACATGGTGCTTATATTTATAAATGTTTTTACTTTATTATAGGTCTTACATGAACTAAGTAAGGTGCATTATTAAATTATGTTAATATTATTTTAAATATTTTATTTTAATTTTAAAAAAATTAAATTAATTTATATTTCTAAAAAAACATGTTAAAGGTATCTAATAAAAATTATAAATTTACCCCATATTAATCTTAATTTAATAATAGCTTTAATTTTTAAAATAAATTTATATTTTAAGCCTTATTTTTTTAATTGCACATATTTAAGATATGTTTATATGCCAAAGAATTAAAATTAATATAATTTGGATGTAATAATATTTTGACTTTGTGATCATTTATTATTTTACATTAGAATTGATCACAATCACATATTGCTTATGCTTAAAAGATCATTATTTTGCATAATTTTTTACATATCAGATCTTTTAAAAAATTTATAGTTTATTATGAATAATTATCACTAAAATAAGATTATTCATATTCATCATAAAGCCTTTAAGTTATATTATACGGGATTAATTTATGATTATTGTATGTAGGTTGTTGCGTATTTTAATTAAGGATAATTTGTGAAGTATATAAATTTTTAGAATTAATTTGGTTTTAAAAATATATTTGCCTAAAGAGGACATATTTTCAATGCTAAAGTATTCTCTTAGTTAGCTTTGTGATTAGGAGGATCTTTTATATACTACATGTTTTGCCCAAAAAATAGACTATAATAATGTGCATTACTCCTATATCTAATAAACTATGAGTTATATTCTTACTTCTAATATTATTTTTTTTACTTTTATGATAAAACTGTTACTTCTTTGATTAATCATTTTCTTTCAAGGTATAATCAAAACATGTTATTTTACTTTGATTATAAGAGTAAACTAGTCTAAAATGTCTATTTATTCAAAGAAAATATTTTTTTTTTGAATATCATATTATCTTTAATGTAATTGAGTTAATATATTGAAAGAGAACTTAATACTTACTATATATTCTACCCAAAGAGGAATTTATAATTATATATTGAAAACTTTTATATAAATCCTATTAATATATAAAAAAATTCTTTATTTATTATGTGCTATTAGATGATTTGTACAACTAAATTTAACTCTCTAATATTTTAAAGAGTAATTAGATGAATCAATTTGAAAATAATGTATACTATTGTATAACTTTAGTTACATGGTGATAAATTGAATTTTATATTATTTATGGCATTATGGCATATTAGTTATCAAATATCATTTTTTTCCTTTTCTTCTTTGTCATGGAATTATATATAACTTCTTTTAAAAAATAAGTTTGATAAATAAATTATTAACCAATTAGTATAAATAATTATATTTTAAAATAGTGCACACTTTTTTTAGGAGAATTACACTAAATCTTCACATTAGTGGGAGTTTAATTTAATGTTATGAAATTTGGCTTATATTACGAAATGCGATATCAATGTTCAAGAGCCTAGTTTGGTTAAAGATTATTTGATAATTTATTAAATTACTTTGTTTTGCAAAAGTGCATTTAAATATTAAAAATTGTTTATATAGTTTAGTTTTTAATAACTTATATGTCATTACATACATTTATTTGTTAGAAAATATGAATGATAAAAAGGTAGAACTTTCATTGAACCTTTTTTTTTATATAATGTTTGAATTTTGAAATGATTTTTATCAATCATATTTTTGCTAATAGTTATAAATTTAACATGTAAGTTATTATGTATTTCTTTAAGCATAATATACAATAATTTGTAAAGTTCTTTATATATGCATTATGAATCCATGTTTTATGAGATGCCTTCTTTTGTCAATAGTGTATATTGCTATCATTAGAGTTTTTCAAATTATTTATACTTTGTCCAGGTGATCTCTAAAAATATATTTTGGAAAACTCTCTTATTAAATTAACTTTGTGTCAATTTTAATATTTAGTTTTAATAGTCATGTAAGCTACTTGTTTGAGATACTAAAGTTAATTATATAATTAATTTCTCTTGATTATTAATTTATTTTATTTATATTATATCAAGTTCACGATTTGAGAAATCATAAATATCACTAAGATATCTAAATGGAATTTAAAATTTTCCCCCTTAAACCAAGATTCTTATATTTATAAAATGTTTAAAAGCATATTAAGATATAGGTGTTCAATTTCATTTTCCTATAATATGCTTATTTAGTAGGAGTTATATATTATATAGAAAATTTCATCTTAGTTAATAATTATAATATATTTATTGGTACATAAGATGCATATGTCATATATATTATTATATAATTTGCTAATGTTTATCATATTTGCTTTTAATCATATTGCTACATTATTGTGTATTTATATATACAATTTATGGATTCTTTATTAATATATGTATCTCCATATTGTGAAATGTGCCAATTATTATAATTATGAGGACTAAAACTTGATGTTAGTTATTAGTTCCTAAGCTTGAATATATGGTTTCTATGCGCACCATATTGGAATAATAAAAATTACCTTAATAAAGGTTAGGTATCAAATCTAATATGTTAATTTTATATGATACATTATTAGGACTAAGATTCATTATTGATTGATTAGTTCCTAACATATATCTTTATCTCTTAATTGACATCATTTTTAAACTTGGAGGCATTTTAACAACAGATTTATCAAGATTAAGATTTAGTGTCAATCATTGGTTCTTAAGTTATATATTTGTCTCTTAATTTATATCATTTTGAAACTTAGAAACATTTTGGCTAACAGATTTATGAAGATTAGGACTTAGTGTTAGTTGTTAGCTCTTATGTTTGATATTTGTCTCTTAATTGATACTATTTTAGAATTTTGAGACAATTTAATTTATTATTACTAGAATATTTATTTATCTTATTATTGAGTTTGTTATAAGAGACAATTTAATTTATTATTACTAGAAGATTTCTTTATCTTATTATTGAGTTTGTTATAAAGAAATCATTGAGAACTGACTTAAAAAATAGCATGTTTTGTTAGATCAGGCTTTTGATGCTACTTTTTCTTGGTACACTTTCACATTAATGATTCATATTTAAATAGTTGATAATATATGTAACTATAGAAGGTCTTATGTTAATAATAATACAATTACTACCATGATTCAATATTATTAGTTGCTTAAGCGTAATTCGTGTTTCAGGTATTATCTCTTAAATAATGTATTTTCAAAATCATGGCCATATTTTCAAAGTTTTTTGTTCAGCTTAAAATTCATTTTCATATAAAAATAAACTTTTTAAAATTAACACTACCTAAGTAGGAGAATGTTAAAATTTTTATGTAAGCTATTATTAATTGTAGGTATTTTACTTTTTAATAAAACTATTTAAATAATGATCCAAGAAATTTTTATTTTTTGAAACTCAATATGTTAAAATGATCCATTATTTAAGCTTATAGATACTTGATTTTAGATTAATATATTTGGCAACTAAAGTATAGGAACCATATAAAATAAACCATATTAGATCCATTATTCACATTAATTGCCTTGGCGAAGGCTAGGTTTCTATGATACAGTGCATAAAACTCAATAATATAAAATAAATTATACAATTGAAGCTTATACTATATTTGGAGGTTTTAAATGGGTGATATATATATAGCCTATCCAAAAGCTATCTCTTATACATTAAATTCCATGTAAGGTTATCCTTTTTATAAGGAAGAGAATAAAAACCAAAATGGCAGCCTTTATAGTACCCACATAAGTTCCAAACTCATGCTAAGATAGCTAAATAAAAGTTATTGGATGATATTACTAATAATTTCAGTCATTTATTAGTAATCCTATCTGATGGCTATCATTTAACTATATTCATATGAGTTCCAAACCCATAAAGATACCATAGAATTTACCAAATTTCTTTTTAAGTTTTCTCTCTCTTACATCTCTCCCATTCTTATAAAATTAAAATTAAAAAAATTATATTAACACTTATATTTTAATTTACTAATTTAAAATTTTTATTTAATAATATTAGATTATGTTTATGATACTTGTGAATAATTTATACTATTTTTTAAAATATTTTTCAAGACTTTATTTAGGTTACTTATTGAATTTTATATTCTTAAATTGATTTTTTGTAATTTTTTTAACTAATTTGTAATAAAAACATTTATAAATATATATTAGTGCATACATACATAGCACATGTATATTTGCATTGTTAAAATATGTTATATTATTTTATTAGAATAAATCTTTAATTTTATATATATTATCATATTTTTAAGGATATTATTGTTAGGGAACATTTTGGTTTAATTACTTATTTCAAATTCATTTAGAGCAAGTTTATTGGTTTTTTTTGTATGTAAGGGTATTTTAATTAAATTGAATTAAATCTTTTATAACATAACAATAAATAAAAGATAGAGTAATTTTATATAAACATTCATTCTATACAATAACAAACTAAATATAGTATAGTATATTATCTTATCCTATGTAACATTATATTATACTATTCAATAACTCTTATATTATACTATGTGCGAAACGAGGCCTAAGGCTTTGAATTTGTCATAATATTTAAATTTTGAGTTAATTAGGTTAATATAAATTAATTTTTTATCCGATTAATAGAAAAAAATTATGAGTAAGGTTTAGCTACAAATCTTTTTTCATTGTATAAAAAAAATAATTTTAACAAAAAAATAAAATTCATAAAAAACTTATGACTTTTCTTTAAAAGATAAAATTCATGAAAATTGATTAATTAACTTATATGTCAATTTTTAAATCACTAAATGCAATGCACATAGTAATTTCTTTTTATTAACTTAAAAGTTCTTGACATAGTTAAATTACAATTAGCATAATAACAAAGCTTTTTCAATCAAAAGTTAAGGAGCTAAAATTTTGCTAATGTCCCTATGCTCATAATTAAACTAAACTTCAATATAAGGTTTAATTGATGCTCACCAAAGACTATAATAGGGATTGTATTTTCTCTACCTTTTGTTAAGGAAAATAGAAAATACTAACTATATGATGATCTATTTTCTCAACCATTTTCACCGAAATTAACACAAATTTTTATATTACAGAGATAAAATCTCATAAAAATGGATTAGAGGAAGCATGAAATATAAACTTTCAAGAAGGATATAAAAATTATTTCATATAATACATGCAAAGGAGAGATTAATTTTATTGAAGTATGTTTATCAAATTAGATTGCAATAATATACATCACCAAAAACAGATTCTATACTATAAAAAGAGATTTGAACATTGGAGAAACGTTTTGCCCATTCTTAATAAATTTGGAGTTTGCTAGAAAAGAAAAATTGATCATTATTATTTGCACTCATTATCTTTACTATTTAAATCATATCATACAGAAAACAAATATTATTAACAAAAATTTTGCACTCTCTTTTTAGAATCAATTTTCCACACTCAAATTTAGAGAGATGAATCTTTAATTTTTATGGTGCTAAGAAAGTTTGCATCAGAATTTTGAAGAATGGACTTTTTATTTCATGGAAATTTTCTCATAGATTCTTATACACAAGTTGAATGAGGAGAATACAATTTTCGTCCCGAAGCATGAGACACTTCCAAACATTCTTTCTTGAATTTAAATAATTCAAGGGATGTGACAATGAAGTTAACTTGCAAATGCAAGATGTAAATAATGGATATAAATATAATATTATTTAACTTAATTATTAAATTTAGGGATGAGGCAATGAGCATTCTTACATTTAGATTTTTTTATTTAAAATTTATTACCATTGAGACTGTATTATTATTATTATTATTATTATTATTATTATTATTATTATTATTATTATTATTATTATTAAGTTTTAAAGTTGGTTATATCCTGGATAACACGGATAGAATTACATTCTATACCATAAACCGTTTTTTATTTTTTGATAATATTAGAAATGATATTCCACTTAATGTAGACAGATAAAATTTGAGGTTTCAAACCTCATGCACAAAGAAATAAAATTTTTCAAGTAATATCGAATATCAGCATTACACTATTAAAATATCAATCACACCATAAGCCTTTGTTACTACATATATATATCCACACACACACACACTGCTGCAGCCCTCCGTTCTTATTAGCCAAATGCTGACTTACTATAGAATCCATGTTTTAAACGCAAACGCTTCTTTCTTTTTTCCATAATCTTGCCCGGAAACAAACAAATGGTGAAGAGTAGGAGGCCAGAATTTTTTATCTTGTATTCTTGTTTCTTGTATTCATTGGCTTTTTCTGTAACTTATTGGTTATTTCTTTTCATCTATACTTTAATTACTTTCACTTTTTTTATTTGTACAAAAAAATTATGTTATTAATTTAAAAATAATAAAGTGTATCATAGTTAATTTGCCATCAATGTTAACTATTTTCATTAACCAATGAATTTAAATCAATTTTACTCCTTCTCTTTTACCTTTACAATAAATACACTCATTAATAAAAGCAAACGGTGTTGGTAGCAAATTAATTATAATATAATTTATTTTTTTATTATTATTAAATTAGTAGTATTATTTTATGCAAGCAAAAGAATGAATATTACTAATCTCCGCATATGGATATAAAGATTAACAACTTTTATATATTCTAAGTATGCATGGCCGGTAATATTGGATTCCATATTAATATTCTGATTATAATATTCCTCAGTTTTCTCATAGTCTTAAATTCAAATTTGTTTTTAACATTAGGTTGTAGGAATGAATAACAATCTGAGATCAATTTAAAAAAGTCGGGTGTTGAATCAGTTACGGTATAGAAGGTGGCCCTATATCTGGATTTGACATTTAAAAAATAATCATAATTATATATATTTCGCTATTAATCTACTTCCTTTAAGCTTAAAAATTCTTAATCTATGAATTATGATGCAGAATGTAGTTAACTTCGGAAGCTCTCTTCTATATTATTGCAGATGAGACTGTTAAGCGATAATGAAGAGGGATTTTTCCACATTATATATAATTTAAGTGCTTAATTGCATGTTTGGTAATATTAATAAATTTTTTGAGGAAAATGATCAACATCTTGATATACTATTTCGGAAATAATTATGATATAAAATTTATTACAAATTTTTTATATTTTTTTAACATTATTTCTCTTATTTTTTATTGACTTAAGAGTCATTTGATTCATGTAAGAAATAAGTTCCTGCGAAAAGTTAAATTTCTTAAAAAGTTACTTTTGATATTAATTTCTCGAAAAGTTCTCAATGTTATTTGGTTGACACGAAAGAAGCTACATTTTCTAAGAAATAGAAGTTACTTAGGGAGAGTGAATAAATGATTTCTCACATTCTATGAGAAATACAATTTTCTGAGAAGTGATTTCTCATATTTTGTGGGCAATCAAATAATTCACCGTTTTCTATTTCTTGATAAATACAACTTCTCACATTTTTATTGGGATTCAAACGACCCCTTAGTATTACTATACTATCTCTCCCAAATTGTTTCAGTCCCATTCGGACCAAAATTTCAGGGAGGTATAACATCACTTTTTTTTTTTTTTGGTACACGAAGTATATTACAAGAAATTTTATGTATATCTTAGCCTTTAGGAATAGAAGAAGTAGAAATTAGCGTATTGCACAAATACCAAAATTGTGCTTGTACCCAACTTCTAATGTAGAAAGTTGACACAAAAAAAAATGATGTAAAATTGAAAAACCAAGACAAATTTAAGTTGAAGTAGAGTGGAATTCTTTTTCGATTTACGTGCTTTTTTTTTTAGGTGTGAATGATTTAACAGCAATACTACATATAATAAAAATATGATATAAAATTAAATTTTAAATGTAAATTAATGGATGACATTAAATATAAAATGTTAAAATAAATTTATAAAATTCAATTCAATAAATATAAAGAACTGAAAATTCAATTTCAAATCACATTTTCAATATTTATACTATTTTTATTATTTTAGAGGGTTTTTTTTATTTTTTTGGATAAAGGATCAAGTGGTATGAATAACACCCCAAAACGAAATTAGGGCATTTTCAAATTAAAGATTCTTAGCATAAAGCTTATTATTTTACTTAAGGATTCTCTTATAGAGTTGATTTTTAGTTAACAATAATACTTTATGCAATGAGAATAAAATTCAGAATTAAATTTCAAATGTAAATTAAGGATATCATTAAATATAGAATGATGAATTAAAATTTGAAAATTTAATTTAATAATTGCAAGAGATTTGAAATTTCATAACCCATTTTTAATATTTATTGTATCTTTCTTTCATTAAACAAAATGATTGTTTGCATTTATCGAGATTGGTCCCTTGTGAGAGTATCGTTAACCTTTTTCAGAGTTGCAAATAAAGGTGACAAATGGATGGATTAAGATGGATATTGATTGAGTTAAAAGCGGATGGGTCATTGTTGATCCACTTATTTATTTATGACCTAATATAAAATTTTAAATAGGTCATGGATGACCAATGACCCTTGGATATATGGTTAACCTGACCCATCCATTTATCCATCAAATTGTTATTATTTTATATTTTATCATTTTTATTGACATTATTTTTTACCACTATTTTATATTTATTAGTATTATTTCAAAATAAACTTATGCTATTAAAATTTTTATTCTTTATTTTTATTTACTTTTTAAAATTATAATTTTTATCTTATTTTCTTAATATTAATTATTAAAAATTGTTTTAACATTAAATGTAGTTGATTAAATAATTTAATTTTAATATATATTAAATAAAACTTATTTAATTTAAAATAGACATTATGATAAAATTAAAAAAATTCTAAATTCTAAATTATGTATATTCTTTTACAATAATAAATTGTACTTTTAAAATTACATATATATCAACAATCAGATTTTAATTTTTAAAATATCACTTAAAAAATAAAAATTGACTTTATTGATATGTTGATATTTACAAAGTATAGTTAAGAATCTAACATATAGTTATACGGTATATTATATGTGACACATAATATTATAAAAAATTTTATTTAAAAATTGAAAAAAAATAATTTTATGATTATTTTTAAGTTTTAAAAGTAAAAATAATAAATTATATAGATTTTAGTACAAAAGACTAGACTTAATTTTACTTTTTTATAAAAAATTGATATTGTCACATATATAATAATCTTATAATATTTTATTTCAAATAATTAATTTTAAAGATATTTAATTTATATTAAAATTTTAAAAATATTTTATTATAATATTTTTTATTTTATAATATTTATTTATATAATGTACAAATCTACCTCCTATAAATATAAATGGATAAATGATTATTCATGGGTTAACCCAATATGACCCTTATTTTAATAGGTCAATAATGATCCAAATCATATTTACCCTATAGATATGAATGGGTCAAAATAAAGATGGATATGAATGAATAAATAGATATGAGTCAAAATTGTCAAATCTAGTTGCAAATATCTGTCTTTCTTTCAGGGTCGCAGCTTCAAAGGAGTCCACATAAACGCGGACTGATCTTGGCCCAGTTCGTACAAGTCCGGTCCACTCATATATTATTAATTTTTTAATTTTTTTAATTTTTATATAAATTCAAATTTTAATTTATATAAAATTATATGATCTTTTTTCATTGTTATTTATATAAGGTTGTTATATATTATTTATATATAATATTTTTATTTTATAAATATTTTATAACTTATATTTTATATGTATAATATTTTTTAAGAATATATATATAACATAGTATAACTTAATTATAAATAAATATGTGATATTTTTAAAAAGGTTTTAATTTTTATTTAAAAATTTAAAAATATAATATATTTCAAAATTTAATAAAAAATCGCAAACCAACTTATTTACCTACTGACCTACAAGTATTGAATTAAAACTTCTAAAATTCAAGTGCGTGAAATATGCAATGGCCTGGCTCAACCTGCGAAAATGTCTGCATAAATGTCGATTCGCATAACTGGAGGCCAACTTGGCCTGTCTGTCCAACGATTCTAATATTTTTCATAGCAGAACTACCACACTTTGAGTGAAAATTTTAAATATGAATGCTTTAATTTTGGGTTAAAACGTAAGCTATTGAAATATGTTCAATATATAATCAATGACTTTCTTTAATTACTAAGTTAAGGGTATGATTCCATACCCCCAAAAAAAAAAAAAAACAAGTTAAGGGTATGATATATAAATTGTTAATTTTTTAAAATTACCTCACTATTTAAGACTTAATATTATATTAACTTCTAGTTTTTTTGGTAATAACACTTTTTTGTTATATTACAATATTTTAATTTTTTACTAATGTTTATTACATTTGTTCATTTTAACCTAAAACATTTTCATAATAGTGTTTAACAACTAGATTAATTATGAAAAGAAACATTATTAACAAGAATCAAAAAAATTAAATCATTTACAATAATGGAAGACTTTTAGAAGAATTTTTTAATTAGCGTGTATTTAATATTAGTCATTTATTTTTGTTCATTTAGATTTTTGGCAAATTTCTTAAAATATTCTTTTCTTAAAGGTAAATTTCCTACCAAATAGTATTTTTTTATTTAATTTTGTAAAATTATTTTTTTTTCTTATGACAATATTTTTAATTTTTAGCAATTTTATAAATTATTTACTAATCCATATGATTTTTATAATAGATTATGATAAGGACTTCCATATAATGTGCAGTTTCAATACATACAATTATATAATTGTCCACATTGATAAATTATGTTTTGTATGATAGTAAATTTATTCAATTTCACTTGAGCTATATTTTTATAATTTATTCACATACATTTTTTACGATTAACATTTTATTCAATTATATTTTTTATCCAATTTTAAATTTGATAATCATGCACAAATCGTATGGTCTCCTTTATCCCAAATTCCTTAATGTAAACCTAATTTGAAGCTTAATTTTAGAAATCATTTGCACATAAAAGCATGCCTAATTGTTTTGAATTATTTTGACAAATATTTGATGAAAATTAGGATTCTTTTTTATAACAATTTAAAATTAGGTCTATTTTTGCAAATTTTGGGACTACAAAGATCAAGTTCATTACATATACCATTTCTGCTTAATTAATGTATATTTAATTTAAAGTATAATACTTGAAATTAATATAAAAAATATTGACAAAATTTAAATAAAAAAATTGACATTAATTATAAAATATTTTTGTTAAAAAATAGGTTGTATAATTAATTAATTCAATTAGTATTTCTATATTGAAGTTTTAACTTATTTAAAATATTTTTATAATAAAAAATAAATATAGTGTATTATATCTATATTAGTTAATAGTATTAATATTTGAACTATAAATAATAAGAGAAGGGGAAAAAATTGAAAAAACATGTTATAGGGAAAACAAGAAACTAATGAGAATCAATGAAAGAGATGAGATGTAGAATAATGTAAAGCCTAGGCCCTAGACACATCTAAAATAGGTGAAATGGGTCTATGAGCTTAATTTGTGTGGGTTAGCCTGCACTTAAAACTAGTGAAAAATGAGAAATTTACCTTGTCCCAATTGTGGATTGGACAAACTTATAGTTAACTTACATTAAATTTTAAATTTATTATTATTCTAATAAATAATTGACTAAATACTAATGGATAGTCAAAAAATATTATTGGACCATGTTGAGTCAATATATGGATTGACTTTTTTTATGATAGTAAAAGTGGTTAAATTATTAAATGCACACATGTAAGGAATAGGGATCAAACCTTAAATGTAGTAAAAGGTGTAGAGTTTTTAAGGGATATCAAATGTCATTTAAACTAAACATTTCCAGCTATAAATTGACTTTTTTAATCTTAGACAATGTGTGTTTATTATAAAAGGATTAAAAAATATAAAATATATCAAAAGCCTATGATCATGTAGGCTTGTTTGCATAAGGTTGAGTATGCATGTGTTAACTCAAATAAGTTCACACGTAAAACAAGCAAGAAATAAGAAGCATGTTTTGCCCTATATTCGTATGTAGCTTGCAAAGTCCATAGGTTTGTGACCCATTTTAGATGTCTATTGACTTATAAATAGTAAAAATTGATATGAAAAAAAAGATATAATTGAAGAAATGAAAAGAGAAACAATGTATGAATCATAAAATAATAAGAGTTAAAAAATGATTATATTGTTAAATAATTCAATTAAATAAAATAATGATAATAGTAAATAAATTAATTAAATATTTAATTTATTTAAGATTTTATAGTAAAAATAAAATATATTATGTTATATTTATAATATTTAATTATATTAGTAGCATTTAAGTTATAAATAATAACTGTGAAAAAAAAAGAATAAAAACACACAATAGAGTAAACAAAAAGGAGAGCAATAATGAGTAAGTTATAAAGTAATAAAATTTAAAAATATGTAGTTAAGTAATTTAATTAAATTATTTTTAAGTAAAAATAATATATTATATTATATTTATACTATTTAATGATATTAATATTTGAACTGTAAGTAATAAAAATTAACATGAGAAAAACTACACACTAGAACAAATGAAAAGAATAAAAATATTATTTAATTATTTAATGACAAATTAAAATTAAATCATTAAATAATTTAAATTAACATTTTAATACTATTGTGCAAATATTTTATTTTATTTTATATAATTTATGTTAATGTTTATGCACAGGGGCATCAAAGTAATTAAGCTTCAATTGGTCCGTGCCCTAACAAATTCACTGGGGACATTTAATAATTATCTTTCTTCTCATGATATGAAGCATACCCCAAATGGAACAAAGGGAACTTTAGGGCCTCCAAATCCTACCTTCGTCACATGTTCAAACGGTCTAAGCACGGATGCCAGGACTTCTCACTTAAATATAAAAAAACTTACCTGTCTTTATTGTTCCGACCACAAAGTGGCAGTTTCAATCGGAATTGATGCGTTGCATCGGGATTTGCTATAATTTCATTGGTCCTCCTTCTTCTTGTTTTCTTAATGAAAAGTTTTAAATAATTTAGAATAAAAATATTGGCATCGACGATAACACGAGTAACATTAGATTCTAATAAAATAAAAATTGGTAGTTTTGAGAGATTAATTTAGTTGGTTAAAAATTGAGAACATAATATTAATGCTTGTGACCTCAACTTTTATTATAGTTGTAAGTAATAGTCTACTACATATTATATATATCTTGAACATATAGTCTTTTAAATTTTGAGACTCATTTCTTCACGTTTAATCCAACTTAATTAAAAAAATCATAAACTCAACATATAAACACAAAATGACTATGTAATATTTAATTTTTAATTAAAAATACGAAAGCAATTTTAATTAACAAATTAAAAAAATATGACATTTGTTATGATATTTTTAAGATTTCAAAATCATAGCAGTAATGTAACAAATTTTAAAATTATTTAATTGCAATCGTTTCTTTTTTAATGAATATAATTAAATAATTTTAATTTGTCAATTTTTAAAATTTATTTCATTATCGTAAATTTTAAATCCTTTAAATAGCATAAAATTCAACTAAAAATATATGTAATTTTACCATAAAAAATTATAAATATGATTTGTTTGAATGTACACAATAAATCATAAGGCCGAAGACTTTTCATTTCTTTTTAAAGTAATTGTTCTTGCATAAATTTTCCAAAAAAAGATAACACAAGGTGTTTAAGAAAGCATAACATGTGTAATTACTTTTATATTTTTTCCATGACTTCCATACATATAAATATAATATTAGATATAAATATGTAAATATATTTAAATTATTTTAATTTTTATACTTGATGATAATATCTTTAAATTAATAACATGCTTAATTTGTTTCTCATATCATGTTCAAGAAAATAAATTTTTATTTATTTACGTCTTTACTTAATATGAGTATACATTATTATTTGCATAATACTGACCAAAAAAAAAGTATAGAAAATTGTAAACTATCCCTTTAAGGTAGTTGGCTTTAACACTTGCAATTATTAATTTTGACAATTAATCCCTCAAAGTTATTAATAAG
Source organism: Sindora glabra (assembly GCA_020226215.1). Taxonomy (NCBI): domain Eukaryota; kingdom Viridiplantae; phylum Streptophyta; class Magnoliopsida; order Fabales; family Fabaceae; genus Sindora; species Sindora glabra. Next base: position 18,722,024 of record CM035233.1, read on the forward strand.
TGAAAATTTGTATCCACATAAGACATAAGGTTTTCTTTTTTTTTTTTCATAATTTTGGAAGGAATATAGGTACCATATTATATAAACACAAAAATAAAAATGCAAGAATCTGTTTATGAGCTATTGTACTGGCTTTTGACAAGTGAACCTTATCAAATGATTAAAATATAGAAAAAAATTCTAAAAATTATATATACATATTATATTGCTCCTAAATTTGAGCCATAAACTATGCTTAATTTTTTCACAAGGTTTCATGTGAAACTAAGTATATTTTTTCCTTAAATCATTCATAATGTTGAATCTAATTTATCACTCATAAATAAGTTTGAGGGGTTAATTACAAAAATTAATATTTGTGAATGTTAAATGTAATTATCCTAAAGTTAAAGTTGAAAGGATAATATATATTTTTTTCAAAAAAATGGGTAAAAGAAATGGAGTTAAATTTCCTTTTATTAGCGTGTTAACAAATATAGAAATATTAGTACTTGAAACAAATCACAAAAATAAATTAAAAAAAATAAAGAATTGTTCCACCGAGAATACCCTTAAGAGAGGAATAACATTAAGAATCCAAACATGTTTCAAAACTGTTGCTTCGTACATATGCAATAATTTATTTGTTCAATTTTGTGCAAAAATTCACGGGTCATATATTAGATTATCATTTTAATGTATCCAGAGAAATTTTTAATTCGTCATTCAATACGCAAGATATATCTTAATTATTATATGTAGTGAACATATAAATTATATATTAGTGGTTAATTGAGTATTCGAATCAATATTTTAAAATCCAAATCCAACTCAGACTTTGGGTCAACTGGTTGGATCTGGACATGGTCCTAAACCTTATAATGAACCAGGATGAACCACTGACCCGTAATAATGGTTGATTCGGATTTGAACTCTCGAATTCGGAGAAAACTCAAAAATTAGGCTGACCCAATAATTTGATTAGCATATAATATTTAACTTAATTCTTAACATTAATGGGGACATAAATTATATATTATTAACTAATTGAATGTTTAAATTAATATTTTGAAGTCGAACTTAATTTGACTGAATTAATTGGTTGGACCTGAATCCAAACTTCATAACGAACCAAATTGAACCATTATACTATTTCTTCCATTCCTAAATTTACTTATTTTTAATAAATTTTAAAAGTTACCCATTATACACAAAATTCAAGATAGTTGAAAATAGAAAGAAAAATATAAAAATAAATATAAGTTGATTAATACTATAAAATAATAAAGTATTTATTAATGAAAAAGAAGGATAAATTTGAAAAAAAAATATTTAATACTTCATGGGAATTCTAAAACGACAAATAAAAAAAATAAAAAATCTTCTTCAAAATGCGACAAATAAAAAGGAATTAAAAGAGTATAATAATGGTTGGCTTAGATTTGACCTCCTGGAATTGAAGAAGACCAAAAAACCCGACAAGCATGCCTCCCGTTGTATAATAATAATAATAATAATAATAATAATAATAATAATAATAATAATAATAATAATTGGTATTTATGCGGTCACCGTGAGAAGTATCAAACCCTAACCTACCTAACTCACACCCTTGTTAAATATAATGTGGAAAAAGTTAAATATAATATGATTATCATGTTATACTAAAATGTATTTATTTTTATAGATATTATATGATTATTTTATTATTTTTATATATCACTAATAATAATATATTTATTATTTCTATAAATATATATTAGACTAAAAAAATATAACATAATTCAATGCTTAGGTTAAATTCACAAACTTAAATGCTTAATATATTGACAATTCAAGTCCAAAAAGAATTAAATTAAAGTAAAATAATTTTATATTTGTAATTGAAATAAGTTTGAATTTGATCTACTATCAATATGAAATATTTTACACTATCAATAAATTAGAAGATGGCAAACCATTAAAAAAATAGTATTTAAAATTTTTTATTACAGTATAAAAATTTTAACAATTTTTAATTAGCATAGCCACAAATGAATAATTGACAATATAAAACTAATTTACATTGACAATGTATCAAATTTAAATCCAATTGAAATTAGCTAAAATTTTGAAACTACCTTTAATTTCTAAATTTTATTTGTGCTACATCTATATTTGATTTAATGGTTATAATTGAAATAATATCAATATTTATATTTTTTTATTTAAAATAACCTTATACTAAATGATAATTGTAAATTTTATTTTTGCTTCAAAACATATAATGTTTTTATATGTTACGTGTAATGTGTGTGTATATGTGTGTCTAAATATTTCAACCAATTTAATTGATCCAACCTATCTCCGACCATCTTATTGGGTAAATGACCAAATCAAATTTTAAAACATTAGTTTAAACCATTAGATACACATGTAAGAATTAAAAATCAAACTCTTAATATAAAGGAAGGCATAAAACCTGCATAAGACATATGTTGCCACTTAAGCTAAAAGTTCTCAACAATTCTTTTTTTTTTAAAGCTTAACTAAAAATAAAACCTATGTTTTATCTATTATCATTTTTCATTTTTTTCCATTAAAGCCCCATTTGACACATCATATAAGATTAATAATATAGAATAGACTATACAAACAAAATTATATAATGTTTAGAGATTTTAAATGGATTGTATAGCTTATTCAAAAATTTCTTATTATATATCTAATTCCATATAAGGCTATCCATTTCTTAGGGGAAAGGATAATAATTGATCATATAGTATTAAGATAAATACTAAATTATTAAGATTAAAAAAAACTCTTTTATGTCCTTATTGTTAAAATTTTTATATACATTACCACTAATTATAAGTATTTTATTTTTTAATAAAACTAGTTAAATAATGATCTAAGAGATTTTTATTTTTTGAAACCTGATTTGTTAAAGTGGTTTATTATTTGAGATTATAGATATCTAATTTTAGATTAATATATTTGACGATTAAAGTATAGACCTATACCTTTTGTAACCTGTAATGAAAGGATGTGATAAGGTTTTATTTATATTAGCTAGATCCCTTCTCCACTCCTAACCTAATTTATTCATTAGCTTGTCCTGTTAAGAACTACACAATCTAAAAGAAGGAGAGAAAAATCTATGCATGTGGTAATCATTTGAATACTACCTTGTAAGGGTGCCAATTCATATCATTTAAGTCAATTCATTTATTAAATATGTCAAAATGGGTCATTCCACTGCAACAAATTAACACTTGTACCATGAATTATGCCATGAAAATTTAAAAATTATGGCAATTTACCATTTGCCACAGGAAAAAAATTCAAATAAATGTCCAAAAAAATTAAAAAATTATGCCATAGAAAAACTTTACCTATAGCAAAATATCACTTGTACCATAAACAAAGCTACGGGAATACAATCTATATGGTAAAGTATCATTTGTGCTATAAAAAAATTTTATCCATAATAAAATATCACTTGTGTCATAAAATTAAGCTATAAGAACACATTCTTAGTGGCAGAATATCACTTGTGCTACAGAAAACTTTATACATGGCAAAATATTACTTATACCATAAATTAAGTTATAAAAATATATTTTATATGGTGAAGTATTACTTGTGCTATAAATTAAGTTACAAGTATGTATTTCTTGTGATAAAGTATCACTTATTCTATCATATAAGTCAAAAAAAATTATCTATAATAAAGTATTACTTATGTCATGAATTAATTTTATGAATAAAATTATAGTCAAATATATCATTTTTTGTGACTATACATATAAAAAAATATTATTTATAATAAGTGCAATATACTATAATATGGTAGACAATAAAAAATATAAATATTTATATATTATGAATGTTTAGTAAATAATTAATTTATCAATTGATCAACTGATTAGCCCCATAAATCAAAACAAAAAAAATTATAGAACTTATTATTTTCAATTAGTATATTTATAAAATATATGTAAAAAGATAGAACTACCCATAAATTATATAATTATGTACTTTTAATATTTTTCTTAAAATAATTAAAATAGGAGTTGAACCCTAAACTTTAAAATATGTAAGAAAGAATTCAATTATTAAATTCCTAAGTATTTTTATTTACATATATACCAAATTTAATATTTATTAGAATGTAACTATTTTTCTTAAATAATAAATAATTATTTAACTTTTCATCAATTAAATTTATATAATTAAATTAATATAAATCAATAAAATAAATATTATAATATATTAAATATTATATTATATAATTATTCAATGAATTTAAATTTTATACATACTAAAATTAAAAGTTAATAGGATTTACATTTACATATATATAATACATACATACAAAAAAAATTAATTCATTATTCAATCTAATTTTTAAAATATCAATTAAATAAAAAATTCATTCAAGGTATATAATATTATAAAAAATTATTTTTTATCGCATCACGTTATTCTTAAAAAATGTGTTAACCAAAAAGATATATATTATGAAAATATTAAAATTATTATATTATATATAAATAGTATAATTTATGAGATAAGTTATGAAAAATTTTATTATAGAAATATGCAATAATAAATTTTACATTTATCATTGTAATATTAACAAAACTTTCATTAAAATTGAAAATACTAGTTATGTAAAATTATGTATAATTTAATAATAATAAAATTATTATATTAAAAAATATTAAGCAAATTATATTTAAGGGAGTAGGTTAATGAGTTTATAATAAATTTTACATTTATCCTTTATTAATTTCATTTCTCTCATATATTTTGTAATAATTTTTTCCTTCTAAATAATAATTTAATTAATTTAATCTATTCATTTGTAATTTTATTGATAGGTTAATGAGTTTATAAATGGAAGAATAAAAATTAAATATAAATAATATATGAGAAAAGAAATTAATATAAAAAATCTATGAAGGTTTGAATGATTTAACTTATATTTGTAAATGATAAAAATATGTATTATTAATAAAATTTAAAATTTAATAATTTATAATAATTGAAATTCTAATTTATAATTAAAATTTAAATATATATAATATTTCAAAATTATGATTTGTATAGATATTTATTTCATATAATTTAACCTTTATTGAAAGAATTTTAGAAAATAATAAAAAATTACTTGAAAGATGTAAAAATTTTATTTTTATTTTCTAATAACTAAATTGATAATATTTAATGAAAAATATTAATAAAAATATAAAATTAGTTAATTAATTTTATGAGAGATAAATTTAATATAAAATATTTATAACAGATAAATTTAATATAAGCAAAATTAGTAATGAAACAAGTGAAAATTTAGTTTATAAAAAATTAAATTTTAAAATAAAATCATAAAATATTTTTGTATTAGTGTATTTTTATTATATGTATTTATGTAATATTTTTTTATTATATAATTAGTATCAAATAAGTATAATTTTATTTTAAAAGTCAATTAGTCTGATAAAACTTTATATAAAATATATTATATTATACTACTAAAGAAGCAAACTAGCATAATGGTAAGGTATGATATTTATCAATTTGGAGATTCAAGTTCAATTTTCGATAAATACAATTCATAATTTCTAGATAAGTAGAATTTCAACAATTTATCCTAACTAGATATAAGTCAATAGTATTAATAAATTTCAATATATGTATAAATAAAATGATAGAATAACACCTAATTGAATTGATTAAATAATTGATTTAATTCAGATATATAAAAATTATTTTAGCTAATTATATTAATTTTTATATTTATTTTATTTTAATTTTTATTACAATTTTATTCGTGATAATATGAATTATTAGCTATGGATATGCATTTCTTGCCATGTTTGTACTCATGATTAAAAGAATTTATTAGTCATAAGTAAACCCATGGAAAAAAATCATTTATGCCACGTGATCTTTTTCTCTGTAGTAATTTCCTTACCACACTTACTTGTGCCACAAGACCATTCAACCAGTATTGCTATGACTAAATACCATAGCCACTAAAATTTTAATTTTGTGCCACGATTTTAACCATAATACAAGTATTAATTTGTTGTAATGCTCATTTAACTTTTTTAGTAATTTTAATTAATAAAATTTATATTATGAAATTTTTATTAAATTTAATTATTTAATATTTTTCATAAAAATATTTTTAATTATTAATAAAATAATATTTTAATTTTTTATTATTATTTTATTAAACTAATAATTTTATAACTTTATTATATATATATATATATATATATCTATTTATGATTAAAATATTAATTATTTTTTAAATAAAATTTTTAAAAATTTAATATAAATTCTTAAATGGATTGGTGTATTAACTCGAACTTCAATAAATGTGTTATGTTCATGTTAAGTTATCATAATGTGTTAGAAATTGTTACCCCTACTACCTTGTATAGAAAAATTAAATGTACAATAAAAGTACATTTCCACATCTAGTTGTATATTCTTATTGATAATTAAATATAAAAGATCCAGGCTTTGATAATGAATTTTATCATTATTGTAATTAAAGTTTTCTAACAATTGATATCAAAGCCATTCATATTGAATTACTGAGAAGAAAATTCATTATTTTAACTTGTGATTTAATTTTTGTAATTATCTAGACAAAGCTTGAATTATGTGCTATTAATTATATTTGGATCACAATTTGATGTTAGGTAATGTTAATCATCTTTTATATTTTGCACCGCAAATTAATAGGTTTCACATTATGATTTGTATTGTGATTTATTATATACTAATTTGCCTTAAATGTTTTATTACATATTACATGTTGAACTTCAAAATTGACATTCAAAACATATAGGCATATAGGCTTATATAGATTCCAAATGATGTTGAACTCTGTTTGAATTTTGGCGTATAAGCTTATATATATCACCCTTATTATGATTTGATTTTCCTTAATATATATACACTCCAACAAACTCAAGTTTATATAAACATATATTTATGATGTTTATGGTTTATATAAACAAAAGTTTATGGATTATATTAAAAGCAGAATCTTCAAATTGTTTACATCTTACATATATATATACATATATTGCATTTTATATATGTAATTATTGAAGTTTGGATCCAAAAGCACATGCTAGATGTTTGTATATAATTGTTTTCTAATCATATGGTTATATAAATTGGAGATTTGGTTTTGTTTATATAGATATATTTTGAATCTCTAATTTTGATATATTTGGATTGATATAATGTTGAAATTGAAGGTGAAAGCAACTCATATATGTACTAATTTATGGATTTATAATATGTTTATATAATATTTATGGATTCAATGTATCTATTCTTATAGATTAAGCATATGTGGTTTACCTTTACACTTATACACACACATACATATGTAAAGCTTATTTAAATAAAGGAATGTGATTTGATATATATAACAAATAGGAATTCAAGTATATACAATTAGGATAATATTAGTGATATTTAATTTTGATTTAATATATATAATATCACTATTATGCTACTTTATAAATTCAAATTAATAGATTATATATATATATATATATATATATATATATATATATATATATATATATATATATAGGATTTTGATTCAAATTTTGATATTTTTTATTATTTAATTTTGGATATTTGATATTTTAAATTAATTAATTGAAATTATTTTGGATAATTACTATCTTAAAAAGAATTTTATTAGTAAAAATAAAAAAAAATATTTTTAATAATTATCTATTAATATTTATATTTGCTACTTTTGAGATTTAATACTAAAATAACTACTATATAAAGTATAGGATGAAGAAAATATTATAGCTTAAGTATATTATTTGATAATAAGCTACCATTAGTAGGTTTAATAGATTATTAATTTCTATTTCATCCTTATCATAATAAGGTGATAACATTTTATAAAAATCCTTTTTTTTTTAATTTTAGTGAGGTAGCATTAAGAATCAAGCAATATTTTCTTTTATCAGGTAAAAAAACTAATTAAATTTTAAGATTGTGTTGTGATATAATATGATTTTAATGATAAATATTGGTGCATATTTTTTAATATCCCTTAATTGACTAATCCTATTATTATTATTTTTTAGTAATTTAACTTGTAATTTTAGATATAATTTTAATATTTCAATTCTTTTGGGGAACTTATGGGTTAATTTAAATAATTAATATCAAAGTGAAATTATTTTATATTGATTCAAAAGTTTCTAAGCTATTGATAAATACTTACAGGATTCATTTTTAATTATTTAACATATTTACCTACCTAAAAAGGGGTAAATATGTATTATAATTAGAAATAAATTTAATCAAATAATTTTTAATTATTTTATACAATAACCCATCTAAAAAGGGTTATTGTATGTTATAATTAGAAATTAATTTAGTAAAATGATTTTATTTTTAAATTTATTTTATTATTGTATATTTTATCTAGCCGAAAGGAAAAAATTTACAATAATAATTTATTATCATAGTTGGCTTTAATTTTAGAAGGTTTTTACGTATTACATTCTTTACTCAAAGGAAAGAATATAGTAATATTTGTATACTCCTGAACATGATTATTTTGTCTAAAATTAATATATTACATTTTAATTTTTCTATATAATCTTTTTTATAGTAAATATATGTTATTGAATACATGGTATTTGAGAAATTTTTTATATCATTTACACACATGGTGCTTATATTTATAATTTTTTTTACTTTATTGTAGGTCTTACATGAACTAAGTAAGGTGTATTATTAAATTATGTTAATATTATTTTAATTTTAAAAAAATTAAATTAATTTATGTTTCTAAAAAAACATGTTAAAGGTATCTAATAAAAATTATAAATTTACCCCATATTAATCTTAATTTAATAATAGCTTTAATTTTTAAAATAAATTTATATTTTTAAACCTTATTTTTTTAATTGCACATATTTAAGATATGTTTATATGCCAAAGAATTAAAATTAATATAATTTGGATGTAATAATATTTTGACTTTGTGATCATTTATTATTTTACATTAGAATTGATCACAATCACATATTGCTTATGCCTAAAAGATCATTATTTTGTATAATTTTTTACATATCGGATCTTTTGAAAAATTTATAGTTTATTATGAATAATTATCACTAAAATAAGATTATTCATATTAATCATAAAGCCTTTAAGTTATATTATACGGGATTAATTTATGATTATTGTATACGGGTTGTTGCATATTTTAATTAAGGATAATTTGTGAAGTATATAAATTTTTAGAATTAATTTGGTTTTAAAAATATATTTGCCTAAAGAGGACATATTTTTAATGCTAAAGTATTCTCTTGGTTAACTTTGTGATTAGGAGGGTCTTTTATATACTACATGTTTTGCCTAAAAAATAGACTATAATAATGTACACTACTCCTATATCCAATAAACTATGAGTTATATTCTTACTTCCAATATTATTTTTTTTACTTTTATGATAAAACTATTACTTCTTTGATTAATCATTTTCTTTCAAGGCATAATCAAAATATGTTATTTTACTTTGATTATAAGCGTAAACTAGTCTAAAAGTCTATTTGTCCAAAGAAAATATTTTTTTTAATATCATATTATCTTTAATGTAACTGAGTTAATATATTGAAAGAGAACTTAATACCTACTATATATTCTACCCAAAGAGGAATTTATAATTATATATTGGAAACTTTTATATAAATCCTATTAATATATAAAAAAAATTCTTTATTTATTATGTGCTATTAGATGATTTGTACGACTAAATTTAACTCTATAATATTTTAAAGAATAATTAGATGAAACAATTTTGAAAATAATGTATACTATTGTATAACTTTAGTAACATGGTGATAAATTAAATTTTATATTATTTATGGCATTGTGGCATATTAGTTATCAAATATCATTTTTTTCCTTTTCTTCTTTGTCATGGAATTATATATAACTTTTTTAAAAAAATAAGTTTGATAAATAAATTATTAATCAATTAGTACAAATAATTATATTTTAAAATAGTGCACACTTTTTTTTAAGGGAATTGCACTAAATCTTCACATTAATGGGAGTTTAATTTAATGTTATGAAATTTTGCTTATATTACGAAATGCGATATCAATGTTCAAGAGCCTAGTTTGGTTAGAGACTATTTGATAATTTATTAAATTACTTTGTTTTGCAAAAGTGCATTTAAATATTAAAAATTATTTATATAGTTTAGTTTTTAATAACTTATATGTCATTACATACATTTATTTGTTAGAAAATATGTATGATAAAAAGGTAAAAGTTTCATTGAACCTTTTTTTTTGTATATAATATTTGAATTTTGAAATGATTTTTATCAATCATATTTTTGCTAATAGTTATAAATTTAACATATAAGTTATTATGTATTTCTTTAAGCATAATATACAATAATTTGTAAAGTTCTTTATATATGCATTCTGAATCCATTTTTTATGAGATGCCTTTTTTTGTTAATAGTGTATATTACTACCATTAGAGCTTTTCAAATTATTTATACTTTGTCCAGGTGATCTCTAAAAATATATTTTGGAAAAATCTCTTATTAAATTAACTTTGTGTCAATTTTAATATTTGGTTTTAATAGTCATGTAAGCTACTTGTTTGAGATACCAAAGTTAATTATATAATTAATTTCTTTTGATTATTAATTTATTTTATTTATATTATATCAAGTTCACGATTTAAGAAATCATAAATATCACTAAGATATCTAAATGAAATTTAAAATTTTCCCCCTTAAACCAAGATTCTTATATTTATAAAATGTTTAAAAGCATATTAAGATATAGGTGTTCAATTTCATTTTCCTATAATATGCTTATTTAATAGGAGTTATATATTATATAGAAAATTTTATCTTAATTGATAATTATAATATATTTGTTGGTACATAAGATGCATATGTCATATATATTATTATATAATTTGCTAATTTTTATCATATTGCTACATTATTGTGTATTTATATATACAATTTATGGATTCTTTATTAATATATGTATCTCCATATTGTGAAATGTGTCGATTATTATAATTATGAGGACTAAGACTTGATATTAGTTATTAGTTCCTAAGCTTGAATATATGGTTTCTATGCGCACCATATTGGAATAATAAAAATTACCTTGATAAAGGTTAGGTATCAAATCTAATATGTTGATTTTATATAATACATTATTAGGACTAAGATTCATTATTGATTGATTAGTTCCTGACATATATCTTTATCTCTTAATTAACATCATTTTTAAACTTTGAGGCATTTTAACAACAGATTTATCAAGATTAAGATTTGATGTCAATCATTGGTTCTTAAGTTATATATTTATCTCTTAATTTATATCATTTTGAAACTTAGAAACATTTTGACTAACAGATTTATGAAGATTAGGACTTAGTGTCAGTTGCTAACTCTTATATTTAATATTTGTCTCTTAATTGATACTATTTTAGAATTTTGAGATAATTTAATTTATTATTATTAGAAGATTTCTTTATCTTATTATTGAGTTTGTTATAAAGAAATCATTGAGAACTGGCTTAAAAAATAGCATGTTTTGTTAGATCAGGATTTTGATACTATTTTTTCTTAGTACACTTTCACATTAATGATTCATATTTAAGTAGTTGATAATATATGTAACTATAGAAGGTTTTATGTTAATAATAATACAATTACTGCCATGATTCAATATTATTAGTTGCTTAAGCGTAATTTGTGTTTCAAGTATTATCTCTTAGATAATGTGTTTTCAAAATCATGGCCATATTTTCAAAGTTTTTTGTTCAGCTTAAAATTCATTTTCATATAAAAATAAACTTTTTAAAATTAACACTACCTAAGTAGAAGAATGTTAAAATTTTTATGTAAGCTACCATTAATTGTAGGTATTTTACTTTTTAATAAAACTAGTTAAACAATGATCTAAGAAATTTTTATTTTTTGAAACTCAATATGTTAAAATGATCCATTATTTAAGCTTATAGATACTTGATTTTAGATTAATATATTTGGCAACTAAAGTATAGGAACCATATAAAATAAACCATATTAGATCCATTATTCACATTAATTGCCTTGATGAAGGCTAGGTTTCTATGATACAGTGCATAAAACTCAATAATATAAAATAAATTATACAATTGGAGCTTATACTATATTTAGAGGTTTTAAATGGGTGATATATATATATATATATATATATATATATATATATATATATATATATATAACCTATCCAAAAGCTATCTCTTATACATAGAATTCGATGTGAGGTTATCCTTTTTATAAGGAAGAGAATAAAGACCAAAATGGCAGCCTTTATAGTACCCATATAAGTTCCAAACTCATGCTAAGATAGCAAAATAAAAGTTATTGGATGATATTACTAATAATTTCAGTCATTTAATAGTAATCCTATCCAATGGCTATCATTTAACTACATTCATATGAGTTTCAAACCCATAAAGGTACCATAAAATTTACCAAAATTCTTTTTAAGTTTTCTCTTTCTTACATCTCTCCCATTCTTATAAAATTAAAATTAAAAAAATTATATTAACACTTATATTTTAATTTACTAATTTAAATTTTTTATTTGATAATATTAGATTATGTTTATGATACTTGTGAATAATTTATACTATTTTTAAAATATTTTTCAAGACTTTATTTAGGTTACTTGTTGAATTTTATATTCTTAAATTGATTTTTTGTAATTTTTTTAACTAATTTGTAATAAAAACATTTATAAATATATATATATTAGTGCATACATACATAGCACATGTATATGTGCATTGTTAAAATATGTTATATTATTTTATTAGAATAAATCCTTAATTATATATATATTATCATATTTTTAAGGGGGAACATTTTGGTTTAATTACTTATTTAAAATTCATTTAGAGCAAGTTTATTGGTTTTTTTTTGTATGTAAGGGTATTTTAATTAAATTGAATTAAATCTTTTATAACATAACAACAAATAAAAGATAGAGTAATTTTATATAAACATTCATTCTATACAATAATAAACTAAATATAGTATAGTATATTATCTTATCCTATGTAACATTATATTATACGATTCAATAACTCTTATATTATACTATATGCCAAACGAGGCCTAAGGCTTTGAATTTGTCATAATATTTAAATTTTGAGTTAATTAGGTTAATATAAATTAATTTTTTATCTGATTAATAGAAAAAAATTATGAGTAAGGTTTAACTACAAATCTCTTTTCATTGTATAAAAAAAATAATGTTAACAAAAAAAATTCATAAAAAATTTATGACTTTTCTTTAAAAGATAAAATTCATGAAAATTGATTAATTAACTTATATGTCAATTTTTAAATCACTAAATGCAATGCACATAGTAATTTCTTTTTATTAACTTAAAAGTTCTTGACATAGTTAAATTACAATTAGCATAATAACAAAGCTTTTTCAATCAAAAGTTAAGGAGCTAAAATTTTGCTAATGTCTTTATGCACATAAACTAAACTTCAATATAAGGTTTAATTTATGCTCACCAAAGACTATAATAGGGATTGTATTTTCTCTACCATTTGTTGAGGAAAAAAGAAAATACTAACTATATGATGATTTATTTTCTCAACCATTTTTGCCTAGCATTAAAAAGAATAAAATACAAAATTAACACAAATTTTTATATTACAGAGATAAAATCTCATAAAAATGGATTAGAGGAAGCATGAAATGTAAACTTTCAAGAAAGATATAAAAATTATTTCATATGATACATGCAAAGGAGAGATTAATTTTATTGAAGTATGTTTATCAAATTAGATTGCAATAATATATATCGCCAAAAATGTGGTGTTCCAATGGTGGCTAGAAGGTCTTCCACAATATTAGTTAAAGTGATTAGTTACTAGTATCCTACAAGCAAGTCTCCTAGTGGTGGTTTTCACCATAAACTCTCTTATATCCAAGTTAGATAGAGAAAAGAGAGTAGTATAAAGAATGATAGTAGTGAGAAAGTTTAAAGAGAGAAAATGTTATATACCAAGTCAATATAAATAGAGAGATGGTGAAAAATTATAGAGGAGAGTTAATAAGTAATTTTACTATGTTGGAAGATTCCCAAAGTATAAGCTAGTCTTTACATCTACCCATTCCTAGCTAGAGTGGTTCTATGATTATAACAACTTGTAATCAAATAGCTTGATGAGTCACTATTATAATATAACATCAATTGTTTAACAAGTTAGATGTCAGTTTTGAATTGACATATATACAAATAACATTGTATGTTTGAATAGTTGATGTCGGTTCCTTAATAGATGTGAAAAATAATTATAATACCTTAAAGTAATATTTAAAATTTTATTATTTAAAATGCCTCGGCATAGTTATTTTAATTAACAAAGATAGTTAAATTATATTAAATTCGGTAGGATTTTATTTTAAAATTTAATTAAATTTCTTATAATGAAATTCTCATAAGTTAGAAATATTTTAATAAGCATAAGTGTAGTGATTTATGAAAATGCATGCATAAGTTTAAGAAATGATTTCCCTAACATCATGAGAATATTTATATGATTATTTTTTAGTTCATAAATTTTTTAAGTTGTTAAAGAAATTATTAGGAAAAGGAATTAAGGAAAAATTAGGATTTATTTTGAATTAGTAAAATAAGTAAGTAGAATGTATGGTTAAGATTGAGTGAAGGTACGATTAGTAAATGAGATGACTCTTTAAGATTTGAACCTAAAACAATTGAAATCATATGAGAAGAACCAAAACGAAACTTAAGGCTACTTTTTTTTTCATACTTTCCCCTTTCTCAATCTTAATCCCTTATCTTTCTCTCTTTTTCACCTCTTCTCCAACTCTTTCTCTCTCTTCTTACTATTGCCTTCTATTCGTAACTAGCCAGAATGTCATTCATCATCCTTCCTTTTTAGCACGCTTCTTTCTAGGTGGTGATTATTCATCGATGCAAGGGATTGGTATGGCAAAAGAAAGCTTCTCTCTCCCATTTAGTTTTCTAGCAGCATTCCTTTTTCACGACAAGTAAGGTTTTGAGTTAACTCCATGAATAAAGGTAAACCATTTTAAAACATAAGATTTTTATATTTTAATCTATTAAAGTGTGATCCAAAAAAATCATAATGTTCACAATTTTTTATTCTTTAGTATAACATTAAAGATATAAAAATTTTATGCTCTAAAGTGTTAGAATAGCATATTTAGAGCATATGTAGACCATCAAAATGTAATATTTTTTATGTTTGGAATTTGAATTAGAAAATTCCTATGATATATGATTTGTTATTCTTAAAGATAAGGTTGAAAAATATAAAAATTTATGCTATAGATGTTAAAATAATATGATTAAAGTATTTCTCTAGCATTATATCTTAATATTTTGGATAATTCAAGCTTGATCTAAGAAAATCCCTAAAATATGAAATTTAATTTTATTGAAATAAATTTAAAAATATTATGGAATAAATGTAAGGAATTATAGAGTAATATAAATAAAACCTAGAATGGCGATTTTTGGGGAAAAAGTAAGTAATATCAAAATATTTATAATTTATCTTTGTAAATTGTAAAGTAGGAAGAAAAGAAAAAGATGAAAATAGAATATTCAAGGATTTTTAAAGTGAATAGACATTATTAAATGAGTGTATATCTCACCTAAACTAATGTTTTAACTAAATTCTTAAATTTCTCTTCATATAACTATATATATACGTTCATGGTTTTGGTTTGTAGAAATTCACAAGCCTTTATAGTCATTTATTTATAACTATAACTTAGGAAATCTAGAAAATTACTATTTATTAATAATCAACTTTTTGAAATACTTGACTAATTGTCTTATTCATAATTGATATGAATAGGATTTTTTTTTGTAAAATATTGATAATTGGTCCCTTGAATCAGTGATAAAAAAGTATAGTGTTGTTGTTGGTAATTATGGCATTATGTAGATGTGAAATTGTAGATCATAGAAGTATGGTTAATCTTTAGCCACATATAAAGAATGTGGTTTGGTTACGAATTTACATTGTTATGATTATGTCTAAAATATGTTAGAAAATGTATTATTAATTGTATTATGATATGAATAAAAGTTTATGACCATGCAGGAGGGCATGGTGGCACTACTTATATTAACTTATAGGGATGAATGAACTATTTTGTATTAAAATTGTAGTGTTAATGTATTGTGTAAAGCTTGTGCTCTAGTGTATAAATGGCATTATGAATTATGCCATGAATGATATTAAAAAAAAGGTGAAATATGATGGAGAGAGTATTATAAATACTAAATGGGAAATTCTTATTAGTATGTTTATGAAAGGTATAAAGCAGATCTTAGATGGACAAGGAGGAAAGCTTGTGAAAGGTATATGGTTAACCTAAGAGTTAAAAAGTAGATGTATACATTTTACTAAAAATTGTTATGTATTATGTTATGAAATTATTATTTTACTTATCCTTGGACTTTTTCTATTTAATGTGATTGTGATGATGTAGTTGTAGTTGAGCCCCCATTGGCTACTTGAAAACTAGATGATTAGGATGTATGTAAAATTATAATGGTTTTGCATAAATTGAGTAAATGAATATATTATGAATTGTAATAGAAAACATGAAATTTGAGCTATGTGCAAGTGTATCAAATAGAAAATTGATATTGCATATCACAAAATCTAAGAATTAAGTTTGCAATTATTTTTTATTTTAATATTTAGTTAGCATTTAATGATTTTATTTAACTGATTATAAATATGGTTGTGGTAGATATATACTCATTGAGTTGCTATAACTTATTCCTTTTATTTTTAATATTTTCAAGTTTAGTTAATTCATTAGAATCTTATTTCTATAGAGATCAAGGACCGCCTTGTTAAAATATTTTGACAATTAAATTAGAAATGGAGATTAGTGTGTTCATGCAATTAATATATGGAGGTCATATATTTTTATGTGATCCATGTCGTTAAGTTGCTAGAATTAGGATTTTATAATTTAGGATATATAACCCTTAAGGAGTACTAAAAAAAAGATAAACCTTGTATATTTTTATTTAAAAATTCAAAATGAATTTAAGTTAGAATAAA
Organism: Sindora glabra; assembly: GCA_020226215.1. Classification (NCBI taxonomy): domain Eukaryota; kingdom Viridiplantae; phylum Streptophyta; class Magnoliopsida; order Fabales; family Fabaceae; genus Sindora; species Sindora glabra. The sequence continues at coordinate 18,739,188 of CM035233.1, forward strand.
GATGGAGAGATTTTCATTGGGAAAAATTAGAATAGTTAATGTTGATTGTTAAGGCATATGAAAATAAAATAGAAGAATCCATACTAGTAGTGATTGGATTTAGGCCTTAATAAAGTTAGCATCAAAACAAGGTTTAGAGCCTAGGGGTGCATGGGCTAAAGGTATTTAACTGCTAAATCTAGCTAGGCAATTTAAGTTTATAGTAATGCAGCTAGCAACATTAATCATGAATAAAGGAATATCTGAATGAACTTTCTAGTATTTCTTTAAGACTTCCATAGGTCTCCTATTTTAAACTAATCCTTGTTTATTTATTCGTTAAACCCCCATATAGTTTATCTTTAAGGATAAACTATTTCCTTGAGAAATTGTTTCTAGTTCGAATGTTAAAGATACATGATGGTTTAAATTTATATGGAATATATCTTAGTTATGGTTTGTGACTAATGCTAATATAGACAACATTTATTCTTTGTTAGTTAAGAGAATGACTATATATTTAGGACTATGCATTGAATAATGAAATACCTTATCATTGATAACTCTTTGGCCGATGTGTGGAAGACTTGTTATTTCATTATGTTATGCTGGATAGAGGCAGTATACCCTTAAAACTAACCAAAGTATAGGTTAAGATTGAAACGCATGTTTGTATGTGCTTTACTTGAATGTGTTTAATGTGTGAGTAAATATACTAGTTTGAATTTATAAATTTGTAGGAAATTTGTTAAATTGTTAAAGTAATATAATTTGTGTGATTTTATTTAAAATATGCAAAGTACAGGATTAAAATGGGGTGAGTCCAAATAAATGGACTTGGCAAGGTTTCAAATTAGGTAGATGTTGTTAAAATGTAATGATTAGTGCCATTTAAGTTAAGTTTAGTAGCAAATTAATATTTTTGGGTCACAGAGCGCTTCATGAAGCATTATGTCATTAGAAGGATATTGAAAATTGTTATTGGAAGCCTCAAATGCTTCATAAAGAACTTCTTGAGCTTATACTTCTTCTAGCCCAAAGCCTTTTGTTAAGCATTTCATTTCCACCATATATTATTGGAAAAGTAAAAAAAAAATTTACAAAGTGCTTCACCCATTCTATTTTTGGAAATTAATTCCATTTGGAATTTTTGAAGGTTTATGTTTCTTATAATTACCATAAGGCTATTATATCATGATTGGTAGTGTAATGAATGTCATAAATTACTATATCATAGTTGGTTTAGTGTGAGTGAATGAGAAAGGTGAGTCTAAAAACTTAATCCAGAACTCGGGAATATTTTGTCAAGTAAGAGTAGTATGTTTCTATCTTAGTATAGTATCTTTAGAATTCGAGAACAAATTTTTTTAAAAAGGAAAAGCATCATAATGCTTTAAAGTAATATTTAAAATCTTATTATTTAAAATACCCCACCCTGAGTGAGTTATTTTAATTGATGAGAATAGTTAACTTATATTAAATTAGCCAAGATTTTATTTTAAAATTAAACTAAAATTTTTATAGTGAAATTCCCACAAGTTGAAAATGTTTTAGTAAGTATAAGTACAAGGATTTATGAAAATACATACATGAGTTTAATAAATTATTTCCCCAAAATCATAAGGTTTTTGATATAATTATTTTTTAGGTCCTAAATTTATTAAGTTATTAAGAAAACTATTGGGGTAGTGGAATTATAGAAAAAATAAGATTTATGTTGAATTGGTAGAATAAGTAAGTAGAATGTATAGCTAAGATTGAGTGAAAGTAAGATTAGTAAATAAGATGAGTGGTTAAGATTTGAACCTAAAACAACTAAAATTATGTAAGAAGCATCGAAAGAAAACCTGGGGTTGCTTTTTTTTTCCTTCTTTTGCCTTTCTTATGCTCGATCTCCCTATCTTTTTCTCTTTTACTACCATTGCCTTCTATTAGCTAGCTAGCTAGGATGCTATTCATTGTCCTTCCTTCTAAGCATACCTTTCTCTAATTGGTGGTTATCCATCACTGCAAAGGATTGCTATGGTAAAAGGAAGCTTTTCTTTTTTGTTTAGTTTTCTTATGGCATCCTTCCCTTTCATTACTAGTAAGATTCCAAGTAAACTTTATAAAATTTATTATGGCAACAAGTCAATAATTTCTACTATGAAAACTCCTATTAATCATGGTTGGACTAAATATATAAAGATCAAGTATTATTTTTTATGATGCTCAGAAAAGAACAAAGGATTAGTCTTGTTTATTACAACATGGATAACCAACTCACTAATTTGTTCACCAAAGCATTTCCAATACCCATATTTGAATTTCTATGATTTTTTCTTAAAGTATCCAATAAAAGCATCGAGAAAAAGAATATGGAACTATGATGCTTTTTCATGTCCTATATATATGTATATACATATGTACATACATATATACATGTATACATGTATACATGTATATATACATATATGTATATGTATGTATATATATATATACATATACATATATATATGTATATACATATATATACATGTATACATATATATATATATATATATATATATATATATATATATATACATCTTTTTTTTACGTGGGTATTTAGCTATGGCTATGTGAAAGTTATGAGTAAAGTAGTAGGTGTCATGCATATATGTCAGTGGGTGTTATGTATATATATTGTAGGTGTTATAATTTATGTTGTGGGTGTTTTATACATTTATGTTTTTAGGTGTTGCAATTTATGAAGTGGGTATTTAGTCTTATACTTGATTTATTGTATAAAAAGCCAAATGATTAAAGATGTCTTTATGTTTTAAAATCAAAAAGTGTGAACTCTATTCTTCTTTTTTTTTCTCAATATATCTAATAGGGTTTCTATTTACCCTTATGTAAAAGTACTCTTCATGAGCTAATTTTTCATGTAATGAAAAGTTGATGTTGGAAGATTATGGTAGGGTTTTGCTCCTATTATTACTCTATTAATTTGTGAATTTCTTTTTTGTGATTGAAGCCTTAATTGCCATGTTCTACTCAATGTCTATGTTTTGAATAGTTGCCCCTAAATATTTCATTCACCATTTGAGAATTTATATTTTGTTATTTTATGATTTAATTCAACACCTTAGAAAAAAATATAGCTTTTTAGGTTAGATGACATATATATATATATATATATATATATATAAACATGATTTAAACTTAATGTTGCATTACATTTAAGCTCTGCTTGTTTTTTAAAAGATAACTTCCATAAGAAAATTTTATTTTTTTGCACATAAATGAAGAAGTACCAAATATTTCTATACTGTGTGATTAACAAAAATGATCCCTATAGTTATAGTAATGGAGAAAAGAAACTTTCTTTTTCAAAGAAGAAGTTACCTTGCATCAAACTTATTACCTTTAACGCTAAACATATCAAGCATTTTCCACCATATTGATAATTTATAATTAAATTCCTATAACAAATATTTTTTTGTCAAAAGAAATGAAGCCTTAATGACCATGATTACCAACAAAACCAAGTGTAATCATAATATTATAATTAAATTTTTTGTTATAATTCAAAACTATATCATAATAGGTAATGAAAATTTTTGTTCACATGTGAACAAAACAAAGTTGATTCAATTAATTCAAATATGATATTTAAAATATCTTAATATTTTGAAAAATTCTCATTAAAGAGGTAGATTAGTAGGTATAAATAAACTTTAATCAATCAAAATGTCAAAAAATTAAGTGATGATAATAATAGATGGCGCTATGTGTAGTCAAAAGTAGGCAATTCTAAACATCAACAAAGCACTTTATTATCTAACTTAGCATAGATTGCACATTTTGGTTTTATTTCTTTGTTTCTTTAAGCTTATTTGGAATAAATCCAACTAAAAATCATTCAATTTCATAGCTAAAAATCACTAAATGATGTTGCTAACACTCTTATCAAATTGTTCAAACATATGTAGATCATTTCCATTATTATTTAATAGTAATCAACTAATCATTGTCATGTCTAAGTTATCTATAATAGGTAATTCAAATTGCAATCAAGTTCATTCCATGATAAATTAAACAAAAAATGAAATATTTTTTAAAGACCTTTTAAAACATTTAATCATATTTAGATCCTAATCATACAATGCTATCAATATTAGTTCTATTTAATTATATCAAATTTCAAATCTATATATATCTAAAATGATATCTCACGGATGATATTTTCATAATTTTTAACACAACATTAACATATCCATATATAATGCCTATCACACATATAAGACTCCAGCCCAATCCCAACTATATACTAAGCAATTAAATGAGAAAATAAATTGGATTAATTTTAGGCTATTGTTGCAATCGCAAATAGAAGTTAAAATAAGGATCTAATCTCCTACCAAATTATTTTAGGCATGAAAATATTGGATTACTAAATATAAGCTCATTTAAATTTTCAATTTGGGCTATAACTCATCATAAATACAAGCTTAAATTGCATCACAATTTTATTTCCCCATATGATAAATTCATATTGCTTTATGAAAGGAATTCTAATTAATTTTATTTTGAAAATGCCAAAGTTACATTTCAAGAAATCATTCTATTGCCTACATTTTTAAAATTATACTTTTTAAAGGTTACATGACACAATCCAATGGTTAGTATTCAAAAGTCATTTGAGCCTTTGATCTTGGAAGATAGGAAAATTAAAAAAAAAAGGAAATTTTAAATTCAAACTAGTTTTTAACATGTGTTAAAACTAAAAGAAATTAAAATATAGTTTTGTTATATCATTATATAGTTGGAAAAGTGTTAAATAATGTTTATGCATGATATTGGATAGCTGGACTAAAATTTAAGGTGAAATTCAATCTATAGCAAAATAATAGGCTGCTTACTATCTTAGGTGCTAATAGTAAGGGTGTCAAATAGATTATAAGTAGTGAGCCTATACATATCCATTGTGGGTTTTTAGGGGTTTGAACCTTTAAAATTAAATTCATTTTTATATATGGGTAATGCAAGCAAATCTATTACAAATCCAATCCATCATAAGTCAACCTATATTCATAAAGTTCATGAACTCACAATTAAAATTTATAAGTCAATCCAGCCTATTATGGGTTTTTATGACTTTAGACTATAAAAAATTAGACTTATTTTGGACATGGGTAATATAAGCTAACCTATCACGAACTAGTCTATATTCATGTAAACCAGCTTATTTAATAAGCCTAACTAACAAAGATTAGGTGACCAAAGTGGTTGAAACTTGACTCTCATGAAACAAGTTGGATGTTTTCAACATATTAGTTAAAAGAAGAAGTTTGTAAAGCAAGTTTACTTAGAGTCTAAGTTAAGAAGAAAACTTAGCAATCAAAATTACTTAAAGCCTAAGTTATCTTCATTAAAATTTTCTCTATAAATAGGATGCATTTTTTGAAGAAAATACACTAATATATTGCACTACTACTTGCAAATACTTTCTTTCTCTCTCTTAAAAATCGAAACTCTCTCAATCTTCTCTTAAGCTAAAACTTTCATATCTTTTTCTTGCCTTTTAAGAAGAAGCACATGTTCGTTTCTCAATATAAGACAAAATCTCACTAAATCCTACTAAATCTAGGAAATATTCTCTCAATCTTCGACATTAATTATCAGTGTAACTTAGGAAGCTTCCTTTAGTAGTTTCTAACATAAGCTCAAGCTAGTTTCTTACTCCTCAATTAAGGATTTGCTTTCAACTTAACAATAAAATAATAGATTTCTTCTAAAATTAAACTTTCTAAGTCACAATTTAATTTTCCAATAAAATTAACCAAATTGGAAAATACTTTTATTTAAAATAAATTCACAAAACCAAATAAATCCATGGAAATTAAAACTTGTAAATTTATTACTAAAATACTCTTTTTAGTTTTATAAAAAAAATTATAATTTTCTTGAATCCATAGTGCTTCTAAAAATTATAAAAGAATTAGTAAGTATTTAGCTTAATTAATTAGAAATGTGAGTGTTCTTCTTCATTTCTTAATTACTAAGTAAAATACATCATTTCTCAATTATAAAATTCATTAAAGAAAAATCATTAGCTTAGGTTTTAATAGGTTGTCAACTTCTTATTGCACCTTTTTTTTTCTGCATAATAACTTAGTCAATTCCTTATTATTTACCATTAGCTTTCAAATTTGAATATTTCCTCTTTTACCTCTCATCCAAGACCATGTGGTTTTCCTCAATTTTGCCAAAAGTCATCATTTTGACTATGGAATTTTATAAGATGATTCTAGATAAAATTCCTTAGTTATACTAAAGGTCTTCTAATCTTTAATTTTTAATGTTTCTTGAAACATTCTAATTTTCTAAAATGATTCCAATTGAATTTTTCAACCACTAAAATTAATAGGTCTTCTCTCTAATTCCTAACTAATAGATATACTTAAATTAAATTCTAATGATCTTAATCTATTGGATTTCTACTAAGTATTACAATATAAGGTGCCTTGTGGCACTCAGCTTAACCATACACAACACCATAGAATTTCGAAGTTAATGGACCTTTTGTTTATCATTATACACACCCACACATAGTACTTCATGTGCTAATACTACTTACAATAATTCATTCTACATCTGAATAAGATAATTAGGATTATCTAACATCTATTATCTTTAATGCCCATTATGTTAACCCGTAAATGAAATGTGTGAAAGTTTATTCACTTCAAATACAATTTAATACTACCTTATATAACTCAAGATGAACCATCCTCATACTAACTTGGCCCAAGGAAACAAAGTAAGAAACTACTTTACTCCTTAATCAAATAACATAATTAAAACTTTTTATTGTAGCATTCAACTTGAACAATAACTCAAGTGAATTTAATCATTGTAAGATTAAAGTTATCAATAAATGATTAGGGTCACCTTAAACAAATTGTATACATATTGGCATGCATTCAATCAACTTTCTTAACTTGTGGGACAACAAATGTGAACATTACTTCTTAGAATAGGCAAACCACTTATTAATTTATTTCTAATGCAATTATCATTTAAATTAAAGTTTCTCACTTTTTAAGATATTATAATAATTTTAAATGGAAAAGAAATACTCATATTGCTCATCCTTAGCTACTTGTAATAGAAATTGGCCTATAGAGTCTATGATATATGAGAGGACAATGACTAATCCAACTATGTCTCCTTTGGATAGTTGCTAGCTTACTGCTAAGGGCTCAATTTCTTATACTATTCACTTAGACAGTTGAAAATCTTTATATCACAATTTCAAACAAGTTACACCCTTATGCACTAAATCATGCTATGATACCACTTTCATTACAACCTCTCTCAAGGCATGTGACTAGTGTAGGGAGTTACAATGAACAATAATTTACTAGCCTTACATAAGCTACTGATGTAATTTGAGACATGTAATAATGCTTTTTCTTTCAATAAGTATAAATGACACTTATAACAAGAATAAAGATTTATGAATTCATCATGGATTAGACGTATGTGTACAACTATCTATTCTAATTCTTCCATGATTTACCTCAACACCAAAATACATGAGTGAGCCTACTTCCATTCAATAAACAGTAGCTGAGCACCTAAAGAAAGGGTCCTCTATGAAATAAAAGAGAGAGAGAGAGAGAAAGAGAGAATGAGTTTTCTTGGAAACTTCATGAGTAAGGATATTGAAAAATAATTAAAATTTAATTGTGGCTAAATATATTGGCTAAACATATGAGACCAAGATGTTAAAGTTTCATTTTTTTAGGTATTTGTCTCTAATTCTTATTACAATTTTGTGTAAATTACATTCTTTGTAAATGGTCCATTATTATAATTGAAGTATCTTATTTTTTTGGAGCATCCTTCAACCACTATGGTAAGTATCTAAAAATATTAAATAACAATAAAATAAGTCATAAAGATTTAATGAATGAAACTTCATATAGACTATCCTAGGATTTTATTTAGTTAGGATCTTCTCTTCTATTAGTCTCTTATTATTTCCATATTAAACCTATTCTAATTAATTTCATGAGTTTTAAATGTTTAGTGATATTAATCTTTTATTATCTTTTTCACATCACCTACACCATCCATAGATGGATTTTCATTAAGACATTATTATTAACATTGCTTCTGTAACTAATTTTCCTTTTTGGCATTTAATGATATTTCTATTCCATTATTCTTTTCCACTATGTGTATTAATTTATGTTTCTATTTTAGGTGATTAATTTTGAATAGTCACCAAGTATTGACCTTTTATATGTCTTATGATATACATATATGTGTACCACACTTATGCCATTTTTCATGTATCATATACTAAACTTACATATAAGTTTTGAGTCATTTATATCAATAATGACAATAATAGAAGTAAAAATAGATTATAGGCTAGCATATAACTCATAAACATGTTGTTCACAACCATAGCAATATCTCATAAGCATACAATATGTATAGTCATGGTCATGAATAATTCATAAGCTTATAAAATGTAATGATGTATATAATGTATGCAACACAATGTGGTCCATGCTCCATCACACTCTTTACCCTTATTATTGAATTACTAACCATTTAATAAATGATACTACCTTTATTTTTGCAATGGTAACCATATTCTCCATATTTATATAGCTCACTTTCCCATTGAAAACATTAATACACTATCTTATATGGTCATAAATCAATTATGTTGCTTCATGTAAAGGTGAGTCCATCATGTCACCTTATATAGAGGTAACTTAATCATGCCACCTCATATAATAGTAAATTAAACATGTAGATACTGCACTAGAAATAGTAGGCCACATTTCATTTCATAATAATCATGGATGCATTCATTGGTAATCATATTCATTATGACATCTCACGGTTTAGATATATTACAAAAACTCATATTTACACATTTCAATCACATACTCATTTTTAACACATAGGATATGGAAATCCTTGATGCATCCATGTCATAGGTATATATATATATTTGCCACATTCATACATAATTCATAAGTATTTCATGTAAAGCCTCATAAGTGGCTAATCTTTCACTCATTGCATGAATTTTATATAGGATATTAGTATTTCATAAGTTATTTAAAAGTTTATAGGGAACTTACATCCCATAGCTAGATGCATAAGTAAGCCCTACCTTAGGTAGGTTTCATATTCATTTTGTTAAACGCTTTATTTGTACCATTAACATACTAAACCCTTTACAAGAGTATAGTCATTATTATTATAATTAAGTTTAATAATGACCTTATATAGGTCCTAAGTGGAGTCATTCTTTAATGCTTTAACAGATCATCATAATGTATTGCTTAATAGCATAATCAATTATTCATAGATCATTTCTCTTGCTTATTGGATTTTTAATTTTATCTCATTTTTATCTTTTTCATAATCAAATATTCATACATATTCATACATATATTTACATTTGATGCTTGAATATATACTATTCTACTTCAATTAAGGTTCATATATATATGCAACCATGTACATACCTATATCCTTGTATTTATGACCATGTATGTATACTTACCCACATATTTATGTTTAATTCTATTTTCAAGTATGTACATTTGTCCTCATCTTTATAACCATATCTGCAATCATGTATGTATATTATTCCTTATCTTTAAATTGATGTTCATAATGACACATATACATTTAATTTCATCTTTATATTAAAATTCACAATCACATATGTACATTTATTTTTCAATTTTATGTTAATATTCAAATTACACACGTACATTTATTTTCATCTTTTTATTATTATTTATAATTATATATTTATATTTATTTTCATCTTCATATTAATATATACAGTCACATACGCATATTCATTTTTATCTTTATATTAATATCCATAATTGTGTAAATATGTTTATTTCTACCTCTGTTAATATTTTTGACTGCATATTTACATTTAATTTCCTTTTTATATTAATATTCATAATTATGTACGTACACTTATTCTCGTCTTATTTTCATATTCTTAATTACATACATACATTTACTTTCATATTTGTAATAATATTCATGATCACATATGTAGATTTTTGTATTTACATTAATATTCATACGCACATATGTACTTTTTATTTTCATATTTGTACTTATATAATTTTGTACATATGTACACTTTTTATTCTTATTTTTTTATGTAATTTTATACATAGAAACATTTTTTATTCTTATATTTTATTACAAGAAATAAGGTTCCCTTCCTCTATTTTCCTTAATGGCTAAACAATAAGGGTCTTTTTTCTTAAATCTTCTCTTTATGTATAATTAATTAGGACCTTTCAATGTTATATTTTATACTTTTATACTTGAAACCTATCGTATTAGAATTAAAAGTACATATCCCTCTTTTCATTTCACCGATGACCAAAACTCCATAACCTAAAATATTCCTCAAACTTTCTTTTTCCTTAAATTAATTTACTTATTTCTCATTCACATTTATTTAGGACTACCTTTTGTCACTTGGGGAGAATTTTTAAAATACATTTGGTAGTGGTTAAGAGGATACCGAACCCTTACCCAAAGTTCTCTTTTCTTTTCTCATTTCAAAACAAGTATCTCTTGTACCTAAAATTTTTATTTACCTATTAGTATGATTACTAAAATTTTAAGATCAATTTGATTCTTCTAACACCTATTTCCCTAGGGTGACCACACCTTAAGGAGGAAAATTTACAAGTTTTTTTTACTTAAAATTATATTGTCATTTTTTATTTTAAACTTAAATAAAATTGAAGGAAGAATCCCTATTTTCTTTTTCTTCCTATTAGGGCCAAACCATACGTGGCTTTTAATTATGAAAATGATGTACTTAAAACCATCTGTGTTAGATTTACACATTTTTAACATTGATTTTCTATTAAGATATATTAATCTTCGCAAGGCCACTTACATTAAAATTGCATGGATTCATACATTTATCAAATCATCTCTTAAAGTGATCAAACCATATGATCCACTCCTTAGGATATTTTCATCAATAATTTCCGCACAAATCATATACTTTTTTTCATTTCCAAGCATAGCCTTAGCATGATCAAGCCTTTTGCCTTCCATCTTATTAAATTCTTCTTCATATTTGAATGGATACACTTCCAAGTTTTACATAACTCCTACTTTATATTTGCATGCAATCCTTTATCATGTTTTAGTGGATGATATGGTAAAAATCCTAGTATAAAATTGTAAGGAGAATACTTATATCATTAATAGGAGAGCTTGGTGGACTTTCCTTTATAAGATCCTTTTTAGGTTTCCCCTTAAGGATGACATAACAAATTAATAAAATTCTAAAAGAAACCTTTCAAAAGAAAAAATCTAAAGATTAGATCCTTACATGGTTTAATACTTTCTATTTCCTAGCTTGAAACATTGCCCTATCCTCTTTTCTAGTTATCCTTTTCCCTCATGACTTTGGTAGGGTCTCATAGTATGAAATGTGGAAAAAAAAAAGATAAGGATTATGGTAGTTGTGGAAGTGGGAGGTTTTTAACTTATTAGGGAAGAAAAAGGAAAATGGTGATTCTTTGAAAATAAAATGCATTGCACTTTTAGAGGGAAAAGAGCTTTTGGTGTCCTTTGATTGGTTTTGCTTAATCTAGTTACCAACCATGTTATTTATCCCCTTATACTTTCATCATTAGCTTGCTATCTCTTTCCTTCACTCCATTGGCTTCTTATTTATCCTATAAGATGATTTTTGAGTTAATTCCAATTTATCTTACCATGCATTGGCCTAAAAGGCTCTCTAGGGTGATAATGGCATTACACTTAGCCTTATTTCCTAAGTACAAAATCAATTGAGAGAAATTTTGAGTTCCACTGAAGGAACCAAATGGACTATTTTGTCTTACCAATCTTAGGAGTAAATGGACCTTCTTATGTCAGCTTTGATAACCTTCTCTACTTTAACACTTGATCAATTCTTCATACCTTAAGTCTTCATTCTCTACATGTGCTATTGTAAGCCCTTTTCACTTAATGGCCTACCCTATACAAAATCACATATTCATCTACTCTAAACCTCAATTTCATCTTATTATGATCCAATTACATCATTATACCATTTTTTTACTTTATTAATTCATGTTTCATAAGCATTTGCAATTATACCTAAAGTACCACATTTAATAGCCTTAATCATGTCATCCTTAGGGAAACATTCATATCTCACTATTTATTTTCAATTTTTATGTGAAGTTTTGATATATTATATCCTTATACATCTTTTAACCAATGAAATTAATTTTTCATCAATTGAATATCCCTAGAAAAATTTATGATAGAAATACTAGAGGTGGGTCAATGCTATAATGTCTAGAATTAGTCCTATTTCTAGAAAAATTAGGTATTAATTGGCTAAAAATTAAATCAAGCAATTTGTATGGATCAAAGCTTTAGATGCTTGTTTTCCAAATATTATGATGGTTCAAAGTACATATATTGAGAAAGTTTTGAAATGATTTAGCATGCAAGTCTAAAAGAGGAATTTTACCCATGTCACATTAGTATAAGTCAATCCAAAGCTCAATAAAATCCATATGCATTAGCAATTAGTATGTTATGTTATGTACTTGTCTTGATGTATCATATGCCTTGAGCATAACGAGCAAATACCAATTAAATACTAATGAGCATCACTAGATTATTTTCAAGAACATCCTTGAGTACTTAAGAAGAATTAAGGATTTATTCTTAATATATAGAGGTAAGGAAGAGTTAGTTAAGAAGAATTAAGGATTCATTCTTAATATATAGAGATAAAAAGGAACCAGTTATAAAAGGTTACACTAATTTTAATATCCAGTTTGATAAGGATGACTTCAAATCATATTTAGGTTATTTGTTTTTACTAAATGATAGTGTTACAAGTTAAAAAAGTTCAAAACAAGAAATAATGATTGGTTCTACCATAGAAGCTAAGTATACTATTATATTACACTCTCTTTAAAACATAATAATTTAAAATTTAATTTAAAATGAGGATAAATAAATAGCTAGTATGCCATCATCTAACATGAAGCTTATGTGCATATTAGAAATTTTTTCATGAATAAATATGAATGAATTATTAAGGAAAAATAGTAATTAATGTTTGAATAAGTTATAAGATGAAGAATTTATGAGAAATAGATGAGGAAAAATAAATAGAATAGTAATATTTAAGGTTTTGAGTTATTATAAGTATGTAAGTATGGATGAGATTTAAGGAACATTTTCAAAAATGCTCTTAGGCATTATTCCTCAATTTTATAAGAACTCTCATCCCATCCTTTTTCATTCCTCAATCTCACCATCTTCACTACTCATTTTCTTCCCTTTTCATCTTCTCATCTTCTCATTCTAATCAAGGCAATGAAGCATTGATTTCCTTCAAATTCTTTATCTAATCAAGGTAAGAATATCATCTTACTAAAACTCCCTTTTATTTTCTTTTAGTTTGATGAGAATTAGGATTATTTTGACTTCAAAAAGAGGAATGGAACCTTAACCAAGGATTTCTTGAATTTGGTGAGGTTAAGCTTAAGGAACATCAAATTTAACCTTGGAGCATCCTCTTCCATATCGAGTGAGTGAATATTTTAGCTTAAATCCATTGAATTGTTAGGATATTGTTATTTTGTTTATATATTAAGTTTTATATGATTTTATTAGAATATAATAATTTATGATAATTTGATTGAACTTAGTGTTAGAGAATGCTCATATAAGATGTTAGATATGTGTATTAATGAACGAAGGAGGATCCAAGGAGTAATAAATGAGTAAGATGAGAATTTTTGCCAAAAAGCAGTGGAAAACTTTCTAAAAAATGTAATATGTTCATACATGAGGCATTTTGCAAAATGTTATCATGCCTTGATTTTGCTAGGCTAAGAAACAATTTGTGAAGTACTTTATTATTTATAATACTATAGGAAGCCCCAAAGTACTTTGCAAAGTACATGCTGAAGCATTTCTTGGGCCTAAATTTTATTAAATGGGGAAATAATTCACAAAGCTCTTCATTTCTTTTAGATGTTATTGAAAGGATTGAAGCAACTCGCAAAGCACTTTGCTTGCCTTGTTTTATGTTTTAACATCCTAACTAACTATAATTAATCTTTTAATGAGTATGTGACCATGAAACCATGGTATGAACATATTGGTAAGGATTTTCAGCATTTTCAAACATATGTATGACTAATAAATCATGATATGCATTAAGAATGTAATTGATACGTTGCCTATCAAGTAAAATAAGACTTAGTATTGATGTGATGCATGGTATTAATTATAATTAATCTTGTTTATGTGATTGTAAGATGAAATGAGATTATGACCATACATTAAGGCATGATATTACTATGAGAACATGATGATAATTAAGATGTAATATAAGAAAGAAATGCTCTATGACCTATGATATAAGAAATAAGATAAGGGATATAATGTGAATGTCAAATGCCTAATTCTCAATAATATACTTGTGGAGAGTATAAAGTTAAACCTAAAAGGATAAAGCTAGGCTTATAAATGGTATAAGGCTGACTTGATAGTCACAAAGAAGATGCATATATTTTATTCTTTATTGTTGTGCATTGTGTTCATGTAGTCAAATTCTATTGTCATTGGCTATTGCTAGCTAGTATATTTGAAATGATATGATTATAATACAAGTTCATCTGGTTATTTTAAGACTAAATTAATAAATATGAATTATTTGTAAGTTATACATCATAGGAAAATAGTCCAATTGTTAAATGGATATATTATTGTGTTTATTTATTATAAAGCATTCACTTACTAGGTCCAAAACTCACTCCTTCATGTTTATTTTGTAAATATACAAGTCAAGCCTTCACTACTACCTCTCCAAAGCTAGTTCAATTGGGAATTTCTCTAACATATTTTTGGTAGCACAAGCATTTGTATGTAGAATTATTTTAGGCCTTGCTCTATATAGGCATTAGGTAAAGGATACTTGGAGTAAACCCCTTAGAGTTAATTAAGTAGGCTTATCCTCAATTCAAGATAATTATAAGCAAACCTAACTTTCTTTTATTTTTGTAAAAATTATTTTTAATGATGAGTGGAATATCTTACCTTTCCAAATACTACTTTTTTCTTTTGTTATAATTGTAGTTAAATAACCACGAATGTAATAAATAATTAGGCTTAAGCTAGTGGAAATTGAATAGTAAGTCCCATGCTGGTTATGATCAGGAGAAGGTCATGACATGCTACTTCTAATGTAGTTAAAGAGGTTGTTTAGATAAAAAAAAATTTATTATTGAACTTAGCATTTTTCCTAGTATTTCAAACTTGTGAATCTCCATTATGATAACAACAGAACCATTGTATAGGCTAAGGAACCCATATCTTACTAGTGATCTAAGCATATACTTAGGTGTTTCCATCTCATTTGTGAAATTATTTGACAGAGGAGATTACAAAATATGCAAAGCACCAAAAGATAATAATATCACTGATCCATTGACAAAACCTCTATCACGACAAAAGCATGATGGTTACATTAGGTCATTTAGTATTGGATACATGAGTGATTGGCTCTGGTGCAAGTAAAAGAGTGTTGGTATATGCTCTAAAAACTAATCATAAGATGATTGTATTAGTATATGTTACATTATATTTTCTTTATAAGGGCATTTCAATTACTGTAATTTAGGATAATAATAATACATTAAGACTATTATATATATTGGTTGATAAACATGCTCATGGATATGAGATATTAAGTCAAAACATGGGCACATGTTAAAAAACAAATGTATTGGACATACTTGTCATGATAATGCTACATGCATCACTTTGTGAGTATCATAAGCATATCTCATAATGACAATGATATAGGTCATTTTTTGATTTGAAATCACTACAGTTCCTTATATAAGAAATTGTACACTTAATGTTATCTAATATCACTTGTAATTAAGTTGGTCCAAAAGTTTGTAATTAGGTATACCACAAATTATGCGAAGGGATGTGAATGATTTAGATAGAATTTTATCCCTCCTATATTAAAGTAGGGATATCTATGAGCCTCTTGATTGAATGAGACTACAAAATGTATAATCCTGCTCAAATGAATTGATATGTATTTTAAGTTAGTCTATTCAAGAATAAATAAATAACTAGATTGAATTATGAAAAGAATGACACATTACATGCCTAGAGTTCAATCAAAATATCTAGACAAAAGGGAATAAATCACAAGAAACACTAGTTACAGAAAAAAGTTATGTCAAGTTACTAACATTCTCACTATTTAAATGGTAATGATACATGGCTAAATAGCATTCACTACTTATGATATTACAATAGAATTTTAAAATCACTATCAATATAATAAGAACTTATAGAACCACATACAAAAAAGAGTTAAATATTAGGTCAAAATGTAATTAAGAATCTTAATGACATTAAAACTCCTAATTAAGATAAGTTCAATATGATTGGGCTTTACTAAATAGTAGCATAATATGGTTGGACCTTACTTAGTTAACACAAAAAATAAGCTAATTATTGACCAAATTTATTGTTAGGCCTAATTAATAATAAAAAACCAACTATCTCCTTACTATAAGGTAATTCTGATTTATCAAAGGAGTTTTAATTCACTTTGTTGTGAAATTTCAAGCGACATGATTTTTTATTTATATTATAAATGATTTTACTATCTTAAATAAAATTTATGATAATGAATATAAGTGAAGGATTTTAACGTGAATAATTACTCATAAAAGAAATGCAAGCTACTATAGCCAATAATATTCTCATATATTAGAGGCAAATAATTTAAAACTCTCTTATAAATAATCTTACTTTTCTCCTCTAAAATAAATTGCACCTAGGGAATGAATGGGGGAATCTTTTAGAGAACGATCCCCAGAACCAAAAGGAGTAGCAAGTAACACTACATTAGAAGAGAGAGTGACTATCATAGAGACACTGGCCTTTGGACACTGTTTGTAATTCTTCAATCCGGTATTCATGACTCGGGCATTAGATGCAGATGCAATTTGCACCAACATTCATGAGTCTGTCCCGCAAGGATTCAATATCTCATTCCGCATGCTATAAAAGTATAAATCCTAATACCCATTAATATCAATAATACTCATTAAAAATTTTATTGATAGATATACACAAGTCAGGAACTTCAACTGAATATAGGAGACCCACTTTCATGTATGAAAACTAATTTTCCTCTTCTCAAAAAGTTTAAAAATAAAAAAATTCTGCTCAGAAAACATGAAAGATAAATTCTCTGGGTAAGAGCACAATTCAGCGGGTAAGGTACCTCACTAGCTAAGACAGTAAAAAAACTGTTGAGACATAAGTGTATATATATCACTGCTGCATTCAATCTTCCTCTGAAATCTCAGCATGATCCAAAGGCTGGCTTCGTATTTGGTACAGCTTTACCACTTCAAAGATTTCTTCCTGCTATATCCTCCGGTGTAAGATTTAGTGTATCAGCTGATCCCTTTTTCACTTGTTCTCCACGCGCAGCCAAGAAGTCCTCAATACTTCCTGGTTCACCAAACCACCCAAGACGATCTGCAATCAAGTGAAGATTATTACAACCCGAACATCTTGCCACCACGACCCCTTGCTCATATGATGCTCGACAGACTGTCTTAACAGATCTCGTTTCACAGACCTTGCAGGTGAAAATCATGGCAAGATCATGCCTCGAAGATATTTTCAAACTAGACTTTGCAGAAAACTTAACTGAAGTATTATCATTACTGTTCATAGCAAGAGGAACATTATCTTGTCCCAGGCTAGGTTTTGAACTGCCACTTTCATTATTTTCTGAATCTTCACTAGCATGGTTGGCTGGATTTGTATGCGTTTGGACTGCCCTTTCATGAACTCCAAATCTGTTCCATCTCGCACCAAAAGAGGAAACTTGCCAAGACGATGCTGCCAAAGGCCAACAAACAACAACATTATATTAATAACAACTTACACATATTTTACTAAATGCAAAGAGAAAGAGCACAAGTATCAGCATTCTGAAACATATAAGGAGAATATATATGCATATGCCACATAGATACATGTGACAAAGAGCCACTCCACTCATAAGCTTGAATTCCAAGATGAAAGCTTGAAATAATGACTTTTATATCTCAGTTTAAATTTAATCAGAAAATTGAAATCTTGGCAATAAAAGCCTATGAAAGAGAAGTTACAGAAAAATTAACCACCATAATGGAACTCGTATTTCAACACATAACAGCAAGAAGGAAAAACGTGGATAACTCATCTATCCAACTTTTCATCCCAAACAGAAAGTTTCATCCATATTATAAAGGAGGGAGACAGATATTTTTTTCCTTTGTCATGAATTTTCATTGTTTTTGACAAAACAATTATCAATAAATGGCACTATCTGATCTGTGAGACATCATCAGTTTAAAGCTTAAAGAAATTGGCTGAAGAAGATAGAAACACCATTATTTCCCATATCTTTTAAGCATTTGATAATATCCTATTTGCCAACTATCCTTGTAGTTCGGTACTGCTAAAAAGTTTTGACGAAGTTTCAGTGTCTAGAAATTTGTAACAATGTATGTCCTTTTTCCCAAAGAAAAGCCAAACTGAAAGTCCTAACCCACACCCCCAAAACAAATATCCAAAAATATTCTTCGTTAGCTAACCACAATTTCAGGCCAGGTATCAGATACAACAATAAACCAAGCTTTATCCCATTAGATAGGGTCAGCTACATGGATCTTCCATTGTACTTATTAAGAACCATATTTCCAGTAAAACCATTTATGTTAAGTACCAAATATTAGGTGATCAATGAAAGTATGTCCTTTTCCCTAAAGAAAGGCCATAATAGAAGTCCTAAACCCACCCACCCCCCTTCCCCAAAAAAAAATAAACAAAAACACAAAAACATCCAAAAAATTCTGTTACCTGACCACAATTTCAGCGTCTAAAAATTTGCAACAATCTATGTCCTTTTTCCCTATAAAGTTTGTGTCTAAACCCCAAAAAGCTTCAGTGTCTAAAAATTTACAACAATGTATATCCTTTTTACCTCAGACCATATTGAAAATCCTAAACCCACCCCCCCCCCCCCCCAAAAGAAAAAAAAAAAACCAAAAATATCCAAAATGTTCTGTTACCTAAACACAATTTCAGGCCAGGTATCAGGTACAACAACAAAAAAAGCTTTATCCCATTAGAGAGGGTCAGCTACATTGATCTTCCATTTTGCTTTTTAAGAACCATATTTTCAGTAAAACCATTCACAAGAAGTCCCAAATATCAGGTAATCAATGAATAATGAACTGTTGACAGAAATTACAGTGGAAATAAAGGGGTAAGAGCATGATAACATTCAAGTTATTTTTAGGAGCAATGGCACTTCAGTCTGTGAAGCTGAAAAAGCCATTACTAAATCAATCCATTTCCCTCAGTTTGAATTGGATTTTCAAATCAGCTTGGGCAGTTGATGATTAATCATATGAAATTGAGATGATCAGAGTGAACTACTAGGCCAGGCTGCACTAAGGAATGGTAGGAGGAGACTCTGGGAGAAGACAGGCAGCTTGCTGAATTACCTCATCATGATAAAATTTCCAGCACAAACAGGGTAGACACTAGACAAACATGCCAATAAAGTCAAACCTCCAATGTTCCAGTCCTTCAAGAACCTATCAGTGCTATACGAAAAGCACTAGCAGGAAAAGACGCATTGCAATTTAGTTCTAGATTAAAAACCAAGCACTTGTTAGGGAGCTAACTAGTTAATACTAGCTAGCCGCTCCATTATTGGTCTCATGTTACAGGAAGACAGATCCATGATGTACCTAGAGGTTTACCCGTCAGTATATTTGGTGAACATATTAGGGATTTGGCAATTAGATCCAAAAGACCATTTCTATTTCAGTCACATACAAATCACTAAAACGAATGTGTTAGTTTCTTTTAACTATTAATTGATTAAAGTTAAAATTTCTAGAACATCAAAATGAAAAACTTTGTACATTTAAGAATACTTCCAAATAACCAAATAAAATTCCTCCGTATAATACAACAATTTCCACCACAGATATCTGAATTAAAGGGAGCAAGTGTCTAGAGAACCCACGAAACAGGAAGTCAGGATTGGAACCTTGCACCGCAAGACCAGCACCAAATGTGAAACTTCTTTTTCTTTTTACTATTTCTATACCTTGGGGTATAAACTAGTTCAAGAAAGTCTCAGCTTTAGAGTTCATTCGAGAATATTATTTCAAAGTAACTAAGACCAGAAACTATAATTCAATATCAGAGTCTTTTGGATATTCAGTGGACCGAAAATCCCCTCACAGAATCTTATCAAAGAGTGGAAAACACTTTTACAATCAACCGGAACCAAAATAAGCACTATACTTGTATGCGTATGTTTAGTGAGTAATAGTAATCGCACAAAACATACGAAAATGCGAGTTTTAGGGTTTGGATAGGAAGAGAAAGAGCAGGGAACTTGCCTGATGCAGTAAGCGGGGCACGAGGGTAGTTCTGCGAGAAGAGAAAGGTAAATGACCTCTGCAACAGCCTAGCCGCCATAACAGAACTACAGCTGAACTCGAGATCAAGATCGTGAAGGTGGACGGGGCCAAACTCCTTTTAATTGTGACTGTCTGAAAATTTAAAAAAAATTCATGAAAATACAATATTACCCCCGAATATTTATCGGAATAACAATATTGGTATTCAATCTTGTAAACGCGACAATTTTTAACTTGCTGATATTGAAACCGCGTGTATGGTTTAGGTTCAAAATTGGTCACATACGCACTGTTGTCTGAGCATTGTAGATTTATAGTACGTTATTTCAAAAAAATACATATTATTTCACAGTCATAAGTTACAATGAATTTAAAAACAGTTGCTTTTTTTTTTTTGCGTAAATGATTAAGATAGCACCAAAAATAGTGCTATTTATATAACACTATCTTAACCTTCTATTTTAATAGGTTCTACAAAAAAATAAAATAAAAAGTGTTGAGATCCCCCTATAAAATGATGGAATTCATAGTACTATTTCATCCGTACTCTTTACCTTTATATGCAAAATTTTCTATAGAAAATAATTTTAAAGTGAAAATATATCATTATTTTTCAGAAAAATAAATATAAGCTCTTCATAAAAATCCCAAATCTTACGTGTTACATGGAAATTTAAACGTAACTTGTCATAATAAAAATTTCAAAGGTAGCATGTTGGAGCTTATAAACAGGTAGCTTTGTGTCGATGCCTCCGCATCTTGTGGCCCATCTCCATGCCGCAAAGGATTTGGTGGCATAAATGTGCCAAAATCTTCGTCGTTAGTTACACCTTTAATCAATTATCTTATATTTTTTAGGATAAAATTATAAATTTTGTGGATTAATATTTTAATTGTGTCAACTTAAATAAAAGAACTTCTCAATTTTGTTAAAACATATTAATATAATTTTTTTGGTAATGATAAAAATGATAAATTACTAAACATATACACACACATATGATTTTAGGTTAGCAAAGTTCTCAACAAATATTATATGTCAAATGAACTAAATGTTATTGATTATTATTATTATTATTATTTTTGTTCTTTTAAAATAGTGAGATAAGCTGTTTGAAAATAAGGCTTTTTACTGCAAAATTCCCAGACTGAAATTGGAATAGATTGTAGTTTGAAATTTACAGAATCAATATTGAAATACCAACTGACCAATATCACGAACAAATGGTCAAATTGAGCGACCAAGGCAAAAGGCTGATACTAAGAGAGAAGCGTATACCATTAGCAAGTATGTGAGAAGCATCCACAAGAGAGGGAATGAAAGATCCTCTTATCATATATGGAAGTCCGGACGAATTAACAGAAATTGACATACAGAGAATGTCACCAACATCGGTTGGTTTTAGTTTGGTGTCCCTTTAAAGAAAGTTTCATATTTCAATCTTGTAAAAAAAAAAATAGTATCGGAAGACCTTTCTCCTCAATTTGAATCCCATCCTACTCAATTTCAAATTAATCAGGAGTTAAATATGATTTGTCAAATGTTGAAGGTCATCAAATGAAAAAAAAATTTTAAAAAAATGTTGAATGTTATATTTGTCTAGAGGGAAGAAAAATGAAGGAGAATATCAATTAGGTGTTGGTTTAGTAACAAATATGATAATTAACCAGAAAATAAGGAATTCTTTTGTTTTAATGGAATATAATTTTCATAGAATTACATCCTTATCACTTAGAAATATAAAATATCAAGATGTTGAAAATATGGTAATTCACCAAAAATTAAGAAATTATTTTATTTTAGTAAAAAATACTTTTCATAGGATTATATTTTTATTATTTATAAATATAAAATATTAAGATATGATTATAGAAAATCTTATATTTCTTATATGTCAAATATAGAGAATATTACGACAAAAAAAATTGGAGAGAATATCTAATGTTATATTTGTCTAGGGGGAAGGAAAATGAAAGAAAAAATCAATCAGATGTTGATTCAATAGAAAATACACTAATCTCAAATAAACTTTGCATGCCTAATGCTTTAATTTTTAAATGGTTATACATCCCATTTGATAATTGAAAATAAGGAATTTTATTATTTTAGTGAAAAATACCTTTCCAAGAATTATGTTCTTCTCATTTATAAATATAAAATATTAAAAAAAGATAATAGAAAACTTTCTTTCTTATATGTCAAATCTAAAGAGTACTATGAAAAATATCGTTAAAAAAGAGTATAGATGATAAAACAAACTAAGCCAAAAAGGTCTATAATTTTAATTAATAGCTATTGATTCTCAAGACATTGCAACATACTGCTTGCTAAAAATGTTCATACGGCCCCTAGACCAAATTATCATTGAATTTTATCTTTGACAGCACCCACATCAGTCGCTTACTAATAACAATAAACGGCAAAATTAGCAAGTTTGTAGGCTTGTTTTCACAAACAAAACAAAACAATTAATTAATCTGTTTTTACCAACATCGCGATCACTAATAATGCGATAATGTATAATTCTAATGACTTCTATGAAAACTAGCATCAATATAGAAATACCAACCAAAGTCAAGCTTATCATCAACATTAACATTAATATACAAGTCACTAACCAAACAAGGTCAATCATAATATCAAAACATAAAAAGTAGTTTATGCAACAACGTTTGGAAGCCTATCATAACCTAGTTCATATCCACAATCTATCCCTTTTAAAGATCTAAACCTCATACAAGTTCCTAATTTCATCCCCATGATCTCCCAACGCAGCATTCTTCATCCTCTAAAGCATCAGTACCCAAGTTGATCATCGATATTTTTCTCTTCAAAGTCTTCTTCAGCTCTTGCCAGATCTCCTCTTGCTATTTCAAGATCTATCTCTGCAGCAGTAACGTTTGCCTTCATGCTCTTTATTTTCATCTCCAAGGAAGCCACATTCTCTTTTAGCCTTTTCACTTCCTCTGCCCTTTCCAGATAAGTACTCGTGCTCAAAGCAGATTTAACGCGAGGCTCCAGCCAATTCAGGTCAAACCTGAATGTCTTCAGTTCATCCCATAGAATTTGAAGATCTTTACATGCATCATTATTCATATCCCTCGTCTTTTTAGTCATGAGAAAATACAAAACCCTACCCAAAGCTATAAAAGCCCACTCCCTGAAATTACGAGTTTGCTTCAGCTGGCATTCGATGAGTGATGGATGCTTTAAACAAACATCCTCTAGTAGAGGAATAAAAGCCTCTTCCATTTGCCCCATAACCCTAAAATCCAGCTTAATCGGCTCAGTGTTAACTTGAGATAATGGTACAGCCGGAATCACATCTTGTCCTTGATATCCTTCTTGTGGGTTTTCTACCTTCTTTACTCCAACCTGACCATCAGATTTTAAAGGAGTAGTAATAGTAGTTGCTTTGTTTACAGCAATTTCATTAGCAGGCTCCTCAACAGAAATCTCAGCAACAATTATAATTGTATCATGTAAAAGAAACCCATTGGCACGATGCCAAAGTTGAGTAAGAGGCATGAATGATGTGAAACCCCAATCACTCTCTTTCGCACAAAAATGGTGTTGAGCTTCTGGTAGATCCAGAAATCAAAGGTCAGTCATCTCTAATGAAAAAAATAATAATAGTTATTGAATGGACGGAAATTTACTTGGGCACACGACGAGTTCCAGCTCTTGTATAATACTCTTGTTTAATGAAAACATTAATAGTACATTTAGTAAAGAGAGAAGGGAAAAGGAAAAAAAAAAGAGTTTGAGGGTTCTCTGCTCTGCCCCTAATTGCATGTCTTATCAAACATTTACAATCGGGTAAATAAATGCATTTAACCAGTAGATTTGCATATTTTATTTTATGTCCGTATAGGAATACAAGAAGTGTGAATTTCAATTTTACCATTTCATGAATACATAACCAAGATCATTTCAAAAGCATCATCCAAAACTTCCCAAATCAAGAACGTTTGGGTTATAAACATGAAATTTGTAGTCATCAACCTCTTACATACTGAAAAAATTTGGGAGAGAGATCCATACCAACCATTTTCATCATGGACAACAGACAACTACGTAATTACTATAAAAAGTAAACAAAATCACAAGTAATAAAATGAACATATCACCAAAATCAGTTTCTTATCAATCTGCAAGGATTGGTAGGCTGAAGAATCTCAACCATAATAGATTACAAAAACTAGGAAGAACTTCAGACTTCATGGTATGACGTGAAGAGTTGGAAGAACTCAATACAAAAGGAAGTTAAAAGCGGAATTCAACCCATACCTTTTGTTATATCCATCTTCCTATTAACCTGATCAATTATTTTTAACTTGAAACAGGCAAATTTCTTCCATCCTATTGGAAGCGTCCGAGAATCCGCAGCATCCAAATATAGGGACAAGTAATTCATATTGTTCCCTTCTTTTTTTCGTTTTTTGTCCGTAACATTGTTCCCTTTGGGAAATACATTGTTCCCTTTGGGAAATATAAGAACCCGCCTGAAAGAAAATCCAAAACAAATCAAAATGCACGAACTTAAATTGTTTCACAAGCACATACTCAAATCCAAAGATATACCATTTAAAACTGCCGATTTCGAAAGTATCAGAGTACATCTTCCTGGAGTCCAATTTAGAGAAGTTTTCAATTCTCCATGTAAATTCCCCAAAAGCAACATCACTTTTCCGCTTATCTGTCATTGTTGCCCTGCACTAGCACTCAATATAACCAACCCAATAGATCATCAATTGCAAATATGAAATTGACGTCTTCCCATAACACATACATATCATGGATATCAATATTGTCAAAATTATATGCTCTGTTTTGATTCAAAGAAAAACTTCAATTATCTCGAAATTAAATAATGGATGATTTTACCCATAGCTTCATTTTCAATCAGATTCACTCCCTTTATGATTCTTAGGCATTCCAGTAATTGCTACCATTCGAGTTCAATCATACAGAATAAAGCTAAAATCAACATAGCATACTTCAGAATCCACAAAATGATAGAATCAGGTTTAAACTTCCGAGTCAAAATTTACCACAACAAAGCAAGCAACAGTGTCAATCATGTTAAAATGGGCACGTACCTGATGAGAAGAGTGAAAATGAGTGAGAGAGTTCTCAGACTTGCGAGTTGTATACTTTATAGCGAGCGACTGAGAAATATCAAGGGCAATTTGGGCAAAAGAAAAAAAGCTACCTGCTTTATCTTGAGCTTCGTGCAGTAGCCAGTGACGGAAATAATCCAGCTCGTCAGCGTATAACTTGCTCGTTAAGCCATTGCTTGACTTGTTTATTTATTAAACAAGTTACAGGTATATCCGTGCATCCAATACTCTTTTTTTGTAACATTTGATTTTCTATATTATATCGATATTCTTTATAATAAATATTATTTTTATAATTCATTATATATTAATTTATTATTTTTAATAAAAATTTAATCTAATTTTAATTTAATTATTTGATACTTAACATAAATAAAGTATTTATATGAGAATTTATTAATTATTTATTATTTATTTATTTTTATCTATTATTGAGGTAAATGTATAAGAAATAAAAAGGAAAATTATTAATCATAATTTTAATATAAAATAATTTTTATTTATAAATTTATTCTTTACAAAAAATTAATAATCAATATATAAAGTGATTGATTATTTATTAATAGATAAATAATTATTATAAAAATAAAATATATCCTATTATATCCATATTATTAAGTGATAAAAATGTTTAAATCATAAATAACATGAGTGAAATATAAAGAAAAAAATTGCAGTGAAACAAATAAAAGGAAGCAAAATAATGTGTAGTTAAAAAGTTTTGATAAATTTTTAATGAATTTATATTTAATTTAACATATGATAGTTAAAAATTGATATCAAGAAAATATTAATAAAATTTAAATAAATAAAATTAATTTCAATTTGAAATGATTTTAAGAAATAATAGAATGTACAATTATTATTTTAATTAATAATTTCTATATTAATATTTTGACTCATTTTAAATATTTTATTATAAAATTAAATACATCATTTTATACGTATACTATTTAATGAAAACGTGCAAGTTATAAATAATGATATCAAAATTTAAAAAAAAATATGGAATGACCTAAATAAATTATAGAAAAATAATTGTTGAGTTATAAAATAATATGAGAATTAAAATAAAAAATGAACTATAGGGTTAAATAATTTAATTGTATTATATTATTTAAATATTCTTATGTTAAAAATAAAATATATCATATTATACATTTATTTCCCAATTATCAATTTTATGAATAATAAATGGCAGGAGTGCATATGAAAAAGAAAAAAAAGAAAAATATGTAATAGAACAAATGAAAAGAAAAGAAAGAATGAGTGAATTATGAAGCAATATAAGAATTAAAAATAAAATATGTTATTAAGTAATTTAATTAAATTAATTCTTTAAATTTATTTAAAATGCTTTATAATAAAATTAAATATATCATGTGATACTTATATTTCATAATTATATTAGTATTTGCGTTATAAATAATAGGAAAAGGCATAAAAAATAAAAAAAATAAAAAATGGTATGGAGCAAATCAAAATGAGAAAAATAATGATGGAACTGCAAAGTAATATCAAAATCAAGAATATAATATTCAGTTAATTAATTCAATTAGAATATATCATCTTGCATGGATATCTTTTAATGACACTAAGGTTTGTGTTGCAAATCATATGAGTGCATATGAAAAAATAAAAGAAGAAAATACGTAATTAAGCAAATAAGAAAAAGTGAAACAATGGATGAGTTGTAAAGTAATATAAAAATTAAAATGATAATATTCAGTTAAGTAACTTAATTAAATTATATTTTTAACTTATTTATTAAATATAAGATATATCATATTTTATATATATATATATATATATATATATATATATATATATATATATATATATATATTATTTAGTGACATTGACGTTTAAACTGTAAATATATTAAAAGTGAACATGACAAAAGTATGCATTAAAGTAGATAGTAAAATAATGTATGAGTTATAAATTCTTAACAAAATTTCAATCTATACATAAGTCTTACAATAGAAACAATTTGTAAGTTGTAAAATAATATATGAATTAGAAATAGAATATATAATTAAATAATTCAATCAAATTAAATATTTTAACTTATTTAAATTATTTTGATAATAAAAATAAAATATATATACTTTTTATTGATAATAATGTCAAAATTGTAAATAAGTAAATAATATAAGAAAATATAAAAAAAAGAAGAAAAGGATGCCAAGGAGTAAATAAAAAGGAGAGGTATAATGGATAAATTATAAAGTAATATAAAAAATTAAAATAGAATAATATAAGTAATTTAATTAAATTAAAATTTTAAATTATTTAAAATACTTTTATAATAAAAATAAAATATATTCTTCTTGGTGATATTAACATTTAAAATGTAAAATACAAGAGTAAACATAAAGAAAAGAAAAGAAAAGAAAAGAAAAGCATGGAATGAGGTAAATAAAAAGAAGATGGTGAAGTAATATAAGAGATAAATAAAATATACATTTTAGTAATTAAATTAAATTAAAATTTTACTAATTCAAAATATTTTATAATAAAAATAAAATATACTACATCATATCTATACTGATTAAGTATATTACGTCTAAATTGTAAATAACATAGATGAGTTAAAAAATAAAAATAAATAAATAATATAGATATGCATATAATGTAATAGAATAGTATAATAAATAAAAATAAGAGAAACTTTGTAAAAGAAAATAAATAAGTGCAGGCATGGAAAAACGGGAGAGAGAGAGAGGGAGAGAGAGAGAGCGCAACATTGGGCAAGAAAATAAAAGTTGAAAAGGTAAGAAAAAATGATGTGTTTAATTTATTGAAGACATAAATTTCTCTCTTGGTTGTTTAATAATAATAATAATTAATGAATTTAAAAAATGAAAGCCCAAATTCATAAGTAATTAAAATAAAAATATAAAAAGCAACTGGCTTAAAAGAAAGCCCAAGACAATAATAAAATTTAAAAAAAAGGTAAGAATGAAAGTGAAAATGAAAAAATAATAACAATAAGAAAATGGTAAATTCTAAGGTGCCCCTAGGGGTTTGGTACCCAGGGTGGTGTAGCAAAATACAGGTTATTGGATGAGATTACTAAGTCAATACTAAAATTTTTGTAATCTCATCCAATGGCTTATATTTTGCCACACCACCTCGAGTACCAAATCCTAGGGGCACCATAGCAAGCACCTAAAAAAATATGTGGCCGTTTATCAGAAATAAAAAGTGAAGTACAAGTGTACAACCCCATAATATGGAAGCTAAAATATTAAGTCCAAAATTAGGCCATTTTATGGAAGCCCATAATCAGACCCGTGATCGCAGGCACCGTGTCAAAAGCATCACAGCACGAAAACGGCCAGGACTTCCACACCTTACATAGTATCTGGGGTTAATAAACGTTGGTCAATATTTTTGAATTGGTGAATTCTAATGTGCCCCTAGGGGTTTAGTACTCGGGGTGGTGTGGTAAAATACAGGTTATTGGATGAGATTACTAAGTCAATGCTAAGATTTTTGTAATCTCATCTAATGGCTTGTATTTTGTCACATCACCCCGGGTACCAAACCCTAAGGGCACCATAGCAAGCACCTTTTGAATTTTACCGCCAAATGACAGTTAAGGCTGCACAGGTTTTAAAATTGCAATTTACTGCTTGAACAAATTTTATTTTGTTTGAAAGGCAAAGCAAATAAGGGAAGCAACTCACATGAATTAATTTTTTAAAATAAAAATATTGTATCAATATATATATTTATAATTTAATATAACTCAAATATTTTTAAAATTATTTATCTTAAAAAATTAATATAATATTTTTTATATATATGATAGTATTGATTCTCTATTTAAAATGTAAAGTAAAGTCTAATTACTTGTAAATTTTACTTTAATATTATATAAGAATTAAACTTAAAAATAAATCAAAAGATAACAATAATATTTCAAAAGAAACTCTATTGGATGAAATTATTTAAGCTTGTTTTAATATTTTTGTAATTAAAGTATCAATCTTATATTAACATTTAGTTAATACAAAAATAAATTAATATTAACAAAAATTCTTGAAGTTATTGCCCAGATAAATTTAACAAACACAATGACGCAACTAATTATTAATAAAGGATTAATACATTAACAATTACAAATTACAAAGATATTCAAGCAACGTTTTTGCATTAACTATCTCCTATTTTTGTAATCCATTGTTTTAGTACAATGGTTCTTTAAAGTTTAAAATTAATATACTGAAAGAACAAAGTTTGACATGCAATGTCAAATGTTGAGATCTTAATAATTCATAAAATTTAATATTTTTATATTATTATAATATTTTGAATTAAATGAGTTTTATTTAATGTGTTTGCATATTAAAATATGTGACCAATTGTAACTGATATTAAAATAAATTTAAAAATATAATATTAACAAAATGATTATTTATACAACTCTGGACGAAGAAAAATTAAAATTTTAAAAGAACAGTAAAAATATAATTTAAAAAATATAATAACATAAATTTATTTTAAAATGTTAATAGAAAATAATAATAATAATAACAACAATAACTTAATGGATAGTTTGGATTTATTATATATTCAAGAGTGACGGATCATCTGTTATTTATTTAAAATTTTATATTAAATTATAAATAGATAATTATTATTTAAAATAGATTGAATTATAAATAGATAATTATTATTTAAAATAGAATAATTATTTACGATATAATTAATTATATTTTATGATATTATATATTTATCTGTAAATTTATTTTTATCTATTTATGGTTTTAAATAGGTATATAATTTCTTTAAATTGAATTAATTATATTAGATTTAGCATGAGTTATCAGTTAATTAAAAGAAAATGAATAAATTTAGAGAAAAATAATAAGTTATAAGCTACTCTATAATATGAAACTTATTAATTAGGATTTAATTTTCTAATAAGTTAATACTAAAATATTTTGAGATATTAACTTATGATGATGTTTGATTCGCAGAATATTTTTCACATTCTTGAAAATCTTTCATGGAAATGTTACAATCTTATATTTAGTTTAAAATTTTAAAAAAATTACCTAGAAATATTATAGTTTCAGGAATATTTAAGAGCTTAACTTTTTACTCAAATATTTCTATGGAAGGAGGTGGATATCTTAAATTCTCATCTCACAAGAATGTTGAACCAAACATGAAAAGACAATTTTATACGCATTTCTTCTATATCCTAATTTATTCTAAAATTTTTTATTTTTATTTTTCACTCTGAACTTATATTTTTTATTTTTTATTTTTTATATTAATAATATAATAATACTAAATAAGTAAAAAAATAAGTAAGTTCTAAATTTCAACTCTAATTTAGTTTAAAAAATTTTTATTTTCATTTTTAATTTATATACATATCATGACATATTAAAAAAATTCATAAAGTAACTTTAATATATTAAATTTTGATTTGTATAATTACATTGATTAATATTGCATATTCACATGTAATACATATTTTTTAAATTGTCTCATTTACATAAAAATTATAATTGAAATTTATAATTAAATTAATACTTTACAAAGTAAAAAAAAATTAAATGTGTGAGCCATGTGAAAATAATATCTTGATATCAGGTATGAGTTACCTTTAATTTGTTTATATAATTAGTTCTATGAAAAATTCAAATTCTTAAAAAATTTAATATTTTATATATTAAATTATTTATATATTTTAATCATCTAGAATTTAAATTATTAATTTATTAAATCTTCAAAAACTTTTATTCACATATTTTTAATTAAATCTATAATTTATTTTAATTTATAAAATAAAAATTAATAAGGATATTTTTTAAAAAAGTAATAAGATCCTTACGAATATAATGTTAAACATGGGAATATAATATATCTTAGAATTTAAAAAAATATTTCTAAGAGTATATATATTAAACCAAATATAGAAATATTATATTTTAAGAAATTACATACCTGAGAATTACATTCTTAAAAATGTGTATTTTCTTAAGAATGCAAGATTTTACGAACTAAATGCTCCTATAACTCCTAATGACTTATTGCTTGTATCATTAAAATAAGAGTTGACTTATTTTTTTGTACAAAATTTAATCTTAGTATATTTTATAAAGTAACTTATAACCAATAACTTTTAACTTTTTTTTTCAAATTTATCATTCTTCTTTTAATTAATTAGCAACTCATGCTCTCAATTATGTTAACCTAATATAATTATTTCAATTTGAGAAAATTATCTCCTTATTTTAAACTATAAATAAATAAAAATAAGTAAATAAATATATAATATTATTAAATATAATTAATAATATTTTAATTAATTATATTTTAATTTTAAAATAAATAAAAATTAAAACAAGTGAATAAATATATAGAATATCATGAAACATAATTAATAAAATATAGTTAATTAAATTTTAAATAATTATATTTTATTTTAAATTAATTTTATTTGTATATCTATTTATATTAATAGGTTCTTTTATATTACTTTACATTTTCAACTAATTTAATAATACTTCTAATACAATTATCTAATTTATTAACTATCAAGCATAAAATATTTGCTATCATTCAGTTTATTACCTAACAATTAAATTTACCACATATCAACTTGCTTCTTAGTTATTTGTGCAAATTAGTCTAACAAACATTTCATTTACATCTATTATAAATTAATTTATATTTTTTAAATATTTATACTATCAAGTAATATTGACATATGAGATGTAATTAATATAAGTAAACATAAAAAATTTATAAGAATTAAAAATAAAATATGTAATTAAATATAGTTTAATTAAATTATGGATATTTTAAAAATATTTTTATATCCAAAATAAATTATATGATTTTATATTTTTATTTAATATTATTATTATTTGAATTGTAAATAAAATGAGTGAATATTAAAAAGATATGTAATAAAATAGATAAAAAGATATATATTTAATTTTAAACATAAAACTTTAAAAATGACTCAAAGATATTGTTAAAATTTAAATAAATAATTTTGATTTTAATTTTAATTTTTATATATTTTTCATTAAAAATTTAATATATGATTAATTATTATGATTAAATTATACTTTCAATATTGAAATTTTAAATTATTTAAAATATATTTATAATTAAATTAAATATATTTTATTATATCTATAATGTTTTTTATATTAATATCTGAATTGTAAATAATAAACATGAGAAAAAAAGTCAATGAAGCAAATAAAAAAAAGTGAAATCATGAATGAACTGTAAAATGATATAAAAATTAAATAATTCAATTAGATTAACATTTTAAGTTATTTAAAATATTTTATAATAAAAATAAAATATAATATATTATATCTATATTACTAAATAACATTAGCATTTGAATTACCAATGACGCAAATAAGCATAAAAATATAATAAATTAAATAGAAATATATGTATATGATATAAAGGTAATAATACAAATAAAAAAATGAAAACTTTGTAATAATCTGAAAGTAGAAAAAGTATAGAAATTTTTTAATTAAATTAAATCTTTAATTTACTTAAAACATTTTATAATAAAATAAGATATATTATATTATATTTGTAGCATTTAATGATAGCAACATTTGAGATGCATTTAAGAAAAATGAATAGAATAAACCAAATAAAATAATATATATATATATAATGTAATTGAACAGTAGTGAAATGAAAAAAAAATGAAGATTTGTGTAAGAATTTCAAGAAACAATGGGAATATCGAGGGAAAAAAATGTCCCAATAAGTGGACTGGTGTAACTACGTGGCAGCATTTCACCTCATCTTAGATGCATTAAAATAGCATTGAAGGAAGAGATTCGGCGGAAACTAAGTTCAGCAACGGCTAGGATGTTGAGGGAAGTGTTAAAATGGATTGAATTTATTGAATTAATTTAGGATTGATATAATTTTATCTAATTAGAGATTGGAATTGATACGAAAAATGATAATAGTAGTTTAATTTAGTAAAAAATTAGGACTGGAACTGATTAATCTGATTTGATAAGAGATTACGATTATTAAATATTAACTCATCGGGTTATTAGGTTAACTCGTTAGCATGTTAATAATAGTAAGTAATAAAAAATTAATTTATTATTATATATTTAATTTTTATATAGATATTAAAATAATAATTTTGATATATTAAAATTAAACTTTAATATATATAATATTAAAATTATATATATGAGTAATATTAAATAATTTTTAATATTAGAATTAATAAATTTATATATTTAATATTGTCAATATATATTATATAAATTTATCAAAATGAATAATTATATCAAAATTTAAATTAATACTTTAATTTTAAAATTTTGAATTATTTCAAAATTTTAAATAAATAATTTTGGTATTAATTTTAAATATATTATATACATATATATAATATAATACATTATAATATATTTTTATTATTATAATTATTTTTATTAATATGTTATATAAATAATTATTTATTTATATATATTTGATTATATATGAATTATTAAATAATTTATTTTTATATAATACTTTGACATTGATCAATATATATTTAATAATATATATTTATTTTATTAAATAAAATAAATATATAAATATAAAATATAAATATATTTATATTATATATAAATATATAATATAAATATATTTATTTTACTAAATAAAATAAATATATAATATAAAATTCTTGTTCAATATAAAATTTAAATTATTTTATTAAATGTATATATTATTAAATGTAAATTCACACATTTATTAAATTTTAATAGTATATATTTAATAATATGTATTTCTTTTCATATATAATATATATGACTTATTGATATATATATATATAATAAAATTTTAAGTCATAATAATATATAATTATATTTAATAAATAATAATATATTTTAATTAATTAATAATATAAAATTAATAATAAATAAAAAATTAATATGATAATAATAATAAAATATAACTAATTATAAAAATTTGCTTGAATTCACTTAGTAAATGTCAATCTGAGATTGGAATTAAGATTGATACTATAATAAGTCGATGTGGACTCAATTTGATGAAAAAGTAGGTCAATCTAAAACTGACTTGACGTACAATTTTTTTCAATTGAATATACCTAATTGAATTAGGTTAACCCATTTGATGGGTCTAGCTGCTGATACCTAAGCAGAAAAAAATAATAAAAAAAGAAAAATAAAAACCTTGTTTTCTCTGATAGATTTAGAAGCCCAAAGCCGCAGCAAAACGAAGACCCATTCTATTTTTCCTATTTCATCTAAAACCTACGCGCCAGCGAAGCATTGGACAGAGAGGCAAGTAGGTGGGGAATAAAAATTTGCAGCAGCTGAGGGGCGAACATGTTAAAAGCAAAAAAATAAAAAAAATAAAAAATAAAAAGGAAAAAAACGTAAAGTCTATATTCTCAATATAGATAGGATGGAAGTGTATATAAAAAAATAAAATAAAAAGATGATAGATAATATATGAAGTATGAAGAAAATATAACGTGATATATTTATACTACTTAGACATGTTAGTATTTGAATTTTAAATATCATGAATAATACCAAAAGGATAAGACAAATATACAATGAAGTAGATAAAATTAAGAGAAATAATATATAAAATATAAAAAATAAAAACATATAATGAAGTAAATAAAATGAGGAAAAATAGTACGTGGATTGTAAACTCCTGATAAAATTTTAATTAATATATTTTTAATTTAAAATATAACATTTGAAAATTATTACAAAAAATAAGAAAATTTTAATAAATAAAATTTTAAAATAAAATATATCATAATATATTATATTACTTAATAATATTATTGTTTAAATTGTAAATAATAGAAATGTACATGAAGAAAATAGAAAAACATGTAACAAAGTAAATAAAAAGATAAAAAAATAATTTGTGAGGTATAAAGTAATAAGGAAAATAAATATATGATTAATTAATTAAATAAATCCTTAACTTATTTAAAATATGTTTTTGATAAAAAAATATAATTTGATATATCTATACTACTAAAAAATATTGGCATCTAAACTTTAAATATTATGAATGAATAAAAAAGAATAAGAAAAACATATAGTAAAGTAAATAAAATGAAAAAAATAAAAGAGATATTAAGCCTTTCTAAAATCCTCTCAATTAATATGTATTTATTTTCACATATAATACTTAAAATTGATAAAAAAAATATTTATAAAATTTAAATACATAAAATTGATTTTAATATTCAAATATTGTTAACAAAAAATATAATATACAATTAATTGATAAAAAGAAGAGAATAATTTTGATACCAAAATTTTGATTTATTTAAAATATTTATAGTGTTATATCTATAATACTCAATGATCAAGATGAGTGAGTTATAAATAATATAAATAAATATGAAAAATAAAAATATAATATTTGAGCTAATAAAAATAAAATTTAAAAGTAAAATATATAGTAAAATAAATTAATTTAACTAAGTAAAAGTTTTAATTTATTTAAAATATTTTTACTTTAAAAAAATTATATTGTGATAAATTTATATTATTTAATAATATTTGAGTTGTAAATAATATAAATAAAAAAATATGATATACAATATATGAAGTACAAAATTTTGACAAAATCTTAATTGATATGTTTATAAAATTTAAATATATAGAATATATAATGTTATATATACTATTTAGTAATATTAACATATGAGTTATAAGCAATAAAAGTGAACATAAAAAATTGAAAAACATGAAATAAAATAAATGAAAAGTAAAGAAACATTACTAGAGTCACAAAATAATCAAAGTTAAAATTAAAATATATAATAAAATTAAATAAAAATTTAAACTTATAAAACATATTTACCATAAAAAGAAATTTTATTGTGTTAAATTTACATTATTCAATAGTATTTAAATTGTAAATAATATAAGTGAAAAGAAAAAATATAAAATATAAAATAGTATATGAGTAGGTATAAAACTTTTAAAAAATCTTAATTAATATATATTTAATTTGATATGTAATACTTAAAATTTAATTTAATTAAATAAAAATTTTAATTATTTAAAATATTTTTATCCTACAAATATCATATAATATTAAATTTATAATATTCAATAGCATTTAAATTATAAATAAATATTATAACTAAAAAGTAAAAAAAAAATGGGACAATGTTGAGTGGGAAAATTTTTTCTTCTAGCCCAACATGTGTCCGAAAAAAAAAAAAATACTCTCTTCCCCCGAAAAAGCTCTCAATTAATAGTAAGATATAAATGTTTCCATTTATATTGTATAGTGGTTTTCTTTTACATAATTTCTTTTATTATTTCATTTCATTATATACCTATTGTTTCTTTTGTCTTTATATTATTATATATTTTCTATGTTCTATTTATATTATTTATAATTCTAGTGCAATATCACAGAAATAATTAATTACATATTTTATTATTTAATATAATATTTAAAAATTAAAATAAATTTATTTATTTAAAATTTATCAATATATATTATCTTGGTATTATTTTGCTATATTTTAAATTATATAAAATATAATTAACGTTTTGCCAAAACAATTTATGTACTATTTTATTTTCTATTATTATCTTTTTAACTTAAAAATCACCTTATTTAACTATATATTATATTTTTAACTCTTACTTTACTTAATAATAGAGTAATCTCATCTTTTTTTTCTTTGTTTTATTGCATCTTATTTTCTTTTTTTAATATTATCATGTTATTTGTAATTTACATGTTAATACCATTAAGAAGTATAAATATAAGATAATATATTTTGTTCTTTTATTATTATTATTTTAAATGATTATTTGACTTACTTAATTAGTTATTATAATTTTAACTTTTAAATTAATTTACGACTTACACTTATTTCTATTTTTTTATTTGTTACAATCTATTTTTTTTTTCATATCCATTTCTATTATCTACAACTTAAATAGTAATATCACTCTATGTTATGTATGTATGTGTGTGTATATGTTATAAAAATATTTTAAACAAGTAGAAATTTTAATTTGAAAAGTATGAATCAAATTATATAATTAAATAATTTATTTATTAATAAGAATATTTATAAATTAAAATAGATTTTATTTTTTGCAATTTTATTGATATTTTCTTTATATCAATTTTCAAATACTATATTTTAAATTAGATATATTTTTTACCATTCACATACTATTATTATTTCTTTTATCTTCCTAATTGCATATTTTATTTTGTATTTTCCTATTCATTACTATTTATTATAACTTAGATATGAATATTACTGAATAATATGAATGTAATATAACTTTTTATTATAAAATTGCTAATTTAAAATTTTAATTGCATCAAATTATTTAATTATATATTATAATTTTTAACTCTTATATTATATTTTAAAAGTTTATTATTTATAAATTTTAATATACAATTATAAAATAAATATGATAAATTAGATTTATAAACTTTTACAATTTTTTATTATATATTTATTATTTTTATTTTTATATTAAAAATAACAAATACCCTTACATCCCACCGGATGAACAACTAATTATACAGCTAAAATAACTTTTTGTTTATCTTTTTTTATTATTTTTTCTTGGTCACATGTCAGATAATTAGGCCTTCATAATTTCTTTTTTCCACCTTAATATGTGTTGCAACGCTGCTTTCAGTTTTTCCGCTATAATGGTATGAAAATGCGAGTTTTAGGGTTTGGATAGGACGAGAAAGAGCAGGGAACTTGCCTGATGCAGTAAGCGGGGTACGAGGGTAGTTCTGCAAGAAGAGAAAGGTAAATGACCTCTGTAACAGCCTAGCCCCCATAACAGAACTACAACTGAACTCGGACAAGATGGGGGAGGCGGACACGGCCAAATACCTGCTAATTGTAACCGTTTGCCGCTTTGTTCTTCTGAAAATTTTATAAAAAATTATATGAAAATACATAATTTACCCCCCCCCCCCCATATTTATCGGAATAACAAAATTGGTATTCAATCTTTGAAAACACCCCATTTTTTTAACTTGCAGATATTGAAACCGCGTGTATGGTTTAGGTTCAGAATTGGTTACATACGTACTGTTGTGCGAACATCGTAGATTTATAGTACGTTATTAAGAAAATTTTATTCTTTCATTGTCATGAGTTACGATGAATTTAAAAACAGTTGCTTTTTTTTTTTAGGTAAATGGTTAAGATAGCACCAAAAAATAGTAGTATTTATAAAACACTATTTTAACCTTCTATTTTAATAGGTTCTATAAAAAAAAAGGTGCTGAGATCCACCTATAAGATGAGGGAATCCATAGTGCTATTTTATCCGTACTCTTTTCCTTTACATACAAAATTTTCTGTAGAAAATAATTTTAAATTCAAAATATATCATTATTTGTTAGAAAAATAAATATAAGCTTTTCATAAAAATTCCAAATCTTCCGTGTTACACGGAAACTTAAACGTAACTTTTCATAATAAAAATTTCAAAGCTAGCATGTTGTTACAATAAAGTTGGGCGGAGGATTGGGTAGCCTTGTGCCGATGCCTTCGCATCTTGTGACCCAATCCATCTCAATGCTGCAAGGGATTTGGTGGCATTATGGTGCCAAAATCTTCGTCGTTAGTTACACCTCTGATCAATTATCTTGTATTTTTTAGGATAAATTTATAAATTTTATGGATTAATATTTTAATTGCGTCTACTTAAATAAAAGAACTTTTCAATTTTGTTAAAAAGTATTTATACAATTTTTTTAGACAGTGATAAAAATGATAAAATTATTGAAAATACACACAAATAATTCTAGATTAATAAAGTTTTCGAATAATATTATATGTTACTTGAATTAAACATTATTGACTATTTTTTTATTCTTTTAAAATAGTTAGATAATCTGTGAACATTGAAAATAAAGCTTTTGACTACAAAAATTCCCACACTCAAATTTGAATAGGATTATAGTTGGAAACTTGTAGAATCAATATTGAAATACCAACTAACCAATATCACAAACAAACAGTCAAATTAAGCGACCAAGCAAGAAGGGTGATAACAAGAGAGAAACATATACCATTAGCAAGTATGTGAGAAACATATACAAGAGGGAATGAAAGACCCTCTTATCATATATGAAAGTCCGAATGAATTTACATTGACTTAGAGAGAATGTCACCAACATCGGCTGGATTTAGTTTGGTGTCTCCTAAAAGTCTCAAATTTGAATTTTATGAAAAAAAAAAAACTAATATTAGGAGAGCTTTATCCTCAATTGGGATTCAACCTCACTCAATTTTAAATTAATTAAAAGTTCAATATAATTTGTCAAATATTAAAATTTGTTAGACAAAAAAAATTAAAGAGAATGTCAAATGTTATATTTGTTTGGAGGGAAGGAAAATGAAGGAGAATATCAATTAGGTGTTAGTTTAGTAACAAATATGATAATTTATTGAAAAATAGGGAATTCTTTTATTTTAATAAAAAATATTTTTCATAGAATTATATTCTTATCATTTATAAATATAAAATATTAAGATACCAAAAATATGGTAATTCTCCAAAAAAATAAAGAATTATTTTATTCTAGTAAAAAATACTTTTTATAGGATTATATTTTTATTGTTTATAAATATAAAATATTGGGGTACAATAATAAAAAATCTTATATTTCTTATATGTCAAATGTAGATAATATTATGAAAAAAATTTTTGGAGAGATTGTCTAATGTTATATTTGTCTAGAGGGAAGGAAAATGAAAGAGAAAACCAATCAAATGTTAATTCAATAAAAAGTACGTTAATCCCAAATAAACTTTATATGTCTAATGCTTTAATTTTCAAAATGATTATCTATCCACTTGATAATTAATCTAAAAGTAAGGAATTCTATTTATTTTAATGAAAAATACTTTTCACAGGATTATATTCTTATTGTTTATAAATACAAAATATTAAAATAAAATGATAGAAATTTTCTTTCTTATATGTCAAATTTAGAGAGTATTATGAAAAATATCTTCAAAAAGGAGAATAGATGATAAAACAAACGGAGTCAAAAAGGTCTATAATTTTAATTAATAACTATTGATTCTTAGGAAATTGCAACATACTGCTTGCTAAAAATTTTCATTTAGCCCCTAGACCAAAATATCATTTAATTTTATCTTTGACAGTACCCACTTCAGTCGCTTACTAATAACAATAAACGGCAAAATTAGCTAGTAAGCATGTTTTCACAAACAAAACAAAACAAATTAACTAATCTGTTCGCACCAACATCGCGATCACTAATAATGCAATAGGGTATAATTCTAATGACTTCTATAAAAACTAGCATCAATATAGAAATACTAACCAGAGTCAAGCTTATAATCAACATCGACATTATATACAAGTCACTAACCAAACAAAGTCAATCATATCATCAAAACATAAGTAGTTCATGCGACAACGTTTGGAAGCCCATCATAACCTAGTTCATATCCATAATCTATCCCTTCTAAAGACTTAAAACCTTATACAAGTTCCTAATTTCGACCCCATGATCTCCCAATGCAGCATTCTTCATCCTCTAAAGCATCAGTACCCAAGTTCGTCATCGATATTTTTCTCTTCAAAGCCTTCTTCAGCTCTTACCAGATCTCCTCTTGC
Source organism: Sindora glabra (assembly GCA_020226215.1). Taxonomy (NCBI): domain Eukaryota; kingdom Viridiplantae; phylum Streptophyta; class Magnoliopsida; order Fabales; family Fabaceae; genus Sindora; species Sindora glabra. Next base: position 18,780,556 of record CM035233.1, read on the forward strand.
TATTTTAAGTTCCACCGCTGTAGCAATAACACTTTGCCTTCAAGCTCTTCATTTTCATCTCCAAGGAAGTCACATTCTCTTTTAGCCTTTTCACCTCCTCCTGCCCTCTCTAGATAAGTATCCATGCTCAAAGCAGATTGAACTGCGAGGCTCCAGCCAATTCAAGTCAAACCTGAATGCCTTCAGTTCATCCCATAGAATTTGAAGATCTTTACATGCATCATTATTCATATCCCTCATCTTTTTAGTCTTGAGAAAATACAGAACCCTACCCAAGCTATAAAAGCCCACTCGCTAAAATTACGAGTTTGCTTTAGCTGGCATTCGATGAGTGATGGATGCTGTAAACAAACATCCTCTAGTAAAGGAATAAAAACCTCTTCCATTTGCCCCATAACCCTGAAATCCATCTTAATCGGCCCAGTGTTAACTTGAGATAAAGGCGCAGCCGGAATCACATCTTGTCCTTGATATCCTTCTTGTGGGTTGACAGAAATCTCAGCAACAATTATAATTGTATCATGTAAAAGAAAAATATTGGCATGATGTCGAAGTTGAGTAAGAGGTATGAATGATGTGAAACCCCAATCACTCTTTTTTGCAGAAAAATGGTGTTGAGTTTCTGGTAGATCCAGAAATCAAAGGTTAGTCATATCTAATGAAAATAATAATAATAAGACGTTATTGAATGGACAAAAATTTACTTGTGCACACCAGGAGTTTTGACTCTTGTACAATACTGTTGTTTAATGAAAATATCAATACTACATTTAGTAAACAGAAAAAAAAGGGAGTTTTTGGCTTCTCTGCTCTGCCGGTAACTGCATGTCTTAACAAACATCTACAATCGAATAAATAAATGCATTTAACCACTAGATTTGGAAATTTTATTTTAAGTTCGTATTGGTTTAAATCAAGGGACAAAAGGAATACAAGAAGCGTGAATTTCAATTTTACCATTTCATGAATACATAATCAAGATCATTTCAAAAGCATCATCCGAAACTTCCCAATTGAAAAAAGATTTGGTTTATAAACTTGAAATTCATAGTCATCAAACCTCTTACATATGAAAAAATTCGGGAGGGTGTTCATACTATTAATGTAATGAGACTTTGTTTTAGCACTTTAGGCTGAATATTTTACTGTACTTTTGCATTAATTTTCTGTTAGATTTCTGGTATAAAATGATGGCTTAACTTTAGTAGTTGAAAAGTTAAGACAATCCTTGTTTTTTAATAATCTGCCTACCTAAAGTCATGAAATTGGTTTAACTTATATTTTGTAATTAAGTTGTTATATATTCGACAGCCCTTGATAATGAAAGTAAAGAGTCATTCTCCAAAAAACTCTTAATTTTATTTTCTACTTTCTTCCTTAATAAAATGGTATTAGAGCTTCACGTGTTCTTTAAGGGCCTACAAAGCAAAATCTTTTGAATGGTGTGAGGCTGTAATCTTCAAGTGTTTGTGAGAGTTCAACATCCTTAAAGAGACAACTATGGCTTTTGGAAGTAATTTGCACGCACCATGATTTTTAGAGGAAAATTATTAAATTTGGTTCGTGAAGATGAAAGCATGCTTGAAGTCCTTGGGTCTATTGGATGCTGTTAACATAGGAAAAGATCATCTACCCCTTAGAGCAAATCCCACCATTGTTCAAATCAAGCAACATAAAGAGGAAGTACTTAAAAAGACAAGGTAGTCACATGTTTACATTCTATTGTAGCAAATAATGTCTTCACTAATATCATAACTTTTGAGTTAGCAAAAGCTATTTGGGACAAGCTAAAAGAGGAACATGAATGCAGTGAAGTAATGAAGACAATTAGATTGCTCACTCTCAAAAGAGCGCTTGAGAATTTAAAAATAAAAGAAGGTGAGACTGTCAAGGAGTATTCTTATGAAGTAACGGAGCTTTTGAATCAGACGAGATTACTTGAAGAAGTAATTGAGGAATACAAAGTTATAGAAAAGTGCTAATTAGTCTCCCTAAAAAATTTGAGGTAAAAGTTTCAACCATTGAAGAATCTTGTGATCTCAAAAGGTTGACTATAGCTAAATTGATCAACAAATTGCAAGTTTAGGAGCAAAAAGTCAACATAAAATCTGAAAGTCACATTGAAGGAGCTTTTCCAACAAGGAATAATTGAGGTCCATCCATGTCTAAAGATAAAAAGAAAGCTTCTAGTGACGGAAGCTACAAAAGAAAGTAAGTCGTTGATAAAGGTAGAAAAGTCAATTTTCCACCTTGCAATTATTGCAAGAAAACAAGTCATCATGAAGATAGGTGTTGGAAGAATGCTCAATGTAAATACTACAAGAAAACTAGACATATTAAGAAATTCTTCAAGCTGAAAAAGCAGAGAAAGCAACTATCTACACATCAACAGTAGCAACAAAGGCAACAAGCTAATGTTGTAGAAGATAAATTGACTAAAGATTATCTTCTTGTTGCAATCTCATTAAGTATAACTATGGATAAAGTTGTATGGTCACTGGATAGCAAATGCACAAACCATATGACTTCAAATCCAAAGGATTTCAGTAAGCTTGACACCATCAACAAAACTTTAGTCAAATTTGACAATGGTGAACTTATAGAATCTTCTGGAAGAGGCACAATCTCAGTTATAACTTCAAAAGGAACTAAATTCATAGATGATGTATTGTTAGTTCCTAAACTAGATCAAAATTTAGTGACTGTTGGACAAATGCTACTCAAAGGACATTTATTATTTTTTAAAGATAAATCTTATGCTATGTTTGATCTATCTAGTGCTAAGATTGCTATAATTCTTATGGTGGATAAAAGCTTTCCTAAGAATCTACATTCACACCATTCACTTGCATGTAAAAGCACTATTATGAGTCTTGACTATGGCATAAACAATTTGGTCATGCTAACTTTAAATCTCTAAAATTCATGCAAGATAAAAGGTTGTCTGAGATATGGCTATTATGAATGTGCATTCTGATATGTGTGAAAGTTGTCAAATAGAAAAATTCACAGAATTCCATTCCCTTTTCAGTCATGATGGAGAGCCTTCGAGAGACTTAAATAGTTACATTCAAATATTTGTGCTCCAATGCACACACTTTCTTTGAGTTAAAACAGATATTTGATCTTCTTCATTAATGATTTAACAAGGATGACTTTGATTTACTTTATGAGTAGCAAATCACAAGTTTTCTCAATATTTAAAAAATTCAAGTCTATGGTGGAAACTTAGAGTGGTTGCAAGTTGAAGACTTTGAGGATAGATAATGGGAAAGAATACACTTCGATTAATTTTCTAAAAGTTTGTGAAGACATTGGAGTTCAATGGCAACTTACTATTCCTTATTCTCCACAATAGAATGGTGTTTGTGAGAGAAAGAATAGGACATTACTTGAAATGGCAAGATGTATGTTGTATGAAAAAAAACTACTAAAGAAGTTCTAGGCTGAAGCTGTATATATTGCAGTATATCTCCAAAATAGGTTACCAACTTAGGCAGTTGATGAAAATACTCTAATTAAAGCATGAAGTGGTTCAAAATCTTCAGCAAGCCATTTAAAGGTCTTTGAACCTCTTTGTTATATGCATATTCTAGATGTTAAAAGAGAAAAGCTGTAGGAGATGGCAAAGAAGGGAGTTTTCTTTGGATAAAGTAGTCAATAAAAAAGATACAGAAGCAGTCAATCAAAAGGATACAGAATCTATGACTTGTATGCTGAACAGATTGTCATCAGTAGGGATGTGAAGATAGATGAAAATGCAATGTCGAATTAGGAAAATTCAATCATTGAAAATACCTTTAGCTTACCAAGATAAACAACTGAAGTTAGTGATCAAGAAGATGGCATTCAAAATGAAGAATTTGATGTTTGAAGCACCATAGATACTGAAGTAAGAAATACCAACAGCTTGAATGATGTGTATGCAAGATGTAAAATGACTGTTGTTGATCCTTCAATTTACAAAGAAGCTTCCAACTTTGAAGAATGAAATGCAGCCATAAGAGATGAAATCTCTGTTATTGGAAAAGAATGGCATATGAGAGCTAATGGACACTCCTCGACATAACCAAGTTATAGAAGTTAAATAGATATACAAAACTAAGTTTAATCCTAATGGTTCTATATACAAGTATAAAACTAGGCTTGTGGTAAAAAGGTATGCTTAACAACTTGGTGTTGATTATGGAGATACATTTGCTCCTATGGCTAGGCTTCACATCATTAAACTCCTTATAGCCCTTGTTGCTTAAAATAGATGAAAGATACATCAACTTAACATCAAATTTGCCTTCTTGAATGGATATCTAAAGGAAGAAATATTTATTGAGCAAGCTAAAGGCTTCAAGCAAAATGAAAGTGAAGATGAAGTGTACAAGTTGCATAAAGGTCTTTATGGTATGAAGTAGGCTCAAAGAACTTAGTATAGCAAAATTGATGAGTTTCTTTATGGTTCAGGTTTCAAGAGGAGCTATAATGATATCACTCTCTACATTAAACACTTTCCAGATAATAGCATTTTGATTCTATCTATATATGTAGATGATTTATTGATAATTGGAAGTGAAATTGCGAACATATGCGCTTTCAAGCAACAAATGCAAAAAAGGTTTGAAATAACAGATTTAGAAGAAATAAAGTTCTTTCTTGGGTTTGAAGTGCATCAAACAAATCATGATGTTTTTATTTCTCAACAAGTTTATGTTCAAGAGTTGTTAAGAAAATTCAAAATGGAGAATTGTAAATCTATTAGCACTCCTTGGGTGGTTGATGAAAAGTTAGCTATATTTACTAGTGATATTGAGGCTGATGCATCCAACATAGAAGCCTTGTTGGAGGCCTACTTTACTTGACTACAACAAGGCCTAACATAATGTTTAAAGCAAGTTTATTATCTAGGTTCATGCAACATCCGTGACAAATGCATTATGGAACTAGTAAGAAGGTCTTGAGGTAATTAAAAGGCACATTAGACTTGGGACCATGGTTAAAACTAGTCAAAGATGTAAAGCTGGTTAGCTTTGTTGATAGTGATTGGGCTAGAAGTATGGATGATGGCAAGAGCACATCAAGTTATGCTTTCTCTCTTGGCTCAAGCATGTTTTGCTGGAACTCAAAAACAAGAAATAATGGCATAATCAATTGCTGAGGCAAATTTTGTAGCAGCTGTTAGAGTAGCAAATCAAGGAATTTGGCTCAAAAAAATGATGCAAGATTTAGGTTTTGAGCAAATAGAAGCAATGCAACTATTTTGTGATAACAAGTCAACAATTGCTATTATAAAGAACCTAATGTAACATGGAAAAACCAAACACATGAAGGTCAAGTTCCATTTTCTCAAATTATGTAGCAATTGCTGGAGCAACAAACTAGGGAATTTGGCTCAAGAAAATGATGAAAGATTGTGATAACAAATCAGCAATCGCTATTGCAAAGAACCCGGTGCAACATAGAAAAATCAAACATATAAAGGTCAAGTTCCATTTTCTTAGAGAAGCTGAAAGGGAGCATTTTTATGTTTAATTAATATTAAATAATGCATGGAGGAGAACACCATTTAAAAATATATATGGGATCCCATTCCCTCTTTCATTATCAGAATATTATTCCAATGCTTTTCATGGGTTTTGGGAATCTGATTCTTGCTCCATTCATGTCTCTTCATCTTTCTCTAAACAAATACAGTAACAAATTTTATGTGCCTTTCATTTAATTAAATGCTATTTATTTTCATTGTCTTAATTCATAAAATTTTTTAAACCATATATTTTCATCGTATAATTATGTAAAAAATATTTAAATATTTTACTTAATTTTTTTAAACTTCTAAAAAAAAATTTATCTGGAGGAAAGCAGCCATTGTTTGCAGCCAAAGGAATCAACGCGTGCAAATTATGTTAGCCTAGCCATTCAAGGAACCTTCCTTTTTTTATGACTTTTGCCCTATTGTTGTCTCTGCCGCCCTTGCTTTGCTGGTAACTTGATACGATACTCAAATGAAATGGGGATATAAATAAGGTGTGAATGAAAATCACTATAAATTAAAGGAAGTTTGTTCAGATTCGATATCAGGACATATTAATCAAATTGTATATAGTTTTGAATTTTTTTATAGGAATAATTACGAATATAAGACAAGTGTAACATAGAGGAAAACACTGCGGCGTATATCATAAAAGAATACAAAGTATAAACAAGGCTTATATTCCTCTAATAGACATTAAAAGCATACATAAATAAAAATTTTTAACTGTTTCATCACGTATCATTGAAAAATACCTCTTCAGCTGAACAGATATAATATTTATTAATCGACCAATTTAAAATTTTACAAATGAAGTAAAAGATAAAAAAATCATCTTAAAGGATTATAATCTCTTCAGTAGTACTTTTCATAAGAATATTTAATAAGGACCCCGATAGATGACATATAGAATATTTTCATAAACTCCATTTGAAGGTAAGAAAAAGACCGCACAAAGAGAGAGCAAAAACAAATTAAAATAAAATATAAAAAGGCAGATTACGTCAGCAAATGATGGAAAACCTCTCAAGAGCAAGAACTAAACCAAATTAATTGAGAAAAGAAAAAATCATAGGAACAACTTTTGGTCAGGAATCCGAGAGAAGTTAAGCAGAAGGAATAATTAAGAGAGGCAAACATAGAATTATATCAATCTCATTGCACATAGTGGCCTACAATTTTTTTTTAATAACAAACAATTTTAATAATGAATAAAGATATTTTATTTATTTAATATTAAGTAAATATAAAAAATTTAAAGGTCATAGTTCCATTCTCCAAAAAACTCTCAGTTCTATTTTCTACGTTCTTCCTTAACACATATCAACCATTTTCATCATGGACAGACTACTAGTAATTACTACAAAAAGTAAACAAAATATCAAATAATAAAAGGAACATATCACCAAAATCAGTTTATTGAACTAGGCAAATAAGCAGAAAATTGAGATTAAAGTGTTGTGAGAAACATTCAGTTGCAAAATAGAAAAACATGGTAACAGATAAATGGTCACGTATCCGTAGTAAAATTTTCGTCATATTATCAATCTGCAAGGATTGGTAGGCTGAAGAATCCCAACCGTAATAGATTACAAAAACTAGGAAGAACCTCAGACTTCAACGCATAACATGAAGAGTTGGAAGAACTCAAATAAAAAAGGAAGCCAAAATCAGAATTAAACTCATACCTTTTGTTATATCCATCTTTCTATTAACCTGATCAATTATTTTCAACTTGAAGCGTGCAAATTTCTTCCATCCTTTTGGAAGCGTTGAAGAATCCGCAGCATCCAAAAATATTGACAAACAAGTCCCATTATTTCCTTTGGGAAATATAAGAATCCGCCTGATAGAAAATCCAAAAGAAATCAAAATGCACGAACTTGAATTGTTTCACAAGCACACACTCAAATCCAAAAGATATACCATTTAAAACTGCCGATTTCGAAAGTATCAGAGTACAGCTTCTTGGAGTCCAATTTAGAGAAGTTTTCAATTCTCCACGTAAACTCATCAAAAGCAACATCATTTGTCCGCTTTTCTGTCATAGTTGCCCTGCACTACCACTGAATATAACCAATCCAACGGATCATCAATTGCAAATATGAAATTGACGTCTTCCCATATGACATACATATCATGGATATGGGTATTGTCAAAATTATATTCTCTGTTTGGATTCAAAGAAAAACTTGGATGATTTTATCCATAACTTCATTTTCAATCAGATTCTCTCCCTTTATGATTCTTACGAATTCCAGCAATTGCTACCATTCAAGTTCAATCATACAAAATAAAGCTAAAATCGACGTAGCATACTTCAGAATCCACAAAATGATAGAATCGAGTTTCAACTTCCAAATCAAAATATATCACAGGAAAGCAAGCAACAATATCAATGGTGTTAAAATGGCCTGTACCTGATGACGAGAGGGACAATGAGTGACAGTGTTCTCAAACTTGCGAGTTGTATACTTTAATAGAGTAAGGATTAAGAAATATCAAGGGCAATTTGTGTATTAAAAAAAAGAAAAAAGAAAAAGCTACCTGCTTCATCTTGAGGTTCTTGCAGTAGCTAGTGGCGGAAATGAGCCAGGTCGTTAGCTTATAACTTGCTCGTTAAGTAATCGCTTGACTTGTTTGTTTATTAAACAAATTACACGTATATAAATTCATTCAATACTTTTTTTTAATATCTAGTTTTTATATTATATATTAGTGATAATATTTATTATTTTTATTATAATAAGTAATATTTTCATAATTTATTATATGTCAATTTATCATTTCTTTTTAATAAAAATTTTATTTTATTTTAATATAATTATTTAATACTAATATAAACAAAATATTTATATAAATTTTTTTAATTATTTATTCTTCATTTATTTTTATCTATTATTAAATTAAATACATAAGAATTAAAGAAGACAATTATTATTGAAAATTTTAAGAGAAAAGAATTTTAAATTATAAATTTATTCTCTATTAAAAATAATGATCAATATATAGAGTGATTAATTATTTATTATAATATTAAGAATAAATTAGAAAAATTAATACTTTCATTTTTAGTGTTCTAAACATATAGATAAATGATAAAAAAAATTTACATAACTAATAAAATAGAATGAAAAAAGTTAAACAAAAGTAAGACTTAATTTTGATAAAATTATAATTTTATAAATTATAATATAATTTTTAAATTTATAAAATTTACAATTTAAAATTTAAATGATTTTCAAGAAAAATTTATATTTAATCATATTCAACTATATATATTATTGTCTCTAAAGAATAATAAATAAATAAATAATAAATAAAATTATTTAATTTATAATAATTTAAATGATAATTTAAATATTACTATTAATATAGTATTAAAAAAGCATTAAAATTTATAATTTGATATATGTATAACATCAATTCTCATTCCTCAAACAACTCATCATCTTCATAAATAATTAAAAAAATTATTTATAATAAATAAATTAATAATATTTTTTAAATTAATTCACATATAATATATTTTAATTAATTAATTAAAATATTTATAATTATACTAATTCACAATAAAGTGTCTGATAATTTTTTATATTACAATTAATATCATATTCAGTAAAGCATTTCAAAACTTATGAACTTTCAATATAAATGTAATTTTATGACTTTCTTTTTAAGAGATATTTGATCGTACATTATTAATGACATAAAATTATTAATTAATATATTTATTATAATATTTAAAATTGCAATTTGTGCATTATACGAATTATAATCTAATACTTACTATACATCTAAAACAATCTTTTATTTCTCATTTTTTAATTATTTCTTCTTGGTGACGTATCAGCTAATTAGGCCTTCATAATTTCATTTTTCCGCCTTGACATGTGTTGCAACGCTGCTTTCTGTTTTTCTGCTATAATAATGGGCTGCTTCAAAGTTTTTCTTAAACGGAACATTTTGGTGAAAACACTTGGACCAGCCTTCCTTCCTTGGAAAATAGACGCAGGCTGCTAGTTGCTTTTCGGCTGAAAAACATTAAAGACAGTTCATTTTAGCAAAAAAATTCTTTTCTTATTTATTTATTTTTATTTTTATTCTATTACAACTTAATTATATATTCTATTTTTATCTTTTTATATTATTTTAGAACTTAACTATTATATTTTTATTTATTCCATTGCATATTTTTCTTCTTTTCTCTTTTAGTTTGTGCTTAAAACTATTGTTACCAGTAAAAAACTAATATTACTAAAAAGTTTATATTTTTATTATTAAAATATTTAAAATAAAATAAAATAATTAATTGAATTAAATTACTTAATTATATATTTCATTTTTTATTACTTGATTCGTTATTCATTATTTTTTTAGCTCTATTGTATATTTTTTCTTTTTTTTTCTCTTTTCCTGTATATGATTATTTATGATTTCGATTATGTTAATATTTTAAATAATATAAATACATCTTGATATTCTAATTTTGCTATAAATATATTTTAAATAAATTAAAATTTTAATACAAAAGGTATTAATTGAAATAATTAATTGTATACTATATTTTTAATCAAAATATCTAAAATTTAAAGTGAAATTTATTCATTTAAATTTGTCACTATAATCTTGATATCAATTTTTAAATATTAAATTTCAAACTAAATATATATAAATCAATTAAGATTTTTGTCAACATTTTATTACTCATGCATTGTTTCACTTCTTTTTTAATTTTATTACATAATTTTTTATGCTCACTTCTGCTATATATAGTTTAAATGGTAATATTATTGAATAATATAGATATAATATATTAATATCATGAAATAATATAAATACAGTACAATATAATTTAATTGCATTCTTTAATTGCATATTGTATTTTCAAACTCTTGTATACTTTTTCTTCTCTTTATTTACTCTATTATTTTATTTTACAACTTACTAATTTTTTCTCTTTCTTTTATTTGAACCACTACATATTTTTCTTCCTTTTTTTAATTTACTCCCATTATTTATAAACTAAATACTAATCTCACAAACAAGTATACAAACAATAAGACATATTTTATTTTTATTATAAATTATTTTAAATAAATTAAAAATTTAATTTAATTGAACTATATTTTTAACTTTTATATTATTTCACAACTCACCCATTGCTTCTCTTTTTTTTTCTTTGTTCCACTCCATGTTTTTGGAATTTTTTTTATACATCTTAAAAGTTAATATTACTTAATAGTATAAATATAAATAACAAATATTTAATTTTATTATAAAGATATTCTAAATATATTAAAAATAAATGTGCAAAGTATTAATCAAAATTATTAATTACATATTCTATTATCTAATAAAAATATTTAAATATTAAGAATAAGCTTTTTATTTGAATTTTGTCGGTGGGTTCTTCATATCAAATTTTGAGTACTATTTTTTAAATTAAATAGATATTAGTTAAAAATTTGCTAACCCATTACAAATTGTGCACTATTTTATTTTTTTATCTATTTTATTGCACTTTTTTTCATATTTGCTTTTATTATTTATAACTTAAATGAAAATATCATATAATACTATAGATATAATATAATATAATTTATTTTTATTACAAAAATAATTCAAATAACTTAATATTATAATTTAATTAATTTATTTAACTTTATATTTTATTTTTAATTTTTATATTATTTTGCAACTCATCCATTATTTATCATCTGCTATTATTACAAATTGTTTCAGAAGCACACCTTCAAGTCCAAAAAAGATATACCATTTAAGAGTACAGCTTCTCGGAGTTCAATTTAGAGAAGTTTTCAATTCTCTCCCTTTATGATTCTTACGAATCCCAGTAATGGTTACCATTCAAGTTCCATTATACAAAATAAAGCTAAAATCAATATAGTACACATCAGAGTCCACAAAATGATAGAATCGGATTCAAATTCCAAACAACAATTAAAATGGCGTTAAAATGATAGAATCGAGTTTCAAATTCCAAATCAAAATATATCACTGGAAAGAAAGCAACAATATCAATGGTGTTAAAATGGCCTGTACCTGATGACGGGAGGGACAATGAGAGACAGTGTTCTCAAACTTGCGAGTTGTATACTTTAATAGAGTAAGGATTAAGAAATATCAAGGACAATTTGGGTATTAAAAAAATGGAAAAAGCTACCTGCTTTATCTTGAGGTTCTTGCAGTGGCTAGTGGCGGAAATGAGCCAGGTCGTTAGCTTATAACTTGCTCGTTAAGTAATCGCTTGACTTGTTTATTTATTAAACAAATTACACGTATATAAATTCATTCAATACTTTTTTTTAATACCTAGTTTTTATATTGTATATTAGTGACAATATTTATTATTTTTATTATAATAAGTAATATTTTCATAATTTATTATATATCAATTTATCATTTCTCTTTAATAAAAATTTTATTTTATTTTAATATAATTATTTAATACTTAATATAAATAAAATACTTATATAAATTTTTTTAATTATTTATTCTTCATTTATTTTTATATATTATTAAAGTAAGTACATAAGAATTGAAGAAGACAATTATTATTGATAATTTTAGGAGAAAATAATTTTAAATTATAAATTTATTCTCTATTAAAAATCAGTGATCAATATCTAAAGTGATTAATTATTTATTATAATATTAAGAATAAAATTAGAAAAAATTAATAATTTTGCTTTTAGTGTTCTAAACATATAATAAATTATAAAAAAATATAAAATATTTTTGAAAAATAAATTAATTTTCTATTGTTTAATGCATAAAGAAAAATATTTTCTGGCATTTGGTGTATGAAGAAAAATTAATCTGTTCTAATAAATTTTTTAAATATATACGATTTTATGAAAATATTTTTATAACAAACATATATTCATAAGAAAACATACTTTTATATTTACTTAGTAAATATTTATATTTTTATCAATAAAAATATCATATCCTAAAAAATAAATTTAAAAATATTTTTTAAAAAAAGTTACAACTTTTTATAAATTTAAAAAAAATAAAATTTTCCTATTTCATGAAAATAATATCACAATCACAATATAACATTTTAAGACAATGTATTGGGTGATCTTGAAAAATTTTTCTTCCTTATATTTTCAATGATGCCAAGTCATTAAGCACGTATATTTTTGGTAATGTAACTACTTTTATTATCATTAAGGTTCTATTCATTCGGATGAAAAATATTTTTAGTAAAATATAATTATAAGATATTAAAATGAAAGAATTTTTTTATTTATTTAATACTAAATATAAAATATTTTAAAATTAATATTTCTTATTTTTAAAAAATTATTTTTACTATTATATTTTAGATATATTGTTTTAACTATCAATACAAATAATATATTATTTTTTATTAATATATATAAATAATAATTTTCTAAAAAATATTTTTTAATAAAAAAGGTTAAAATAATATTTTTATATCAAATGCATATTACCTGACTACACGAAATACACCTTTACTTTCACCATAAAATTTTTCCTGTATTTTGAGGTTGAGACCACAAACTAAAATATGATCTAATTAGAAAAAAATGTTATGATTTTCTTCGAAATGGGAAAGCAGAGGAGGAAAGTTAGGCTTTGAGCATGATGCATTGAGCAACGGAAAATAAATTCCGTTATCTAAGTAGGGAAGTTGCTTTCCGAAAGAATATAATTTTCATGTTAATTAAAATTTATTTTTTTATTGATTAAATTTTTTGAATGTTCAAACATAAAAAAATTGTCAAAAAATTGAAAAATAAGTTTCAAAAAATCATTTTCCCTCCAACCAAATGAATCCTTATACATCTAAAACAATCCTTTATTTCTTCTTGGGGACGTATCAGCTAATTAGGCCTTCATAATTTCATTTTTCCGCCTTAATACGTGTTGCAACGCTGCTTTCAGTTTTTCTGCTATAATAATGGCTGCCTCAAAGTTTTTCTTAAGCGGACCATTTTGGTGAAAAAAACTTGGAACAGCCTTCCTTTCTTGGAAAACAGACGCAGGCTGCTAGTTGCTTTTCGGCTGAAAAACATTAAAGACAGTTCATTTTAGCAAAAAAAAAAATTATTTTTTATTTATTTTTATTTTTATTCTATTACATTATATACATATTATTGCGTTCTTATTTCTTGTATTACATATTTTTTATGTATATTTTTGTTATATACAAATAATACCAATATTACTAAATAATATAGATATAACATAATATATTTTATTTTTAATATAAAAATGTTTTGTATAAATTAAAATTTTAATTTAATTAAATTACTTAATTATATATTTTATTTTTATATTTTATATTATTTTGCAACTTAACTACTATTTTTTATTTATCCCATTGCATAACTTTCTTCTTTTCTCTTTTAGTTTGTGCTTAAAACTATTATTACCGATCAAAAACTAATATTACTAAAAAGTATATATTCTATTTTTATTATTAAAATACTTAAAATAAATTAAAATTTTTAATTTAATTAAATTACTTAATTAAATATTCCATTTTTTATTACTTGATATGTTACTCATTATTTTTTTTAGCTTTATTGCATTTTTTTCTTTTTTTTCCTATATTGATTATTTATTATTTCGATGATGTTAATATTTTAAATAGTATAAATACATCTTGATATTCTAATTTTGATATAAATATATTTTAAATAAATTAAAATTTTATTACAAAAGCTATTAATTGAAATAATTATTTGTATACTATATTTTTAATCAAAATATCTAAATTTTAAAGTGAAATTTATTCTTTTAAATTTGTCAATATAATCTTGATATCAATTTTTGAATATCATATTTCAAGTTAAAAATATATAGCAATTAAGATTTTTGTCAACATTTTATTACTCGGGCATTGTTTCACTTCCTTTTTAATTTTATTACATATTTTTTTATACTCACTTCTGTTATATATAGTTTAGATGATAATATTATTGAATAATATAGATATAATATACTAATATCATTAAATAATATAAATATAATACAACATAATTTAATTGTATTCTTTAATTATATATTTTATTTTCAAACTCTTAGGTACTTGTTCTTCTCTTTATCTACTCTATTGTTTTATTACTCTATGAATCAAGTACTTTTTTTTATCCACTTCATTATATATATACAATTTAAATGTTAATATCTACTTCAATGCATATATATATATATATATATATATATATATATATATATATATATATATATATATATATATATATATATATATATATATATTAATTATATATTCTTTTGCTTAAAAATAATTAAAATTCAAGAAATTTTTCATATTATTAGACTCATTTAAATCCATGGTTAGAACTTAATAATATAAAAAAAATACTAATGTAATGTAAAAGACAAAAATGATAATTATAAAATCAATAAAAAAATTAAATAATATAAAACTAAGTAACAAGCATAAAACTACATGTAGAAATAATAACACTATATAAAATTGAATAGTATAAAACCAAGTATCAATTATATAAAATTATATGTAAAAGTAATAAAAATTATAAAAATATAAGTAAAGAGAATTGAAGGGTTTCACTAATGACTCCTTTTTTTTTTGGATAAAGGAATTGAAAATTTTCAAACTTAATAACTACCTTTAATTTTGCACTAATTTGAAAACTTGAATACTTGTTGATGAAGATTTTAGAGAATATGAGAGATTAAAGAAAGAAAAATGAGAAAAAATCATGTGAATTAGTTTGATTGAAGTGAAATGAAAGTATTTATAGAATAATTGAAATATTAAAAAAATAATAAATAGAAAACAGCCATTTTGCAACAATAAAAACTTCAATAGTTATAAGAGCTCTTTTGCTTAGGATTCGCAATAGGCAGCTTTTGCTACTAATGCCATTTTTTGTAATGCAGCAATACTTCAATAGGCAAGCTAACAACTAGTTAAAGTTTTTCTTTTAAAGCCGTTTTCTAATAGCTATATATATTAATACTATATAAATATATTATAATTAATTATAAGTATATATTATATATAATTTATTATAATAAATATTTATTTATTATAATTATAATATTATGTTATAATAAATTATAAGTATATTATATAATTATTTAATAATATAGATTAATATACAATTTATATACATACATATACTCATTCACCAATCACTTACTCTTATATTATTTATTATACAATACTAGGCTAACAGGTGAACCCGTTATAATATATATTTATATAATTATAATTATAATTACATTATATAATTATTTAATAATAATATATATTAATATTTATATGTTAATATATAATTTATATACATACATACACTCTTTAATCAATTACTTAATCTTATATTACTTATTATACAATATTAAGCTAATTAACTAACCCATTAGCTTGACAACTTATCATTTATCAATTCTACTTCTTTATTACGTTAGGCTAATCAGTTCTAATCTTTTATCAAGTCAAGCTATTATTATGATTTTTCATATTAATCTCAACCTCAAGTCAAACAAAATTATATCAGTCTCAAGTTAATTCATTAGACTTAACCTATTGACACATTTGCTCCTTAACTTCTTCCCAACAACTTTGCTTTATTTCTTCCTTTTCTTAATGCCTCTTGAAAGGAAGCAACATTATTTCACATTAAATTATTCACTATTTTATCATCGATAATTGCTTGGAATCAAAATAAAAAATTAAACCTCAAGTTCCATGTTTTCAATCCCAAATTTTCCATCATATAAATTTCAAATTTGATATGAAGTAAGTAACAACCACCATCAATGTTTCTCCTTCATTCGAATCTAAATCGATGAATTTGTTAATAAACTTACTGCAACACTCATATCCCTTTTATTATTTCTTCATTTTGAATGAATTCTTCACTAGAGGGCCCATGGTTCAAACCTATCATTAAAAGGTTGCAATCTTTGTTGCTTGATGTTGCATCTTTACTCCATTAGTGAAGATTATGTAGATTGATGAACCAAAAGTATTATTTTAAACCTTTGGTTATGTAAGAGCTTAGGTATTTGTATAGGAATTAAAAGAAGGATAAGGGCATTTTAGACAATTAATATTGTAATTTCAAATGGCATTGGCTCCCATTAATCACAAAGGAGTTTTAGGCATTTTTTAAAATTGAAGGATGCTAATGTATTTATCCCTAACTTGACAGAAGGGAATTGTAATTTACTCCAATTGTTTTGATTCAATTTGATTATTGTCTTTATTTTACTTTTGCTTTAACATTCAAAATTTTAAAGTTTATGTGTGTAATGAATTTATATTATTTTCTCATTTAGTCATTTTGATTCTAGATACTACTACAAAATTATAATTCTACATTAGTGGATAGAAGTTGATTAAAAGATAAGCCAACGTTAATACTAACACAATAGCATTTTATGAAATTATTGGAACTAATAAGTTGATGTTTATTTAAAACAACTAACATTGATTTTAACATGATAGCATTTTTGCAATTTATGAGAAACTTAAGATGATAGTTAAATTAATAACTAACATTATTTTAGTCATAATTGTAATGTTTGAAATTATATTATTATAAAAATACTGATTTACATTGGTCAATAGATATAAGTTTACATTAGCACTTATGTTTCTTTTAATGCAGTGATATTTTTAAAATTATATGAAAACTTACTATGATGAAAAACAACATGAATAACATCTATGTTAATGGTAAGAAACTTATTATGTTAGTTATTTTATAACTGATGCATAAATCCTTGCACAAAAATTTAAAATATTAATTTTTTACTTAACAATTATCTAAAAAATATTTCAAGTCATATTAAAAACCATAAATATATAGAATATCAGTTTTAATTAATAATTATCATCTTAAAGTCATTCCATGAGAAACCATAAATACATAAGATATCGATTTTATTTAAAAACTAACATTTAAAAGGCATTTTAAAAGTCATCTTGGAAACAATAGATATATAGGACATTTATTTTATTTAAGAACTAATGTCTAATATTTTCTAATACATTTTTGCTTTAACTCTCTCTTTCCATATAAAGCATCTTTTACATTTCACTCTTTAATATTTTCTCAATATCTATTTAGTGATCGACCACTTTCATCACTAATATCCAATATACTCTTGTCATTATGGTGGTAAAAAATAAGTAACAAATTGCAATTTGCATTGAATATGATGATTTTGATCTATACTATTTTTTGCTATTTTCTCACTTCACTTTCATGATGGAGTATACAATGAGAAAACTTTATTTTTTAATTCTCTCCTATTGTATACTCTCTCATTTCTCATGGAAAGTAGAATGGAAAAGCTAGTAAATGATAATTTGATACAATGAAAAATCCTTAATTTTGGTTTTCTCCTATTATATACTTTTTCATTTTTCACGGAGTAAAAGTGAAATGAAAGAGTTGGTGAATAGTAATTTGATATATGGTTCTTCCATACTTTATATTTCTAGAGTATACAAATTTGAGAAACTTAAGCAATAATGCTAAAGTTTGCATTAAGGATGAAGATTTTAATACATAATGCTTTTGTTGTTATTTTTATGTATTCATATAAACGTATATTTTTTATTTATTATTGATTTAATATAATTATTTTGTATAAATTTGCAAAGATATTATTTCTTTTTACTCATTGATAATTAAAGCTATATAAATTTATAGAATTATTTCTCTTTACTCACTAGCAGGTTGTTTTTATGTGAAAATTCTACAATCAATATTTAGATTACTTAAATTAACAAAAAAAAGATATATAAAAAATACAATTTTATATATTAAATTAGTTCAAAAATATTTTTTTCATATTCATAATTTTTACTCAAATATATTATAGAATTTATATGAAAATAGTTTGCAATGTTAAGGTATTGAATAAAGATGCTTATATCATTGATTGTTTACATAACATAAATATGAAGATAGTCAAAAGGTCTCTAGTAAAGAAATGGCAAACATAAAAAATGTTAATTTCGGGATTAACTAATGTCTAATATGATGTTATTCCCTCTAAAGCTAAATATGTCTATATAAAGGGGATTTATGAAGAAGTATAAATAAATGGAACTAAAAATAACTGAATGAATGGCATTTATGAGAAGTATAATAAGTGGAAATGAAGAAAAATAAATGATATTTATGAAGGTAAGGAACTTAGAACTTTAATTTTCTTATGGTAACCATCATCTAAGTCTATTTCAATTGTTATGATAGTTTACTAATAGTTTACATGTCATTTTAGTACTTCATTGACATCTTAAGGCATTGTAACCATGCCTATAATCAAACTTACAATGTAGGTTTTAAATTAATAATCAATTTCTAATTATTTGCCATATAAATAGACTTTCCTTATTTATTTGAAACAAATAGGGCATCTTTTAAGATATCTTTCCTTCTATGAAAAAAAGTTCTTAGTTAAAAGGTATAGATCTTATTATTTGATATTACCAAGGCTATATGGAAGGCCTAAGGATCTTTCAAAGTTTCTTTTATGGACTTGTAACCATACTTTGGTCATAAACACGAGAATTCTACAAATCATGTGGAAGGACTTTAGATAAGAATTTTTCTAAATATTTTGTAGAATCCATATGCTAATTGTTGAAAATGCAAACACAATTCCTACAGAAAATATAGACATAATCCTTGCAAGGAACCATAAGATATTTCTAGATTTTCTCAATAACCTAAGTAATGTTAATATTATAGTTTACACATTTTATCTCATAGGCCTTCTTTGTTGATGGATACCAAAAATGATGTTAGTGCCTTTACAAGATTTAAACTTAATTTATAAAATTATTGCCTATATATATGTGATATATATAAATTGTGTTTTGGATTCTAATTTGATATGTGTGTGATATATATATAAATTGCCATATACTTTTGGTCTAATGTATATGATATGTATTTAGCCATTCTAGAATGATTTTAGAATGATTTTGGAATGGTTAAGAAGTGTATACTATGACATCGTTTTTTATTTAATAAATGATGTTAAACATTACTTAATGGAAAAGTTGCATAGCTAAGGAAATATGTTTTTTGATATTATGATATTAATTCTTTTTTATTAATTGAAATTAGAAAATTACTTAATGGGATGATGTCATTATATTTTAGATGTTAATTTTTTTAGTTAACCAACATGGAAACTTCAACCATATGTGCAAATTGAAAATGAAAATATTAAAACATGACACAGATTGAAAATAAAAAAAGTAAAGCACAATGTTGTTTGTAAATTTTATCTTGAAATTCTTCTAACCTTAAAATGGTTCTTAATCTAATAGGCATGTTCTCCTTTCAACCTTAAAATATTTCTATTAATTTTTGTATTTTTGCTCTCTAATTACTTTCCAAGATTGAAGCTCTATTAGCTTATTGCAAAACATATATGGACATGCACTACTAAAAAAATATAGAATATAAAAGTAAGAAGTTGCTAAGTCTTTACATGTGTTCTTGTAATTTAGTTTCTCTTTTCATAATCAATCATATTTTGGTGCTATCTATAATTTTGATGTAGTTGTTACATGTTTAAACAAGCAAGAAATTTAATCTTATTTATCTTCTTTATTATTTTGTAGTATTATTTACTATTTATTTATATGAAAAAAATACATTAATTTTTCATAAATGCCTATTGCAATGTACATATTATATTGAAGATGCTTTTTTAGGGAGTTCATATATCACATATTAAGCAATAGGTATCAAGACAAATTTAACAAATTTGATTTGGATATTATATATAACCTTTTACTATTTTTAATATTTTGTTACTCAATTTATTCTTTAAAATTATTAAAATCAAGATGGAATCAAGATTTGGGACTACAAAGTAAGGAATAGGGAATGGGCTAGTTAGTTTGGTTAAGGATGAGGTTAGAATTTGGAAAGAAGGAATCACAAATAAGGGGATTGGTTTGTTTAGTTCGGAGTGGAACATACCATGCTAGTTATTGAAATAAATTGAGGTGGAATTATGAAAATTTAATGTTAGTTATTTGAAAATAAATAATGTTTAATATTATTTTCTACGATGATAGAAAAATAAATGAAATTGGTTGTTTTTTATATAAAAATTGATATAATTGTTATATTTTATGATAATTTTAAAATCGACATTAAAATCATATATACAATGATACTTGATTAAACATTAATTGATTTTTTATGAGTAATCACTTGAACACTTAACATTAATCAATTATTCTAAAATAGAAAAATACATACGACAACAATTTGTTATATTAACTTATTAAAAACTTTATTCATTAAAATTATAGACAAAATTTGTTTCAATGCACTATTTATTTTACAAAGTTATTATTGTATTTCTTTTCACTAAGAGGTTTGTTAATGACTTATCACACCAAAGATTATAAACTTATCAATGGCTTTTTTTATGGCTTAAATATAACTTTAGTTCCTTTAAAATATAAATTATGCAATTTTAGTCCCCAATTTAAAATGATATATTTGGATCCCCTAAAATATTAAATTATTACAATTTTACTCCTTCTATTATATTCTAATCAATTTATTGATCTTATAAGACTATTTCCACCTAATATTTCCTTTATATTAACCTAAAATAACTTATATATAAGCATTAAAGAAAATTTTTGTCTAGATTTTAAAAATTTTGAGTAAAATGAATGGATTATATATGAAAGTTTGAATAATTTTAAGAGTTAATTATCTATAAAAATTGAAAACAAAAAGTTATTTATCTAAATAATAATATAGTGAGTACTTAGAGATAAAAAATGAGTTAATAGAAGTTAATAGAAATTGGTACAAATTGATGAAAAACAAATAAGGGGGCAAAAAATGCATTGATTTAATAGTGAGTGGATTAAATTATATCATTTTAAATTAAGGAACCAAAATCACATCATTTATATTTTAAGGATTAAAGTTATATTTAAACTTTTTTTTAAATTTTAATACTTAAACCTATTAGGCTAACAAATAAGGTTAAACTTCTTAAATTTATTAGACAATTTAGACCAAAGGGAAATTTTATCTTACAAAAAATCATAAGCCAAGTTAAAAAAATTTTAAAATAGATCTGACCTATTTTTGTTGATGCTTAATTTGATTTGTCTCATTTTGCCCCATGCAGTAGTGCCCTTCGTCCATCCTCCGATGACTCTTATGGGCGCATTCCTTTATGCATTAAAACTTAGAAGTCCAATCTTCAATCTTTTTAAAATTTTCCAGGTAAATCAAAATTTTAGGAAATTAAAAATTTTTTATCATTGAATTATGCTCTTAAAATATCAAAATGAATAAATTAATTGAAAATATAATCTCAATTAAAAAATAAGTAATAAAAATTAGGAGTACAAACAAATTAATTATTCTTACATAGTTCAAAATTAGCTTAGAAAAAATTCAATTCAAATTTAATTTTAAATGAGTCAAGTTCAATTAATATACAAATCGAATTCACACTTATTATTACTCAGCTCCTCTCCCTCCTTTATTGAGTAATAAGAAGTTCAAATTCAATTCGATTCAAACCATTTATGAGCCTAAATAAATTTAGTTATAAAATATATTTTTTATATTATATTTAATTGATATGAATATAATATGTAAGTAATCTAATATATAATAAAAAAAATTAAATTTAAACTTTAGCCTCATGTAAGCTTGTTTAAGCTTATTTAGACTCTTTTATAGTTCAAATTCAAGCTTGAATTTGAATACTTTTGGCTTAATTAGAAATTTAAATTAAATAATATGCAACTTGTTTAAATTTAAAAAAATTTATTGTCACGACACATTTTATAGTTATCGTAACCAGCGTAAAGATATCTAATTAGTATTAACTTCCTAAATAGATATCTTTATAAGTCTTTAATACTCTAACACCCTTATTAAATTATTATTATTATAGAAGAAACAAACATCTAAACTTAGAAAACAAACTACATATATTATAAGTTTAAAATATATATATATATATGCATGTACATAATCCTAAAAATATTGTTTATACAAATGCAATAATTAACAAAACATTTCATATTATAACAATTGAACTCATGTTAGATACTATCCCTAGATATCACATAGAGACTAGAATATTATTTGATATGAGTTCAATTATTGTAATATGAAATATTTTGTTAATTATTATGTTTGTATAAACAATATTTTTGGAATGTATATATATAACTTTTAAACTTATAATATATGTAGTTTATTTTTTTAATTCAAATGTTTGATTCTTCGACAATTATAATTTAATAAAGGTATCAGAGTATTAAAGACTTGTAAAGATAACACTAATTAGATAATTTTATGCTAGTCATGATAACCATAAAATTGGTCATGACATTTGTGTTTTAGTCAAAGTCGAATTTAATTTTTTGAATTTTGATGAGTTCAAGTCCAAGCATACAAATATTTGACTCAATGCTAATAAAAACTAAGACTTAAACTACTTGATATTTTAAGTTCCAAATAAAATTATTCTCTCCTTTGTGAAAATGACTTCTATGTTTTCCATTTACACACAAATAACTTCTAAAACACAATTGTTAAAGAAATGTAATAAATTTTCATTTACGGAATTAGAAAATGTTAATTTAATTTCATACTTTTTATAAATTTATACAGTATCTTATAATTTGTATTTGAAATTAAGTTCTTATAATTATTTTTAATTTTTAGTTAATATTTTCGCTTGCTTTTTTTTTCTTTTGGCTACATCCTATTAATAATGGTAAATATGGATAATGTTTTACTAACGTGCTTAACTCAAAGATTGTTGACCCAAGATTTCTTACTATTTTTATTTATATTTTAAGTGGCAAATTATGCTATCATACGTAGTTTTTTTTCATTTTTAAAAGAAATAATATACCATGTGTTTTTCAACTTATAAATTGTTAACAAATATTATCTGTTTATGCTGATTGGTAATCTCTCTAAATTTGTATTAGTTGTGGTATTTCAATAATTAGTTGATTTAGTAGATGTAAACCGAGTCTTAGGCTAGCTTTTCAAGGATAATAAAGAATTTTAAATTCAATCTTAGAGGCACTATTTTTTAGAAGAAATTTATTATTTTTATTCCAAACAAAAATTAGCCTTATATCTAATAAATTTTTTTGTAAATGATAAAAGATTATTATAATTTTAAACCACCTAAATCACATTTAGTAGAAGAAATATTTACTCTTACAAAAAAAAAATTGATCTTATAAGGATCTAATTACCTGTTAATGAATAGGAGTTTAAATCATTGAGAAGAAAAAATCATTAATGTTCTAAATTTCAGAATAATTCACTCACTTGGTTTCTCCCAAAAAGGAAACGAAAAATATAAGAGTATTGTACATTTTAGAAAGTAAAAACATAAGAAAGAAGCTATAATCACAAATATAGACATACTAATAAAAAGGAGAAAGAGTATATGTTAGTTGTCAACATAATGTCACAAAGAAAATATTGACAAAAATTAAATAAAAAAGTTTTATTTTATTTTCAAATATTTTTACTTGCAAAAGAATATGTAGAAAATTAATTCAATAAAATAAAATCATTAAATTATTTAAAATGTTTTCATAATAAAAAATATATTGTGTTATATCTCTACTACTCATTGATATTAGCATCTAAGCTACAATAATATAGTAGGTTAAAAAAGAAAATAGTAAAAACATTAAATGGAATAAAAAGGCTAAGTCCCAATTAATGCATATTTAATACGGAATATGGTATTTGAAAATTGATATAAAAATATTTATAAAATTAAAATAAATATGATTTTATTTTTAAATATTTTTAGTAAACAATTGAATATATAATTAATTAATTCAATACCAACTTTTTATATTAAAGTTTTAATTCATTTAAAATATTTAATAATAAAAATACATATATCATTTTATATATGTACTATTTGATAATATTAATGTTTGAGTTATAAATAATATAAGCATGCATAAAGAAAAAGAAAAACTTATAATATAGTAAATAGAAAAAGAAATATTGTATTAGCTATAAAATAATAATTAAAAATAAAATATTTAGTTAATAACTTCAATTGAATAAAATTGTTTATTTATTTAAAATATTTTATAATAAATAAAATATATTATTTTATATCAATATTATTTAATAGTAGCTGAGTTGTAAATAATAAGAGTGAATAAGAAAAAAATAAAAGTATCTAATGAAGTATAACATGTGAATTTTACAATCATAATAATCTAAATTATTATATATTTAAATAGAAATATAGCGGTAAAAATTGATATAAAAATATTAAAAATTTATACATAATAATTTTCAAATATTATTATAATAAAAAAGAATAATATTATATAGACAACTTAGTAAATTAAGGTCTAATATTTAAGTATAATGGGTGAATAGGAAGGAAAAAGAAGGAAAGCGCACATTGGAGATTAAAGCGATAGAAATAGTACTTAAGTCATAAAGATCGAACAAAATTTTAATTGATATATATTTAATTTAATATATAGTACTTAAAAATTAATATTACGATGATATTAATAAAATTTAAATAAAAATGATTTTAATTTTAAATATTTTAAATAAAAAATAGAATGTATAAATAACCAATTTAATTAATACTTTCTATACGTAAACTTTGACTTATTCAAAATATCTTATAATAATAAATTATATTATATTATATTAATACTATTTAATTATTTTAGCACTTAAGTTTTAAATAATGGAAGTAAACATAAAAAAAAATTGTAATGAAGCAAATAAAAAAGAAGAGAAATAATATGTGAGAAGTAAAATAATAAGAGCTAAAAATAGAATATGCAAAAAATTAATTCAATCAAATAAAATCTTTAATATATTAAAAATATTATAATAATAAAAAATATATTGTGTTACATTCATACCACACAATGATATTGCATATGAACTTTAAATATTAGAACTAAACAAAAAAAATATAATAAAGTAGTTAAAAGAAAGAAAAATAATGCATAGGTTGTAAACTCTTGACGAAATTTTAATAAATATATTTTTAATTTGAATTATGATACTTATAAATTGATATAAAATTTTTAAAAAAATTTAAATAAATAAAATTAAATTTTAGAATATTAATTTCAAAAATATAATATATAATTAATTAATTTCTTTAATAATTTCTATATTAAGATTTCAAATTATTCAAAATATTTAAATAAGTTAAAAATAAAATATAATATATTATATTTATACTACTTAATAATATTAATATTTAAGTTATAAATAAAGATGAACAACGGTCGAGCTGCTGGGTTTCAAGCCAAACCTTTCATGTAAAATTACATTAAATGCATGGTATGAGCCTAAATGCAACCCATTGAATTTAAAAAAAAAATTAACTTGATCTGGCTTGTTTATTTTTTTACTGGTCCGAAGGCAAGGTTCGAAAACTCAAATATTAGTTTTTTTTATTTTTCAAGTAAAAATGAATTTTAAATAAAAAATTTATTTAAAGAAATAATAAAACATTTAAATTAATTTTTTATATTAAAAATAATTAAATATAATTATATTATTAAAAATTCAAATATTATATTTTTTCATATTAGACCTATTGAGCTAGGAACTATGTACAGCTTTAGTTGTAAATGCACATAAAAAATTTGAGAAAAATATGCAAGGGAAAAAGTAAAGAGAAGAGGAATAATAAATGAGGTTCAAAGAAATAAGAAAAAGAGAATATGTAATCAATTAATTCAATTGAATAAAATCTATTACTTATTTAAATTATTTTTATAATAAAAAGAAGATATGATATATCATATATTTTTGTAATATTTAGAAATATTGAAGTTTGAACTTTAAATACCAAGAGTAAATAGAAAAAAGGTATAAAATGGAATAGATCAAAGAAAAGGAATTGTACATGAGTCGTAAAATTTTAACAAGATTTTAATTGATATTATAATGCGTAAAAATTGATATCAAGAATATATTGAAATAAATAAATAAATTTGATTTTAATATTCAAATATAATATCAAAAGTAGAATATGCTATTAATAAATTTAATTAATAATTTATGTATTAAAATTTTAACTTAATTAAAATATTTTAAAAAAAATTAAAATAAAATATATTATGCTATATTTTGATTACTTAATGATATTAATATATGAATTATGAACAACAAAAGTTAATATGAAAAATAGAAAAGTATAAAATAAAATAAATAAAAAGAGAAATAATAAATGGGTTATAAAATAATGAGTTAAAAATATTAAAAATAATATATATAGTAGAGTAACTTAATTTTATCAAACAAAATATTATTATGGTAAAAAATATATTATATTGGATATAAATTACTCAATTATAAACCATGTGAGTAAATAAAAAATATATATAAAAAGTATAAAAAATGTAAAACAAAAAAACAGTGATTGAGAGACGTTTTTCCAATAGTTTGACACGTGTAATAAAAAAATTTAAAAAAGCATTCCATCCTCAAAAAAGCCTTAATTTATTATTAAATAAATAGATAGATAGATAGACTCTCCAACTATAATTTTTTTTTATCTTTCCCCTCTTATACAAATCATTTCTTTTTTTTTCCTATTTATTATTTTCCTTCTCCAAAATTTGCGTGAAATTGGTACTTTCTTCCCCGACTTTTTTTTTATTTTTTAACTTAATTTTTTTATTATTCTATAACTCAAACATTTTTCTCTACTTTTCATCTATTTTATTACTAAACTTTCTTTCTTTATTATGTTAACATATGTAATTAATCAACTATCTCACTATTAAAATAAGATTTGTTTTAATGTATTAAAATAAAATTTTAGTTTCTTTTACATGTTAGGCTCCTTTCAGCCTTTTATCTTTACCAATTTCCTTTCTACTACTGCCTCTCTTCTTTCACGTTTGTCTTACTTTTATTATATTAGAGTTGTTTGAATGTCATTTTTTTTTATAAATTTTGTTATATTTTATTTCTTTATTAAAAATGATTTTTCTTTCTAATCATATTAAGTATCTTAATCATTTTTTTTTGTTTAGTCACATAAAATATCTTCTTCACATCTTCCTAATCATACGAATAAGAAGTAATTTTTAATTTTTTTATTTTACTGATAATTTTTCATTTTAATTTATATAACTCCTTAAAATTAGTTGAATAATTTAATTTTTATATTTGCCTAGATATTTAAAATTATTAAAATTATCAATTCGAATTAATCTAGAGTTGAAATTCGCTTCCCAATTACTCTATTTTATTTACTTACATCGTCATATATATATATATATATACTCTAGCCATCTACTTCTCCAATTGTATTTATATTTCAAATTACGTTACAATTAAAAATTTTATTTAAATAATTTTTTCTAATTGCGTTAAATATGTTATTCAATTTTTTTTTCTAAATCATATGAAATATCTTATTCAAATTATATTCTTATTAATTATATAAAATATGAGTATTCATAATTATTGTTAACCATTAATTTTATAGATATTTTTACCATAATACTTTTCACCTTAATTTGTGTAATTCCTTAAAATTATTTGAATAATTTTTTTTTGTACAAATCATCCGATATTCGGACATCATATTAGGTGTCGACTAATCCAGATTCGAATTGAGTAAGACTACATTAGAGACAAAGTTCTCCCAACCGAATTCTAACGCTGCTATAATCCTAAGAGTTCGAATCCAAGACCTCTAGTTAAGTTAGAACAATTTTATATTAATTAATTTACGCGTTTTGTGGTATCTGAATAATTTTTTTGTTAGTATATTCTATTGGTAATTGACTATGCATTTAAAATTTTAAATGAACTAAAAACATTCAATCGAAAGGAATGGAGTAAATCATTTATCCTATCAAAACTTAATTATTCTATTTTTTGTTTTGACAATATTTTAAAATAATTTTTTTCTTTACATCATTTTAATGCTATGATTTAACTTAGTTTTGGAGTTTAATTGTAACTTCTATTTTATGTTAAAATTTAACCTTAAAATTTTGTTAAGAATAACAAATATTTTGTGAATGTGGTTTATTTGCAAGTTCAATTTATATAATTTTAAATCTAATTAAATGTAATTTCATTTTATATATTTATGACAATGCTAATAATTATTTGCTTTTTAAATATTTTTATTAAAAATTATTAAATATTTTATCTCTATTAAATATATATATATACACACACAATTTATTATATAGCTATGTAGGGTCTAAAAATCTATTATATGTTGTTACCTCGTGCATAATGCCATTCAACAATCCGAGTTATTTTGTGTATTAAATTCTTTCATGTATTAATTATTTATTAATTTATATTGAATTTTATATTTTTTTAAAATGAAAAATATTCAATCTAATAACTTACATTTCATTAATAAAATTAATTCATACATATGTTAAATTTTATTCGAGGCACAATAGATTTAGCCTAAAACTAATTGTAATATTTCATTGTAAGTTGCTTTTGTGGACATATGTTACACTCATTTTATCTCTCTTCCTGTTGCATGTGATTTGATTTAGTCAATGAATGTTTTGTTGTGCACTTTGAGTTTTTTTTTCTAAAATGAAAATTGTGTGAATCACAAATTATGCATAGAAATTTCATTTTGACTTATCACTAAGGATGAGAGATAATTATAATAACCCCAATTGATAATGATAATGGTTAATGTGATATTAAACATATGGTCCAAACTTCCATGTCCTGCTTATTTAGTAGGGCATGGAACCCTGCTCGTGTGGCAAGCTAACAGCCATACATTTGTTGCGTCACTGCTAATGCTAACATGAACACATTGGGGACTTGGCTAAATTTTTTTTTTTATAGTATGGTCCTGTCCTTTTTGCTAAAAAACTTGCATAATGACCCCTTTAGCTTCTACACATGCGATTTTCGAAAGTGGAAAAAAAGGAAAGCTTTAGGAAACCATAAGCTGAGCATAGTAGCGGGCATCGATCGTCAGGCGAAGAGGATGCTAATCTTGGCCACATCTCTTTACCATCCTTCTAAGGTTAGTACTGTTTGGTTTTTTGAATTTAGTATAATTTAGGTTATTGCTCAATTTTTGTTCTTGTTGGAAAAATCAACGACTTCCCTAACTTATGAAAACCACGGATGTTAATTGCACAAGTATTGCCTGGGATCATGTCTTGTATTGCAAGTCGTCATCTTTGCGATGCATATTTACGTTCCCGTGACCTATCAAAGGAGGTGGAATAATTGTTGAATAGTTAGAAACAAGCATGAATCATGGAATTAAGTTATTATTTGTAACTTATTGATGTTGGTTTTGCAGGTTGTCACTTTTTAACAGAACCTACAAGAACTCAACTGAACAATTAAGAAAAAGGTTGCTTGGCATGATGTTACGAAAAAGTTCCAATTTATAGATCCTCTTGTTGAATTGGCAAGTGCTATTATTTGTTACAATACTGTTCTCTAGCATTTAGTGAAGTTAATCTTCTTCTGGATTGTTGAAGTGAAGTTACTATTTGGATTGAAAATGGTAATTTGTGACTCTTCGCAATTTCACTTTTATTCATTCTTGATTTGCTCATCTATTTTGTGATTTTTCGATCAACATTACTATTCCCATAATAAACATTAGAGTTATCAGATCAAAGGATCAATGTGATACTATTTGGAAACCAAATAGTAACACATTGTTTCCTTGTAATCCCATTGTTAATTGCACTCAATTCATACTGTTTACTCCTCTTCTTATCTAAATAGCAATGCTTAGACCATAGGGATAATGTGTTACTATCTTGCATACAAATAGTAACATATTATTTTCCCGTAGCTAGGTTATCTATCGCACCTAATTTATGTGTTTGCTCTACTTTGTGTTTTCTGTCTCTCTCTTTTCCTTTTCCTTTGGCTATGCTACTATCCTCAATCAGAATAATAACATGATGGATCAAGATAATAACACATCATTGACTATGCTGAAAATAGTAACACGTTGTTACAAACTAGTTGGCTCTGTTCACTTCTTATGCTCCTTGCTTTAAACAACTATCTCAGCATAGGATCACTAATGCATAACCTTTATGTTAGCTCTAAAAGCCAAGCTGTTGCTATCATCCGTGCAATCCTAGAGATACATCCTTGGTTAATGTTATTGTTTGGAATGCAAATAGTAACATGTTGTCTCTTCATGGCCCTATTGTTTATCACACTTATTCTGAACCATTTACTCTTTTTTTTGTCCAAATAGCAATGCTCAAACCATAGGGACAACGTGTTATTGCCTTGCATGTAAACAATAACATGTTATTTTTCCCCAACTAGGTTACCCATTGCACCTAATTTGCGTGTCTGCTCTACTTTGTATTTTCTCTCTCTTTAGCTACACTACGGTCTCCAATCAACATGACCAACCAAAATAGCAACACGTCACTGACTATCCTGAAAATAGTAGCACATTACTACAGACTAGTTGTCTCTATTGGCTCCTTATTCTAAACCATTATCCTAGCATAAGATTACTAATGCATAACCCCTATGCTAGCTCTGGAAGCCAAGTTACTACTATCATCCATGCAATCTTGGAGATACATCCCTGGTTGACGTTATTATTTAGAACACAAACAGTAACACGTCTCCTCGTAGCCTTATTATTAATCGCACTTATTCTGAACTATTTACTTCTCTTCTTGTCCAAATAGCAATGGCCAAACCATAGGGATAACGTATTACTATTTTGCATGCAAATAGTAACACATTTTCTTGCAACTAGGTTACCTATTGCACTTAATTTGTGTGTTTGCTATGCTTCTCTTTAATTATGCTATTTACTCCAAGTTAAAAAGGCACATGACAGACCAAGAAAGCATGGTGTTACTATTTGTTCCAAAAATAGTAACACATTACTCCCATCCATTTTGTTATTGATGATGCTTAATTCGTTAATTTATCTTGTTTCTTGGTCATGTTAATGCATCATAACCATAGGGTGACGTGTCAAACGAGGAAAATATGTTACTGTTTAGTTCAAAAATAGTAACGTCAAATTTTCCTGCTTGTTTTAAGGCTAATGATGCTTGATTTATCAATTACTGCAATTCCTCCTTTATGTTTTATTTTCAAATATTCATTTAGTCTAGGCTTAGCAGGGTTAAGGATGTTAATAATGTAACCAACAACTCTGTATACATCTACGTGCATGGACTGTATGCAACTATAACACTAGTAATTGAAACTGATGAATTTTGGCAATTTTCCTTTTGTATCTTGTAGTTCGATTGCATGTTTGAAACCTCCATGTGAGAGAAATTGCATATTTTTGGACCATGCACTTCCTATGGGGCATGGCAATGCTCATCAAACATGTGTGATTGCTTGACGGTATAGATACCTAGTTAATGGCTAGTAGGTGTCTGGACTATGCATTGACCTATGGGGCATGGCTCACAAATGCAATGAAGGAACTGTCTTCATCTCGCAATGAAGGAACACAATAGCTACCCTCCAACCATACAAACTACAAACTTAGAATTCAGTCAACAACACATGAACTTAATTCTCAATAGTATTTGTTATAACCTAAACCAATTTGACTTATAGGATTAATACCTTATTTCAATCACAATGCCAACTAGAAACATGTTAATCACTCGAAGTAATAGTAACAAAATATATAAATAACAAAATTGGCATCAACCAATGGATTGCTATACATTTCCTATGACCATTTACAAGTTGACCAAAGGGGGTTACGCTTGCATTGTACACGAATAATAGAGATGTCATTGTATAAAAATACATGAATAGACAAAAGAGCCTTTCAACAATCTCTACCTTCATAAAAGTGACGACCTAATCAATTCAAACATAACATACACGCAAATTGGCTTTTAGCATCACAGGCACATTCAGCTTGCCCAAGTTGACATCTCTAAAAATAACCGTCAATATCAATTCACAGACGTTAATAACCCAGCATTTGCAAAGATGTAATCCATCTTCTTTAAATGCATTGAACCATAACCTAGTTAGCCTTTGTTTCATCCCAAAATAATGTCGATATCTTATCTATTAGAGACATAATACTTAGTCCAGAATCCCTTTGCAGAAGCCATGATGTAGCCTTTCAAAGATAATTCCCTTTTGTCACACCCAAAACCATGTCACTGTCCTAGTCTTTCAAAGGCAAATGATATTCTCATGTTTTGTTTAGAAATTATTTGCAGAAGTTATTACTTGATCTTTCTTAGTATTATTTTCACGCAGCACAAGGTCTAGGGTAAGTTACACGCATTCATAAGCACTCATTGGTTACACATTTTCAATCAAGGCTACTGCCAAGTGCCATTTTCTAGTAGGGAAATAAGGAATAGATGAAATAATAACATAAAATATTACCATGGTTCTATAGTCTCTCCATATGACATCAAGACTCATCCAATCAGTAACTTAAACACCACAATCATAGCTACATAAGATATTTGATTTAGAAATCGCATAATATATGAAAATTAACAACATGAAACAGTGGAAGGAAATAGTTCACTTACAAGTTATTTTGTCATGGAACTCCAAGGGATACCATGATTGATCACCTTGATATTTTTGGGATAAGGCTTCAGCGAGTGTTATGTAGCCTATTATCCTTTAATAGGGTCTCCATGAACTTTTCTTAAAAAAATGAATAAAAGGTCCATCACTTAAGTGGGCAATAGTAGGAATCGTTGTTGCAAGATCAATACTAATGTAAAACAAAGTCACCATTTGAAGTATTTTCTCATGTCTGTCATCTTCTGTTGTAAGACTAGGGGCATAATCTAAGTACAATAATTTTCCTTCTTTGAGTGAGATCACTAGTAAGAACTAATGTACATTCCCATCATTGATAGAAATGTATATCTTCTCCAAATTACTCACAGTGGGGGACATGTGAAGCATGAAATATCCTTTCATTACGCGCTTGAGTGTGAGGGTGTTTTTCGTAATTTGTTACTGTATAAAAGGAATTTCATGCCATTATGCCAACCAATTTCACATACACACACACGAAAAGAAGCTACCAACACAACAGACATCAATTCTTTTTCTATGTTTCACAATCTTATCGAGAAGGTGGATGCAAGGTACTAATGGTAGATTAAATTTGTTCTTCCTCTCTTCAAATATCATTTTTCAAGCAACTATAGTCAACACTTGTAGACTATAACATGGAAAACACCAATTATATTGTAGATGCTTCAAGTTGCATGATGAGGGATGATAAATATTCATTGTGCTAGCTTATTCGTCCATAAACCTAATACTCTAGTGCTAAGGAATGCAACTCCTTCTGTGTAAGAACCCTGCTGCATAGTCCATAAGTATCTCACTACATGCAATAGTAACAATAAAGGGTGGGAAAATATTGATTGTAACATTAAGCATATTATAGGTGCATAACAATTAGTGATAATGCTTACTCTATTAACTTATTCGCAGAGAATATATAGGTAGCCACTTCAACCTTTGTGATGTCAACGACATTGACCTTGGATGGTGGAACACTACCTCTAACCCTTCTAGCATATATACCTTGTCATTCTTACTCGAAGCACCGTCGTCTTATTCAAGCTGGGACTGAGTGGACTCTCCTTCCATTGAATCTTCAAAAAATATCTTGTGACTTAGCATACCAAGATTCTTAGTACATGTCACCTTTGCCTTTCCTTTTGCCTTGACATGTAAGGTGTTATGAATGAGTAGGGTGGCTACAACTTCAAGGAAAACTATTAAAAGAAGGAAATGCACTTTAGATGCACAACGAGTAAGTGATATATTATACTAATTTCAAGATATACATAAACTGTTTTACTTTAATTTCTAAAGGAGTATGGTCAATTCTAGACTTCCTCTTCTCTGGAAAATACTATGTTAAAAACTTGTGTTAGGAGAGTAAAACATCCATAAGATTAAAATTTATTTTAATGACATCAAATTTCTTGCTTTTGTCCCCAAGCACACTATCCAATAAACACTTTACCCTTGAGGAAAAATCCCACAGCATCTAAAGTCTTTGGTAGACGTAACCCTTGAATGTTTGATCACTTTCCTTTTAGTTCCTGCCATGTCTTTAAATTTTGGTAATATTAACCACTAAAAAAGTTATAATTTTTTCTATATTCTCTATCTGATCACCTAGCGTCTACACAAATAATATATTGTATAGTGGAATTCAATACATAGAAACATAAGTAGACACGAAGATAGTTGTTTTACTTTTCTCTTTGCACATTTGGGCATCTTCTATTTTGATGCATCATCCTGTGATAAACGCTCCATAAAGGAAAATGTTTTACAAGTGTAAATGTTGCTTCAATAATGTATATAGAGGTGCTTTGTATCTATTTACCCTACTTGTACTTACTTTCTTATATAGATGTAAAGTTCCTCAATTCTTTGATAACTTCACCCCTCAACCCGCAATTCAATATCTCTAACAAGTCTACATTGTGAAATTTGTACTTTGGACACTTAATCACACAAGATGAGTACTCAATCACATGATTGACTGACATGTAGATAGTAACGTGAGTTTATATGATTGGTTAATGGCGTATAACATTAGGGACTAATTCCTAACCATGTAACAAATTAGATAATTGACTTCTCACAGCTGGCCCCTACCGTGACTTGATTACTCGCTTCAAGGTTGCCACACATGCATAGTAAGCCTTGTTGAGACCATCTCTAATGCGTTGTTATAGGTGAGCTAAGAAGATTGCAAACTACTCTGAATAGAGAACAGACCTCGTCAAGACTAGAATAATGATCACATAATCATTAAAAATTAAGACAACTGAGCTGTGTTAACACTAACTGAACTTAGTCTCAAGGGGGTGCTAATATTGATTTTTTTTCTCAAATATGTACCAGTTTTCTACTGTAATACTAATACATTCATAATACACCATTTTTAATTCTTATTTATTTTTTCACTTTTGTGTTTTGCTAGAACTACAAGGATTGAGAACCTTAAGGTGTGCAAATAGCAACAGGATGCAATTAACTTGCAATATAACTAAAATCTAATGTTGACTTGAGTGTAATCATAGTAGGAAGAATGATAATGTGCGGCAACCACCTTAGATATCATACTATAGAATCTCATAATCTTTAAACGCTATAATATTCCACTTCTATAAACCTAAAATAATGAGATAAATTAACTTTTATTAGCTAAAAAACTAATAGGGAACAATATGTTACTGTTTTTAGATCAAATAATAACATGTTACTTTTTAATCATCGAACAATAGATGCGACCTAAACCTGAAACATGAATGCAAACCAATTACAGTTAGCAGCAAAAATGTTAAGGAACTACTTGTTACTATCTATTGATCAAACAATAATATGTTGTAATCATAGTAGGAAGAATGGTAATGTGTGGTAACCACCTCAGATGTCTTGCCACTGGATCTCATAATCTCCTAACACTAGAGTGTTCCACTTCTATAAACCCTAGGCAAATCAACTCTCATTAGTTGAAAAACTATTAGAGAACATGTTATTGTCTTTGAACCAAATAGTAACATGCTGCTTTTTTGTCACTGGACAATAGATACGACTTAAACCTATAATATGAATGCAAATTAATTATGGTTAGTAGCAAAACCACCAAGGAACTATATGTTTTTATTTACTGATCAAATAGTAACATACTATAATCATAGTAAGAAGAATAATAATGTGTGACAACTACCTCATATGTCCTGCCATTGGATTTCATAATCTTCAAATACTATAATATTTCACTTTTATGAACATAAAATAACAAGACAAATTAACTCTTATTAACTAAAAAACTGCTAGGAGATAATATGTTACTATCTTTAAACCAAATAATAACATGCTATTTTTTGCTCACTGTATAGCAAATGTGACCTAAACTCAAAACACGAATTTAAACCAATTATAGTTAACAGTAAAACTGTCAAGAAACTACATGTTACTGTTTGCTAATCAAATAGTAACATGCTGCTTTTTGGGCATCGAAGAACATCTTCACCTAAAACCCAATATATATGGAGGCAGATCAAGTCCCGTTAATAGTAACACTACCAGAGACCAACAATTATCGTATAGGAATCAAATAGTAATATCCTACTTCTTAGTCAGTGGACAATATTGTTGACCAATACTCAGATTAAATAGACGAGTTAAGTCTCATTATTAGGAACACTATTAAAATCTACATTTATTAGGGACATCAAGGCCAATGTTCTAAAGATAGGATCGTTGTATTCTAATTTTGAAATTGAATTGATAAAGAGAATGCGATGATCTTTATTAAAGGGCCTAATTGAACATTTCATATAATTGAATGTTACTTACAATTGAGTTTAACATGTTACACATAATTGAATGTTACATACAATTCAGTGTAACCTACAAGGATATGGGAAGATACATAAGAATAATATAAATTACTAATTTTTCATAAGAATCGCAAGAATGTTACATGTAATTCAACTAGACGATTTGAAGTGGCTGAGGAAATTATGCACTAACTTTAATTTGTATTCTCTCACATATTCCAATGGAAATTAGTCTTCTAATTCCTTATCTCGAATATATCCTCAATTTGTTTGCAAATAAAAATGCCACAGTCTTACTTGAATTGTAAAATAGTGGAATGATATAGTTTGGTGCCTTTTGATTATGGTATTTAAGGATTACCAAAGAAGATATTATTTATAATGCAAACTCTTGCTGTGGTGGCCTTTCATATGATATGACTTCGAAAGGTGGCTCTTCAACTATGAGTTTTACTTTCAAATCCATTTTATTCTTGTGGAGGAGTTCCTTCTTCCTCTCTTCATAGTAATCCTTTTATTGTTTAATCACCAAGTTGGGTAAAATATCAAGTATACTAGATAACATGTTACTATCTAATTAGTAAATAGTAAAGTAAACCATAAAATGCAATAAATTGACAATTCAGGTACAATCGACAAAAAATATGAGAAAGTATCATGCTACTGTGTGCGGACCAATTGGCTTCATATGTGGTCTCGAGACATTAGCATTAAAGTAATGAAACCTTATGTAAGGTTAAATCAGGTACGATTAACAATGAAAAAATGCAAGGTGACATGTTATTATTTTGGCCTGGCTATAGACCAAATAGTAACATAAGGGTCTCCTGGGCTAAAAAATTACTATTTGGGATAGAATTAATAACATCACATACCAAGCCAACGAATAAGATAGACTAAGTAAAATAAACAATAGATAGTGCGAGGAAAATGCTCATTAGATTTTGTAGACTAATCAATAACATGCGAGTATAGGCTGACATGCTATTGACTAACCTGAAGATAGTGGCCTCAATCAAATAGAATGTTTTCACACATAAACTAAGTAAGATCAATGATGAAGCTGCCAAAAAACATGTTACTATTTCTATTTGTGATAGTAATATGTTGCTTTCTTGACATCGCATGTTGCTATTCGGTCTGTAAATAGAATCACCCACCAAAAAGCAAGAGATATGAGGGAATTTGGTGTGATCGATGATGAAAATTCTAGAAACTAACATATTACTGTCTGCAGATCATCCAGTAATATGATGTTTTCCTGGCTTGACAAGTCACTGTCTGCTCTAGATTCAGTAACACCTTTAATTGATCTAACTAATTAGACAAGTCAAGTATCATAAAAAATAAGAAAATGAGGAAACCACTTGTTAGAGTTTGCAGACCAATCAGTAACATGCTAGTTAGCAGACATGCTGCTGATTGGCCTAAAAATAGTAATCTCAATTAAACAGAATGTTTTTACACATAGATTGAATAGAAAGTATTTCATCATAATCCAAATACCACTCACCACTATCAGGACATCATGGAAGTGTGGATTTATAGTCCTTCTTTTTTAGGCCTTAATGAATTGTAGCGAGTATACTTGTACTTTGCTTTATTAAGTACAAGTAATATGAAGTGGTTAGGGTTTATGCAGTCTTTAACGCTTATTGAGTTTATAGGAAATAAAACAATGTCTATAGTTATTGTCTGCTCTACCTTTGGATTAAACCTAGTTCCTTGTATTTCTTGGAAGAGACTAATTAGGTTGACTATACAAGACTATCAATGTAATTCAATCACAAGTCAATACCAAATCATTTTATCATAAGCCACGTTATGTAATGGATTTACTACCCTACCTAACATATTTTGTCAAATATAACTATCCTTTTGGTGTTGGATGTTACAACCATTTTGACCATTAAAGCATTGCATCTATGATCTACAAATAAAAATTTAATTTTTGTTAGGTAAATTTATTAGGGAGAAGTCAAACCCCAAAAGGAAATTAAGAAAGAGAACATGTAAGGAAACTTGACTCATTTATTTAATCTGAGTATTGGTCAACAATGTTGTTCAATAACTAATAAGCAACATATTACTATTTGATCCCTATACAATTAGCAATTGTTAGTCCCTGGCGATTTTACTACTAATGGGACTTGATTTGCCTCCATATACATCGAGTTTTGAGTGAAGATGCTTTCTAATGACCAAAAAGTAGTATGTTACTGTTTGATCAGCAAATAATAACATGTAGTTCCTTAATGGTTTTGTTACTAATCGTAATTGGTTTAAATTCATATTTCAGGTTTAGGTCGCATCTACTATACGGTGACAAAAATGTAGCATATTATTGTTTAATTCAAAGATAATAATACGTTATTTCTTGACAATTTTTTAGCTAATGAGAGTTAATTTACCTCGTTATTTCAGGTTTATAGAAGTGGTAGACATCTAAGGTAGTTGTCACACATTATTATTCTTTCTACTATGATTGCAACATGCTACTATTTGTTTGATCAGTAAATAGTAGCATGTAGTTTCTTGGCGATTTTACTGCTAACCATAATTTGTTTGCATACATGTTTCAGGTTTAGGTTGCATCTATTGTCCGGTGACCAAAAAGTAGCATATTACTATTTAGTCTAAAAAAAATAACATATTGTTCACTGGCAGTTTCTTAGCAAATAAGAGTTGATCTACCTTATTATTTCGGATTCATATAAGTAGAATATTATAATTTTTGGAGATTATGAGATCCTGTTGTAAGATATCTGAGGTGGTTGTTGCACATTATCATTCTTCCTACTACGATTACACTCAAGTCAACATTAGATTTTGATTACATTGCAAGTTAATTGCATCTTGTTGCTATTTGCATACCTTAAGGTTCTCAATCCTTGTAGTTCTAGTAAAAGATAAAGGTGAAAAAATAAATGAGAATTAAGAATGGTGTATTGGGAGTGTATTAGAATTATAGCAGAAAATTAGTACATATATAATTAAAAGATCAACATTAGCAGCCCTTTGAGACTAAGTTTAGTTAGTGTTAGTATAGCTCAGTTGTTTTGATTTTCAACGATCATGTGTTCATCATTTTAGTCGTGATGGGGTCTATTCCCTATTTAGAGTAATTTGCAATCTTCCCTTTCTAACTCACTTGTAATAACGCATTGGATGTGGTCTCAACAAGGCTTGCTATATACATGGGGTAACTTTGAAGCGAGTAATCGGGTAATGGCAAGGGCTAGCTGTGAGAAGTTAACTGTTTGATTTGTACGTGGTTAGAAATTAGTCTCCAATGTCACATACCATTAACCGATCACATAAACTCGCATTACTATTTGCATATCAGTCAATCATGTAATTGGTGATTGAGTACTTGTCTCACGTGATTGAGTGTCCAAAGTATAGATTTCACAATGCAGACTTGCTAGAGACATTGAATTGCAGGGTGGGAGGTGAAACCGTCAAAGAACCAAGGAACCCTATGTCTATATAAGAAGGCAAGCACAGTTAGGATGAGTAGATACAAAGCACCTCTGTGTACATCGTTGAAGCAACATTTACACTTGTAAAACACTTTCCTTCATGAAACATTTGTCATAGGATAATACATCAAATTAGAAGGCACCCAAGCGCGCAAGGAAAGAAGTAACACAACTATCTTTATGTCTATGTATGTTTTTGTGTATTGAACCTCACTATACAATGCATTGTTTGTGTAGATGTTAGGTGATCGAATGAAGAATATGGAAAAATTTGTAACTTCTTTAGTGGCTGATGTTACCAAAATTTCAAAAAATAATAGCAACTAAAGAAAAAGTGATCAAACATTTAATAGTTATGTTTGTCAAAGGCTTCAAATGCTGTGGGATTCTTGCACAATGATAAAGTGTCTATTGGATAGTGTGCTTAGGGACAAAGATTATAAATTCAATGTCATTGAAACAAATCTTAATCCTATGGATGCTTTACTCTCCCAACATAAGTCTTCAGTATAGTATTTTCTAGAGAAAGGGATAGTATAAGTCTTCAGCATAGTATTTTCTAGAGAAAGGGAAGTCTACAATTGACTGTACTCTATCAGAAATTGAGGTAAAACAACTTATGCATGTATTGAAATTAGTATAACAGATCATTTACTTGTTGTGCATATGAAATATATTTCCTTCTTTTAATGACTTTCCTTGAAGCTGCAGTCACCTT
This sequence comes from Sindora glabra, assembly GCA_020226215.1. Lineage (NCBI taxonomy): Eukaryota > Viridiplantae > Streptophyta > Magnoliopsida > Fabales > Fabaceae > Sindora > Sindora glabra. The sequence goes on from CM035233.1 coordinate 18,821,685, forward strand.
GCTTGTTTATAACACCTTCACACGTTAAGGCAAAAGGAAATGCGAAGGTGACATGTATCAAGAATCTGGGTATGTTGAGTCACAAGCTATTTTTTAAGGATTCAATGGAGGAAGAGTCCACTCAGTCCTAGCTTGAACAAGACAACGATGGTGGTCCAAGTAAGGATGACAAGGTGTACATGCCAAAAGGGTTGGAGGTAATGTTCCACCTTCTAAGGTTAATATTGTTGACATCATTAGAGATTCAAGTGGTTGCCTATATTTTCTTTACGAATAAGTCAACAGAGTAAGCATCATCATTAATTGTTATGCACCAATAATATGCTTAATATTGCAATTAACATTTTTCCACACCTTATTATCACCATTGCTGCAATAGGATACTTATGGACTTTGTAATAGGGTTTTTGCATAGAAAGGAGTTGCATTCCTTAGCACCAGAGTGTTAGGTTTTTGGATGAGTAAGTTAGCACATGATGAATATTTGCAGTCCTTCATCATGTAACTTGAAGCATATATGATATAACTAATTTTTTCATGTTATCATTCATAGGTGTTAACTATGGTTACTTGTACAATGACGTTTGAAAAGAGGAAGAACAATGTAATCCACTATTGGTACCTTGTACTCATCTTCTCGGTAAAATTGTGAAACATAGAAAGAAAATTAGTGTCTACTATGTTGCTGGTTTTTTTTCTGTGTGAGTGTGTATGAAACTAGTTGACATAATGGCGTGAAATTCCTTATATGCAGTAGCAAATTATGAAAAACACCATCACACCTAAGCACCTAATGAAAGGATATTTCATGCTTTATATGTCCCTCACTATGAGTAATTTAGAGAAGATATACATTCCTATCAATGATGGGAATGTATATTAGTTCTTGCTAGTAATCTCACTTAAAGATGGAAAAGTATTGTACTTAAGTTCTGCCTCTAGTCTTGTAACAAAAGATGACAGACATGAGAAAATACTGCAAACGATGGCTTTGTTTAACATTAACATTAATCTTGCAACAATGATTCCTACTATTGCCCACTTAAGTGATGGATCTTTTATTCATTTTTTTAGGTAAAATTTATGAAGACCCTATTGAAGAATAACAAGCTACACAATATTCGCTAGAGCCCTTTCCTAAAAATATCAAAGCGGTTAATCATGATACCTCCTAGAGTTCTACGACAAAATAACTTATAGGTGAACTATTTCCTTTTACCATTTCATTGCTATTAATTTTCATATATTATGTGATTTCTAAACTAAATATCTTATGTAGCTATGATTGTGGCGTTTGAGTTGCTAGTTGGATGATTCTTCATACCATATGGAGAGACTACAAAATTGTAGTAACACTTTACATCATTATTTCATCTGTTCCTTATTTTCTCGTTAGAAAATAGTACTTAGTAGTAACCTTGATTGAAAATGTGTAGCCAAAGGGTGCTTATGGATGCATGCGACTTACTTTGAACCTTATGTTGATGAAAATAATACTAAGAAAGATCAAATAGTAGCTTCTGCAAATGATTTCTGGACAACGTATGAGAACATCATGCGCCTTTGAAAGATTGTGATAATGACATGATTTTGGGTGTAACAAAGGGGAACTATCTTTGAAAGGTCAAGCCATAGCTTCTATAAAGAGATTTTGGACTAAGCATTATGCCTTTGATGGATAAGACACTAACATTATTTTGGGTGTGGCAAAGGCTAAGTAGGTTGTGCCTTAATGCATTTAGGGAAAATGGATCATGTCCCTACAAATAATGGGTTATCAACGTTTATGAACTGATACTTATGGTTATTTTTGGAGGTATGAACTTGGATGGGTTGGATTTGCTTATGATGTTAGAAGCTAATTTATGTGTATGTTATATTTAAATTAATTAAGCTATTGCTTTTATGAATGTAGAAGTTGTTAAAGAGCTACCTTATTTATTCATGTGTCTTTATACAATCACACCTCTAATATCCATGTACAATGCAAGTGTAACTCCCTTTAGTTAACTCGTAAATAGTCATAGAAAATATATAGCAATGTAATGATTGATGCCAATTTTGTTATTCATATATTTTATTACTGTTACTTTGAGTGGTCAATATGTTTCTAACTTGCACTGTGATTGAAATAAGGTACTAATCTCATAGGTCAAATTAGTTTAGGTTATAACAAATACTATTGAGAATTAAGTTCATGTGTCATGGACTAAATTCTAAGTTTATGATCTGCATAGTTGGGGGGCAGCCGCTATGTTCCTTTAGTGTGGGACGAGGACAGTTCCCTTACTGCATCTACGAGCCATGTCCCATAGGTTAGTGCATGGTCCAAACACATGCCAATCATTAACTAGGTAACTATATCGTTGCGCAATCACATGTGTTTGATGAGCATTACCATATCCCATAAGGCAGTGCATAGTTTAAACACATGCAACTTCTCCCACATGGAGGTTTCTAGCATGTAATCAAACTACAAAATACAAACGAAAAATTATCAAAATTCATTAGTTTCAATTGCTAGTGTTATAGGTGTATATAGTCCAAGCACGTGAATGTACATAAAGTTGTTGGTTGCATCATCAACATCCTCAATCCTGTTAAGCTTAGACTATATAAATATTTAGAAATAAAACACAAGGTATGGGAAGGTCTAGTAAGGAGAGGAATTACAATAATTAATAAATTAAGCATCATTAGCCTTAAAACAAAGGAAAATTTGATATTATTATTTCCAGACTAAATAGTAATATATTATTTTTCTCGTTTAACACGTCACTATATGGTCATGATGCGTTAACATGATCGGGAAACAAGATAAATTAATAGATTAAGTATCATCAATAACAAAACGAATGAGAACAATATGTTAATATTTTCAAAACAAATAGTAATGTCAAACTTTTTTGGTCTATCGTGTGCTTTTTTGTCCTAGAATAGGTAGCACAACCAAAGAGAAAGCATAACAAACACAAATTAGGAGCAATGGGTAATTTAGCTGCATGAAAATGTGTTACTATTTGCATGCAAGATAGTAACACATTGACCCTATGGTTTGAGTATTGCTGTTTGGACAAGAAGAGGAATAAATGATTTGGAACGAGTGTGATTAATAATGGGGTTACGAAGGGATAATATGTTATTGTTTACATTCCAAACAATAATATTAACCGGGAATGTATCTCTACGGTTGCACGGATGACAGAAGTAGCTTGGCTTTTAGAGCTAACATAGGGGTTATGTGTTAGTGATCCTATGCTAGTATAGTGGTTTAAAGTGAGGAGCATAAGAAACCAACAGAGCCAACTAGTCTATAGCAATGTGTTACTATCTTGGTCTGTCATGTTATTATTCCAATTGGGAACAATAACGTAGCCAAAGGAAAAAGAAAAGAGAGAGAGAGAGAGAGAGAGAGAATACAAAACAGAGTAAATACACAAATCAGGTGCAATGAGTAACCTAGCTATAGAAAAATAACATGTTACTATTTGTATACAAGACAGTTACATATTATCCCTATGGTTTGGGCGTTACTATTTAGATAAGCAAAGGAATAAACGGTCCGGATTAAGTGCGATTAACAATAGGGTTATGAGAAGACAACATGTTACTATTTTTATTCCAAATTGTATCACATTGTTCCTTTGATCTGATAACTCTATTGTTTATTATGGGAGCAGTAATGTTAATTGAAAACTCACGAAATAGATGGGCAAATCAAGAATGATTAATAATGAAACGCAAGGATTCATAAGTTACCATTTTTTATCCAAATAGTAACTCCAACCAATTCAGAAGAAGATTGACTTTGCTAAATGCGACAAAAAAGTATTGCAATAAATAATAGCACTTGTCAATTCAACAAGAAGATTTGCAAATTGGAACTTTTTTGTAACATCATATCGAGCAACCTCCTTCCAAACTGTTCAACTGAGTTCTTGTAGGTTTTGTTAAAGAGTGACTAACTTAGAAAACTAACATCAATAAGTTATAAACTATAACTTAATTCCATGATTCATGCTTACTTCTGACTATTTAACAATTATTCCACCTCCTTTAATAGGTCATGGGGATGCAAATATGCATCACAAAGATGGCAACTTATAATACAAGATATGATCCCACACAATACTCGTACAATTGACATTTGTCATTCTTATAAATCAGGAAAGTTACCAATTTTTCCAGCAAAAATGACAACTAAATAATAACCTAAATTATGCTAAATTCAGAAAACTAAATAGTACTAAGCTTAAAAGGATAGTAAAGAAGTGTGACCAAGATTAGTACCCTTTTCGCCTAACAATCGATGCCTGCAACTGTACTCGGCATAGGATTTCCTAGAGCCTTCACTTTTTTTGCACTTTCAAAAATCGCATGTGCAATGAGCTGAAGGGGCCATTATGCAAGTTTCTTAGCAAAAAGGATAAGACCAAACTACAAAAAATTTTTAGGTAAGTCTCCCACATATTCATGTTAGCATTAGCAATGGGGCAATAAATGTATGATTGACAGCTTGCCATGCAAGCAGGGCTCCATGCCTTACTAAATTAGTAAGGCATGAAAGTCTGGACCATAAGGCTGCCAACTTGCCATGGAGCAGGGCTCCATATCCTACAAAATCAACAAGACATGGAAGTTTGGACCATATATATTTTCTTAGGCAAAGAAAAGATGCCAAAAAGGAAGTCATTCTATTCCTTTTCTTTTTATGTAATCAAGTCAGTGGTAGTTTTAGAAGTTTTAAGTTGTTAAGCCAATATAAAACAAGAATAAAATTATTATAAAATTTAAATATTTAATTAAAATTAAAATATAATTTATTTTAATATTTTTATATGTGCGTCTTTATGTATAATTTATAAGCTTCAAATATTTTTATATTTATTTAAAATATTTTTTAATTGATGAGAAAAAATTATGAAAATAATTTTACTTAAATTTATGGGGGAAATGTGTATATTATTAGTGCATGTGTGTATAAATTTTGTTTGTAGAGTAATTCCCTCCCCATGATGTAAATAAATCTTTTTCCTATAATCATTGTTAATATTTTTATGAACTTTATATCATTTGTTAGTATAAAAATGATTATTGTTAATTAAATCTTGTTGTGATGTATATTATGGTAGCCAAATATTTTGATCCAATATTATTCTTCTTGAATATGAATTTTATGATGAATAAAATTTATGATCTAGTTAACTTATTAAAACCTTACTTCACTTTTTTTTTTATCAATATTTTGTACTCTATTGAATAAAATTAGTGTGTCTCACTCCTAGAGACCTTCTTGAAAAACTATGGAAAGGCTATTGAGGGAGAGATTTTCCTTGTAACATTCTTCATACAATTGTGGAAGAATCAATTACCCAAAGGGATGATAAAGAAGCAATTTTATGAGAAGTTTGTTATCACACATTCAAAGTCTGGTGTTTATGCAATTTAATAATAAATTATAAAATAATTTATGTGTAATTTTCATCTTCATCAAGTTGCAATCAAAATTCACGATTTACTATAATATTAAATTCATATTTAATATCTAATTTTCTTGCATTAGTGTCTTTTATTGAACACTCCCATAAAAAGGGAATTTTAAAGCATATATCAAGCACATATAGTAATGCAAAATTAACTTAATGAGTTATTAATTAGAAATGTAGATTACTGCTTGAATGGTTTCTCATAAAATCAATCTTTATAAAATTTACAGTTGCTTTTAACTCACGTCAAAGCTCCTAGATCCTCCAATTTCCAATTTCCATACTGGTATCCTGATCGGCTGGCTTGGGTCGGATCTCTGTAGGCCACCTACACAATTAAAAGGGATATCAGATACTTCATGAGCAAATTTTCCCAGAAGCTCTCAATCAACTTTCCCCTGGATTGTTCTTTGGTTGCACCCTCTCCCCAACAAAGTGTTTGGAAGGTATGTGCAGGAGTTTTACCTACCAAGTATGTTCTCATACAACACAACCTCCGGATCAACCTTGCATGTGTGTTCTATGGTGAATCTTTAGAAACTAGCAGGCATCTATTCCACCACTCCTCTTTTGCCATAGCCTTCTGGCCTGGCTTCAAGCTTAGTATCAGATGAGATCTACTTGATTCGCTTGATGTTAAGGAATGGTTGAATACAGGCTTGGAGGATGCTGCCAACAATCCAAATCAATTGTCTAACTTGGTCTGCCCAGCCGTAATCATCATGTATACTCTCTGGGTTATTAGAAACCAAGTTTTATTTCAAGCCAAACACATCCAGATACAAGAAACTTTATTCAAAGATGGAATATTGAGTATATCCGACCTCCATTGCAGCCTGTTCGGTTTCTCCATCTTCAGGAAGAAGATACAGCTCACCAGAGGAATGCGATAAGTGGGTGCGGAAATGTAAGAAAAACGTTTTTTTTTTCTTTTTTTTTTTCAGAGTGGAATGCAGATGTAGAATTTTTTTTACCAGAAGATTTGGAAGGCTGGGTGTTACTTCTCAAATAGCTGCTTGTATAAAGGAGCTCAAGCAGCGGTGGGCTTGCGGGATTTGCCTGATCTTTCTCAGCTACCACAACACGGTGTTTTGGTCCTAAAAGTAATGTCAAAGCCTTGAACCACCCTCTCCGAAGTCTAGCGAGCAAACCAAACCGTGAGCTGGCTACTGTTATGCAGGATATTTTGGCTTTATGCAGCAAGTTTAATCAGCTTGTAACTTCACTTCTAGTCAGTAGAGAAGGCAACGGGCTTAGTGGTCCTTTGGAGGCTTATAGGATGCAGGCTAGGCTTAGTCTCGATAGGTGTGTCCTCGTTTCTCTTTAATGTACTTGTTGTTCACGAAACAATTTTTTTTTATTTTTTAAATCAAATTGACTACTTGTAAATTACCGCTTCTTTAATGTTTGGAGTTTCTTTTTAAATTGGATGGTTTTGTTGTTTGTTAATTGGGGCTATTTCTCTCTCGCTACAAGCAAGAGGAGTGCTATGATACTTTCAGGAATTTTAAATTTAAGTGGTGTATCACAATCTCATTTATTAAATAAAATTATTTAAATTTTTAATAATTTCTTTTAATAAATGAAATTGTGTCATACCACCTAAAATTTTAAAATTTTAAAAGTATCTTAGAATTTCCCTCACTATAAATATTACAAGAACAGGAACTTTATATAGCACTTAGGAATATGCATGTTCTCAATCTTTTTTTTTTTTAAATTGATAGTGTAAATTTAGAAGAGAGATAAATATAGAAATTTTTTTTGCATTGAAATAGTGATTCTCAATAGAGAGGATAATTTGAAAAATAAAAGAATATATCTTAATCTCTCCATTGGCATAAGAAATCAAGGAAATTTAGATTTGGCATCTAAATACACTGAAACTTAAACTGTAACATCATGTCTTGATAAAAAATCTAAGCTCACATTCCTAAAATCACTTTCAACCCACATTTACTTCAAAAAAAAGTGGGGGCTCAAAATTGAATTCAACTTCTTTCGTGAGATTGTGAGAGGATGTGGATTAAAAGGTGTAAAGATATGAGTGTAGCAAAACTCATTTTTAGTAATTATGTTCAATGTTCAATCATGTCTAGTGGTACTTCCCAGGTTAAATTTGTTGTAATAATGTAATTTAGATTTTAGTGAAAAATAATAGCTTGGCAAGTTAGTTAGTTAGAGGTATAATCAGATCAAATTAGAATAATATACTGTGTGCAATAAGAACAATTCTTCAGTGTATTAACTCTCTCATTCCCTTCTTTATTTTTCTCTTTCTTTCACTCTGTATAAGTAAAACCTCTGTCCAACAGTTAGTATCAAGAGCTGGATGATTGAACAATGGCAGAAAATATCAATGTGTCACTACACTCCACATTTTCCATTCTTGATGGCAGGAACTATAGTCGCTGGTGTATCCAAATGAAGTTATTGCTTGAATATCAAGATGTGCTTGAAGTTGTCACCAATGGAGTTGAAGATCTGGCAGTGAATGCTATGGAAAATCAATGCAAGATCTTCCTTGAAAATTAAAAAGAAAAAAAAAGGGGATTGCCAAGCTCTTTATTTCCTTTACCAGAGTGTAGATGGATCAATCTTTGAAAAGATTGTAGACACTATCAACTCTAAAGAAGCGTGGGATATGCTTGAATGAAGCTTTAAGGGAGTTGACAAAGTTAAGGTGGTTAGGCTGCAAACCTTGTGCAGACAATATAAACTACTACAAATGGGTGATAAGGAAATAATAAATGAGTATTTCTTAAAGGTTCGCGTTAACAAGTCAGATGAGACGAATGGTGATACAATATTAGATCTTTCAATTATTGAGAAAATTTTAAGAACTTTAACTATGAAATTTGATCATGTGGTAGTAGCCATTGAAGAATAAAAAGATCCTGGTAAAATGACCATTGATGAGTTGTTAGGGTCATTAGATTGAAAGAGGTATTGAGAAAAAAACTTCAACATGCATTTCAAGCACACATGCAGTCAAAGGAAGATAAAGTTACTAAAATGCAAGAAAGGAAAAGAAGCCCTGGACAAGAGGTAGAGGCAGAGGTCAAAGTAGTTAAGTGGTCGTGGTTACAAAAATAATGAAGTTTTAGAAGGTGTCAAAGAAGAACCCAATCAAGATAATCAATTAGCAAACAAGGGAAGGCAGAAAAACAATTACAGGGGAAGAGGAAGGATCAGGAGGTTCAATAAGTCTCATATTCAATGTTTTGAATGCCAGAAGTTTGGACATTTTGCCAATCAATGTAGAAGCAAAAGAATAAAATAGAAAAATGAAGAAATTGTTGGATTTGTACATGAAGATGAAGGGGAGCATATATTGCTAATGGTAACAAATAATATTGAAGAATCAAAGGCTAATACCTGATTTCTTAACATTGCATCTCTAATCTGACAAGGAGGAAAGAGCTATTTGTTGAGTTGGATAGTTCAATGAGATCCTTGGTAAAATTTTCTTATAACAACATAGTTCCTGTTGAGGGAAAATGAAGCGTTCTCATTCAGCAAAAGAATGGTAATTATGTCTCAACTAATATGTGCTGGCAACGAAAAATAACTTGCTTAGTTTAAGACAGCTATTTGAGAAAGATTTTTCTGTGAAGATGGAGCTAAGCCACTTGGTAGTCTTTGATACAAAGAAGCAGCTGGTGATGAAGATTCCATTGACAAAAGATAGAACCTTCAAGTTTGAAATTCAGAATGGTACATGCAAGTGTTTTTCAGCTGCAATGAAGAATGAAGATTGGATTTGGCACCTCAGTTATGTCACTTAAATTTCAGAAGTCTAAATCATCTCAGCAGTGGTTCATGGATTACTTGTTATTGAGTAATCTGACATGGTTTATGAGGCCTGCATGTTGAGTAAGCAACATAGAAAACTCTTTCAAAAATAGATTTTGAACAGAACTATAAAAGTTTTAGAAGTAGTGCATTCAGATGTTTGTGGCCCTATGAATGCTATGTCATCAGGTGGAAACCACTATTTTGTGACCTTTATGGATGATTTCGGCAGGAAGATTTAGGTTCATATGATCAAACACAAATCTAAAGTCTTTGAGGTCTTTAAAGGCTTCAGAGTAATGGTTGAGATAGAGGGATAGCTTTCTAAAAACTCTTAGAACAAATAGATGTAGAGAGTGTATCTCAAATGAATTTAGGGCATTCTGCAATGAAAAAGGCATAACCTATGAAGTAACACCTCTTTATACACCAAAACAGAATGGTGCTACTAAGAGAAGAAACAGAACCATACTTAATATGGCAAGAAGTTTGCTCAAAACCAAAGGCTTGCCACATGACTTTTAGGTTGAAGTTGTCTCTCGTGCTATGTATCTATTAAACAGATATCCTACTAGAAGATTTGCTGATAAAACACATGAAAAGATTTGGACTAGAAGAAAACCTATTATCAATCATCTAAGAATCTTTTGCTCAATTTGTCATGCTCATGTGCTAGAAGAAAAGAGGAGAAAATTAGATGACAGAATTGAAAAAATTCTATCCTAATTAGCTATCATTCAATTAGTGGCTACAAACTCTGCAATCTTAACAACAAGAAAGTGTTTGTAAGTAGAGATGTTATGATAAATGAATTAGAGGCCTGGTTATGGAATGTAAATGAAGACGGTAAAATGGGCAGAAATCTAGTGCAAGTTGAACTTAGAGATGAAGCTGACTCTAGAGAGTAAATACACTCAAATACAGTCTACACCTCAGAGATGTAGACAACTTCCTAGAAGATCAAGGGATTTTGAAAATTTTTCCTGACACTACAGTAGATGAAGAAGGAGATATTGGCCATTTGACTATCTGTGCTGACTGTGAATTAATCAGTTTTGAGGAAACTATAAAGTTAGATACCTGGGTGAGAGTAATAGAGGAAGAACTAAGTGCCATTGAAAGAAATTAAACTTGGGAATTCCTTAGCCCTCTTAAAAATAAGGAACCGATTGATGTGAAATGGATCTATAAGACCAAGTTTAAACTAACTGGTGAAGTTGAAAAGCATAAATCCAGGCTGATGGCCAAAGGATTTCTACAGAAGCTAGGCCTAGATTATTGGGAAGTCTTTTCACCAGTGGCAAAGATAGAGACAGTGAGACCAGTTGTTGCGATGGCTGCATATAAAAAGGTGGCAAATACACCAAGTCGATGTCAAATCAACTTTTCTAAATGGACCATTGGATGAAGAAGCGTATGTGAATCAGTCTCTAAGTTTTGTGAAACCAGAAGATAAACAAAAAGGTATATATACTGAAAAAGGCCTTATATGGACTTAAACAGGCTCCAAGAGCCTGGAACAAAAGGATTAACTCATTTCTTCTTAACCAAAGCTTTGAAAAATGCTTTTATGAACATTGTCTCTATGTGAGAACTTTAAAAGAAAAAGAAAAAATTCCTAATCCTATGTCTCTATGCAGATGATTTGTTGCTTATAGGAAATAATAAAGATGAGATGAAAAACATCAAAGAAAACTTGAAGCAAGAGTTTGAGATGTCTAACCTTGAGTTTGCTGTCCTATTTGCTAGGAATGGAGTTTATATAGACCTCTAAAGGCATATTCATGCACTAGAAGAAGCATGCTTCATATATTCATTAGAGATTCAAGATGAAGAATTGCAATATCTCTTAAGTGCCCGTTGATACAAGTTTGAAATTAGTAGAGAATGTAAATGAAAATTTGGTAGACCTTACACTTTTTAAACAAATAGTAGGATGTCTAAGGTTGTTATGTAACACTAAGCCTAACATATGTTATGGAGTAGGCCTAATTAGCAGATCTATGGAAGCACCTTAGCATTCTCATTTGGTTGTAGCAAAGAGGATCTGAAGGTACATTAAAGGTACCTGTGATTATGGGCTTCTATTTTCCAACAGCAGCAGCTGCAATAATAGGGAGATAATGAGGTTTACTAATAGCAACTGTGTAGAGATAAAGATGATAGAGAAAGTACATTTGGGTACTTGTTTATGGAAATACTGCTTTCTCATGAAGCTCAAAAAGGCAATCCATTGTTGCTTTATCTTCTTGTGAAGCAGAGTATGTGGCAACTTCTGTAGGAGCATGTCAAGCAGCTTGGCTAGAGAATATACTTCATCAAATGCACATTATATTGAAGGGGCCAATGAAGTTAGCTGTGGACGACAAATTTGCTATCAATCTTGCAGAGCACCTAGTTGCACATGGGGGAAGTAAGCACATAGAGACATGATTCCATATTCTACGAAATACAAGTTGGCAAAAGAAAAATTGAACTGGTGTATTATAAAACTAAAGAACAAGTTAAACCTTTGAAGATAGAAAGGTCTGAGAAGTTAAGAAATATGCTAGGCTTATTGTCCTTAAAAAATCTGAATTAAAGGGGAAGGGGTTATGTTGTAATAATGTAATTCAAATGTTAGTGAAAAATGATAGATTCGCAGGTGGTTAGTGTATAAAAGCTGAAAATTAGAATAATACATCGTGTGAAATAAGAACGATTCTCCAATGTATTAACTCTCTCATTCCTTTCTCTATTTCTCTCTTCCTTTCATTCTGCATAATTAAAACCTCTGTCCAACAAAATCTAACATTCTTATTAACTTAACTATACAAAGTGCATGATAGTTTGACAAGAACTTTATCAAATACAAAAAATTGAATTATAAATAATGAAGGTAATTTACAAGATTGAAGTGTATAATTGTAAATAGTGAGAGGTGTCTAATATAATTGAGCCAAATTTCATGAGAAATCATGTAATTTACAAAAAAGAGAGAGGATAATTTAGAATTTTAAATAATAGTAAGAGAATTGTAAGGATATCTTTAATTATTTGGCAATACATGAGACAAAGATAATATAAAACTTTTTCACATTGTTATAGGGGGTTGAAAATTAAATCCTTAATGTCATCATTTATAGTTCAATTTTCGTTTTTTAATTGCCAAAAATGCTGAATTATATGCTTGCACCATATAATACTTTAACTTAATCTTTTTGATAATTAGGAAAATACTGAATTTGCGTAAATTATATTGACTTCTCTTGATGTTTTTCGAATTACATTCTAACACCTCTTTTTTTTTTTAAAAATTATATATATCTACCTATAAAGCACCTCCATTGCAAAATGCAGCGTTAATTTTTTAATTGTAGTCTCTTATCTAATTTCATTCATTGGAAGATCATTTTTTATATTTTTATATAAAAATATTACAATATAACTATACATAAAAAATATTTTTGAAAAAAATGGTACATTTATATATAAAAAATTCCATTGATATAAAGTCAATAGTAAAAGTGTTTACATCAATAATTAATAATTTTAGGAAGGATAAATTAATTGACATTCCTCCAGGTTAAGGTATAATTCCTTGACCTTCCTTTTATTTTCAAAATTTCACTAACTTTTGTTGAAAATTGATGGATGTTGACTTCTTTTTTATTATACCAATTTTACCATTATATATATATATATATATATATATATATATATATATATATATATATATATATATATATATATATATATATATAATCATTATAAAAGAATTATTTAAATTAATAAATTTACTTGAAAATGATAATTTTTCTCAAGATGATTTGTATGATAATACTTTTCATGTATTTTGGTAATATTTCAAATTTAATTAAATAGTTTATTAAATAAATTTTGTAACTTTTTGTATGTTTTACATGTTATAGTTAAAAAAATTTCTTATCAATAAATATTACATTAAATTTCTTTTATCTAAGTTACTTATTATTTTATAATCAAGAAATATAAATATCTTAGGAAAGTGATGTAGACCCAAAAAGATAGTTATTCCTTCAGATAGACATGTAAAATAGGGTGAGTGGGGTGGGCAAGATGCTGTTGCCTTAGCATGCATAGATTTATCCACGTAAATTTGCAAAAAATATGAAAAAAATTTATTAAGTCCACAAATGCCTATGGGTAACCCACATTATTAATTTTTTTTTTACTATTAGAAGCAATTAAATTATTAGATATATATACACAAGGATCAAATATCGAATTTTAAATATAGAGAAAGGAAGTTATTTCTAAGAAACATTAAATTAGGTTAGATTAAAAAATTATTTTTTTAAAAATTGTAATTGAGCAATTAGGTTTTTTTTATTTTGTGTAATAGGTTAGTCAAATAAAGTTAAAAAATTTATAATAAATCATTGGATATTGGATTGAGAATTAGGTTGAATTTAAAAAAGTCCCAAATGTTTGAAGAATTACTAAAAATTTTAATGGGTTAAAACTAAATAAATAAGCTTGCAAGCAAGCCCACATTTGCACGGACTTACTTGTATATACTCACAAAAAATATGGGTTTCAAATAAGGATGTTTAGCTCACCTAGTGACCGCAAGTTGCCTATATTGCTCACGAGTTTTCTACTTACTTCACATGCCTACCTTTGGACAATTAAATCACTATAACATTGGCACTTTCTTTTCTTCTCCTTACTTTTCAATTACTTGCTCTTTATTACATGTCTCTACATACTATTTATTTAATTTTCTGTATTTATCTTTTTGATAGCTCTTTGGGGATTACAAAAGAAAGCTTAAAAAATAAGTATTTTATATTCTAAATTACTTAAATTTTTAAACATCAATTCATTTCTTCTTAATGTGTTTTTATCCTATCAATAACAAACAAGAAAGTCCAAAAAATTTACGAAGAATGAGTTAAAAGAGTAAGGTAATAGCATGTTTGTTTGGAGGTAAGGAAAATGAAGTAGAAAAAAAGGGGATTATTATTTTTATTTGAGTTTATTCTTTTCATAAACATCTATTTATATCTCTTTAAATTAATTTGTATCAATTGAATCCTTCAAAAAAAATTTAGCTATAATTTAGTCTTTCCAATATTCAATTATATTCAAGTAAGTCTCTCCAAGAAAATTTTCATCAATTTAGAGTACATTTGTTTTTATTGAAAAGCATCTTTTGTAAAAATATAATTATAAGATTTATTTGTTTAATATTAAATGTGGAGAGTGCAATAAAAAATACATTATTTATTTTAAAGTAGAAAATTTTTTCCACTATCATAGTTCTAAATATTATTAATTTTTTATCATAATATATTAGTGGCATTCCACTCCTTTAATATATACATAAAAATAAAATCTTCAAACAAAAAATATTTTCCAACACCACAGAACTTTACATATCGAGGTATTCAATTACACCTAATCAAGTTTCTAGATTAGTCTGTTATTGAAAAAATTTATAAGATGGTTTATCAGGTGAGAATGCTAAATATAAGTGTCACAATAAAAATGCTTGATACAAGACTAGATTATTATTGTTATATTATCGTGTTACAACACAAACTTTTCACATCCTCAGTCAAATAAAGGATTTAAAGATTGAATTAACAAAAAGAATGTAATAATTCAAGAATTACTTCATATCAATTTTTTTTTCAATAATTAAATTGATACAATTCATATCAATTTGGAAATAAAATATGTGTAATCTTTGCTTTTCTAAGGAATAGTCCTCATTTCCTTGTCCTTCTACTCTATATCCTTAGTACAGAAATGTCATAATAGTCATGGCCCATTTTTAGTTTTGTTTTCTTTTGTATCTCCATCAAAATGCAAATTTGTTTTCTACAAATCAAGGGAAAAGCATGATTTATTTTTCACTAAATAATTTTTTTATGGTATCTTTGAGAGTTAAGAGGGAATAGAAGGGAAAACAATGGGAAAATGGATAGTTAAGTAATTACTTCCTTTTATCTAATTTGGATATCCAAAATTACACAAAAAAATAATAATGAAAGATTAAATCAAAATATATAATTAATATATATTCTTATAATTTATCATTGTTAAAAAAGTTAATTTATAAATATTTTTTACAATTTAAAAAAATTCAAAAAACATTTTTACCTACCCCACAAAATAGGGGGTAACACTTAAATCTTCCATTTCCTTTTCCACAAATGTAATCCATGTTTTTTTGGGAGTAAGAAAGATGAGTAGGGGTGAAAATAGATTAAGCTGAGTTAGACTTTACCTTAAATAGGCTGGGCCTATATTACAAAACATTAGCCCAACCAGCCTGACCTATTAGCCTATATAAGACTTTATTTCAGACTCAAGCTTAGCTTGTTTTAAAATTTTGGCCTGGCCAGTTAACCTATTTAAAAGTCTATTTTTAAATGCAAACTTTTAAATAGGCCAACAATTAATACTTAAAAGGCATATTATAACAATGACTTATATAAGTCAATAACTTATATAAACTTATATTAATATATTCTTAAGATACCCCTAATAATATTAAAATTAAGATAAAATTTTATATAAGAACTAATTAACAAATAAATAAATCCATATGCTCATAACATAAAATTACTAATTTAAAATTTAATATTTAATTAAAAGTAAAATAATATCAAATTGTCATAACATTAAATGTTAACAATAAAGGTAAATTAGTTTACTATAAATTATACAATAAACATTCAAAATATTTAATTTATATAATGAGCTTGGCAAAAAAAGTCTATATGTGATTACATTTATAGTAAATAAATTTAAATAAAAAAATGTTTAATAGGCCTGTAGGTTAGGTTTAAAATAAAAAGGTCTGACCTATTTAATTAAAAAGCCTTCTATATTAGCCTTATCCTAACTCATTTAACTAAATATGTCGAGCCGAGTTAGGCCTAAATTATGTGGAGCTGGGTTAAGCCTAAATTAGGCCATACCATAGGTCCCTGATAGGTCACCTGATCTATTTGCACCCCTAAAGATAAGGAAGAGAAAAAAATATTATTTTATTAAATTAAATAGCTCATGGTTCAAGTGACATTGCAGCATAGTGTATTCCAACAATTTTTGCAGAGCACCTAAACTAAAATATCATTTAATTTGACCTTTGACAATAATCACTTCAATCAATTGCTTTTAATAAATTGTAAAATTAGCGATAAAATAGGCAAGTTTTTACAAGAAAACATGTAAATAACTAATTTGTTACCCAACCAATAATAAATGCAAAAGCATATTTTTCAAATAATTTATACAAAAATTTACAGCAATATAACGTCACTAACCAAACAAAGTGAAGTATAAAATCAACATAAATATGAGAGTTTTTAACCAAACAAAGTGAACCATATTAACAACTTTAGTAGCAGATTATACAACAAGTTTAGAGGGCCTATTATAACCTAGTTCATTATCCATAATCTCTGCCATTTAAACAGTTGCACATTTTCCAAGTCGCTAATTTCGATCCTATGATCTACTAACTAAAACATCAGTATCCAAGTTCATCATCAATATTTTTCTCTTCAAAGCCTTTTTCAGCTCTTGCCAGATCTCTTACTTGTTATTTTAAGAACTACCTCTGTAGCAATAACATTTGCCTTCAAGCTCTTCATTTTCATCTCTAAGGAAGCCACATTCTCTCTTAGCCTCTTCGCTTGCTCTGCCCTTTCCAAATAAGTATTCATGCTCAAATCCGATTGAAGGGGAGGCTCCAGCTAATTCAAGTAAAACCTCAATGTCTACAGTTCATTCCACAGAATTTGAAGAACCTTACATGCATCACTATTCATATCCCCTCTCTTCCCAGTCTCGAGAAAATGCAGAACCCTACCCAGAGCTATAAAAGCCCATTCACAAAAATTACGGGTTTGCTTCAGCTGGCATTCGACGCTGTGAAGAAATCCTCCAGTAGAGGAACAAAAGCCTCTTCCATTTGCCCCATAACCCTAAAATCCAGCTTAAACGACAGTGTTAACTAGAGATAATAGTGCAACCAACATCACATCTTACCCTTGATCTTGTGAGGATTCTACTTGTAATACTCCAACCTGACTATCAGATTGTAGAGTAGTAATAGTAATCTCTTGGTTTACAAAATCTTATTAGCAGGCTCATGAACAGAAATCCCAACAACAATTATACATGTATCGTCTAAAAGATTACCATCTGCAGGGTCGTGAAATTGAGACAGAGATATGAATGATTAGAAACCCTAATTACTGACCTCTGCACAGAAATAGTGTTCAATTTTTGGAAAAAATAGAATTTAAGAGTCAGTTTTGTTTAATGATAAATGTAATAATACATTATTTAACGGACAAATAATGACTAGCACACTCGAGGACTTCCAACTCTAGCATGATTAACATGGAAGTACATATGACAAAGAGAAAAAGTTTTAGACATCTCTGTACTTAATTGCATGCCTTATCATTCAATTACAATCTAATAATATTTAACCACATTCTTGCACCTCTAAACTAAACGATTTTGAAAAGTTGGTTTCCAGTTGACCACTGAACCAATCCAGTAAATAAGCATTTAACCAGTAAATGCTGAAACAATCCAGTAAATAAATGCATTTAACAGTAGATTTGCATATTTGAAGAGGTGTCAATTTCAATCTCACCCTTTCATATATGCAAAATCCAGATCATTTCAAAAGTATCATCCAAAATTTCCTAAATGAAAAATTCGATTTGAGTTATAAACAAGATATTTAAAGTCTTCAAACCTCTTACACATAGATAAATTCGGGAGAGAAAGATCCATACCAACCATTTTCATCATGGACAACAGACTGCAACGAAATTACTAAAAAAAGGTAGACAAGATCGCAAATATTAAAATGAACATCACACCAAAATCAGTTTCTTAAACTAGGCTAATCAGCAGAAAATAGAGACTAAAGAGTTGTAAGAACATTCATTAGCAAAATAGAAAAACTTAGTGCAGATGATGGTCGAAAATTTGTGGTAAATTTTTTTTCATATGATCAATCAGCAAGGATTTGTTGGCTGAAAATCAGTTCAATGCCTTCATGACATTTTTGTTAATGTAATGACACTTTGTTTTAGAATTTTAGGTTGAGTATTTTACTGTACTCTTGTACTTATTTTTTATATGAAATGATAGCTCAACTTTAGTAATTAAAAGGTTGAAGCATTCCTTGTCTTTTGATAATCTGCCTACATAAAGTCTTGTAATTAGTTTGACTTGTGTTTTGTATCTAAGTTGCTCTATATTCAGCAGGTCTTGATAATGAAAAATAGAGCCATTCTCTAAAACATTGTTAGTTCTATTTTTCTATTTTCTTCCTTAACAAAATAGTATCAGAGCTTCACATGTTCTTTATAGGCCTGTGAAGCAAAATTTTCTGAGTGGTGTGAAGCTATAATCTTCAAGTGTCTATGAGAGTGGAACATCCTTAAAGAGATAACCATGGCTTTTAGAAGTAATTTGCTTGTACCATAGTTTATAGGGGAAAACTATTAAGTTTGGTTTGTGAAAATGAAAGCATATTTGAAGTGCTTGGGTCTATAGGATGTTGTTGACATAGGAAGAGATCCTCTACCTCTTAGAGCAAATCCCACCATTGCTCAAATTAAGTAATATGAGGAAGAAGTACTCAAAAAGGACAAGGCACTCATATGTTTACATTTTGCTATAACAGATAATGTCTTCATTAATATCATGGGTCTTGAGTTAGAAAAAGCTATTTGGGATAAGCTAAAAGAGGAACATAAAGGCAATGAAAGAGTGAAGATAGTTAGATTGCTCACTCTCAAAAGAAAGCTTGAAAATTTAAAAATGAAAGAAGGTGAGATTGTCAAACAGTATTCTTCTAAAGTAATGAACCTTGTGAATCAGGTGAGATTACTTGGAAAAGTAGTTAAGGAATATAAGATTGTAGAAAAGGTGCTAATTAGTCTTCTTGAAAATTTTCAGGCAAAAGTTTCGGCTATTGAAGAATCTTGTGATCTCAAAAAGTTGACTATAGCTGAACTGATCAGCAAATTGCAAGTTCAAGAGCAAAGAGTCAACATGAGATCTGAAAGTCACATTAAAGGAGCTTTTCCAACAAGGCATAATCTAGGTCTATCTATGTTTAAAGATGGAAAGAGAGCTTCTAGTGAAAAAAGCTACAAGGGAAAGTAGGTTGTTGATAAAGGTAGAAAAGCCAATTTTCCACCTCGCAATTATTGCAAGAAAATAAATCATCATGAAGATAAATGATGGAAGAATGCTCAATGTAAATATCGCAAGAAAACTGGGCACATTAAGAAGTTTTGCAAACTATAAAAGCAAAAAAAGCAATCATCTACACATCAATAGCAACAACAAAGGCAACAAACTAATGTTATAAAAGATAGATTGACTTTTTATTACAATCTTGTCAAGCAAAATTATGGATAAAGTCGTATGGTTGCTAGATAGTAGGTGCACAAACCATATGACCTCAAATCCAAAGTTTTTCAGTAAGCTTAACATCACTAATAAAACTTTAGTTAAACTTGGTAATGGAAAATTTATAAAATCTTTTGGAAAAGGTACAATCTCAATTACAACTTCAAAAGGAACTAAATTCATAGATAATGTGTTGTTAATTGCTAAACTAGATTAAAATTTATTGAATGTTGGACAAATGCTACTCAAAGGATACTCTTTGTTTTTTAAAGATAAATCTTGTGTTGTGTTTAATCCATCTAGTGCTAAAATTGCTATAATTCCTATGGTGGATAAAATTTTTCCCATGAATTTATATTCACACCATTCACTTGCATGTTGTAGTACTATTGATGAGTCTTGGCTATGGCATAAATGATTTGTTCATGCTAACTTTAAATCTTTAAAATTCATGCAAGATAAAGAGCTAATTAGATATATGCCCATTGTGAATGTACATTCTAATGTGTGTGAAAGTTATCAAATGGAAAAAATTCATAAACTTCTATTCCCTTCTCAATCACGATGGAGAGCCTCTAAAAGACTTGAATTACTGCATTTAGATGTTTGTGGTCTAATGCACACACCTTCTTTGAGTTAAAATAGTTATTTCATCTTGTTCATTAATGATTTAACAAGGATGACTTGGATTTGGTTTATGAGTAGCAAGTCACAAGTTTTCTCAATATTTAAAAAATTCAAGTCTATGGTGGAAACTCAAAATGGTTTCAAGTTGAAGACTTTGAGGATAGATAATGGGAAAAAATGCACCTTAATTGATTTTTTAAAGTTTTGTGAAGACATTAGAGTTTATCAGCAACTTATCATTCCTTATTCTCTATAGCAAATGATATTTATGAAAGAAAGAATAGGACACTACTTTAAATGGCAAGATATATGTTGTACAAAAAGAAATTACCAAAGAAGTTTTAGGTTGAAGCTATATATACTGCAATATATCTCCAAAATAGGTTGCCAACTCAAACAGTTGTTGGAAATACTCTAATTGAAGCATGGAGTGGTTCAAAACCTTCAACAAGTCATTTGAAAGTTTTTGGATTTCTTTGTTATATGCATATTCTAGATGTTAAAAGAGACAAGCTGTTGGAGAAGGCAAAGAAGAGAGTTTTCATAAAATACAACAGTTAATTAAAAGGATATATAATCTATAACTTGTAGGCTAAGCATATTATCATCAGCAAAGATATAAAGATAGATGAAAATGCAATATGGAATTGGGAAAATTCAACCATTGAAAATGCCTCTAGCTCACCAAGACACACTACTGAAGTTGTTAATCAAGAAAATGGCATTAAAAATGAAGAATTTGATATTAAAAGCACCGTAGATATTAAAGTAAGAAAAACTAGCAGCTTGGATGATGTGTATGCAAGGTGTAGAATGGTTGTTATAGATCCTTCAACTTACAAAGAAGTTTCCAACTCTGAAGAATGGAATGCAACCATGAGAGATGAAATCTCTATTATTTTAAAAAATGGCACATAGGAGCTGGTGGATAAACCTCAACACAAGCAAGTTATAGGAGTTAAATGGATATATAGAACTAAGTTTAATCCTAATGGTTATATATATAAGCACAAAGCTAAACTTGTGGTAAAAAGGTATGCTTAACAACTTGGTGTTAACTATGGAGACATTTTTACTCTTATGGCTAGGCTTGACACCATTAAACTCCTCATTGCTCTTGCTACACAAAATAGATGGAAGATATATCAGCTTGATTTCAAGTTTGCCTTCTTGAATGGATACTTAAAAAAGGAAAGATTTATTAAGCAACCTGAAGGTTTCAAGCAAAATAAAAGTGAAGACAAAGTGTACAAGTTGCACAAGCCTCTTTATGGTTTGAAGCAAGATCCAAGAACCTAGTATAGCAAAATTGATTAGTTTCTTTGTGGTTTAGGTTTTAGGAAAAGTTGCAATGATGTCATTCTTTATGTCAAACACTTTCTGGATAATGGCATTCTGATTTTGTCTATATATGTAGATGATTTATTGATAATTGGTAGTGAGATTGAGAATATATATGCTCAAGCAACAAATGCAAAGAGAGTTTGAAATGACATATTTAGGAAAGATCAAGTTCTTTCTTATATTTGAAGTGTATCAGACAAATTATGGCATTTTTATTTCTCAATAAACTTATGTTCAAGATTGTTAAGAAAATTTAAAATGGAGAATTGTAAATCTATAAGAACTCTTTTAGTAGTTAATGAAAAGTTAGCTAAATTTGATGGTGATATTGAAGTTGATGCATCCAATTATAAAAGCTTTGTTAGAAGCTTACTTTATTTGACTATAACAAGGCTTGATATAATGTTTGCAGTAAGTTTACTATCTAGGTTCATGCAATATATGAGCTAAATGCATTATGGAGCTGGTAAAAAGGTCTTAAGGTACTTAAAAGGCATATCAGACTTAGGAATATAGTTCAAACCAGTCAAAGATGTAATACTAGTTGGCTTTGTTGATAGTGATTGGGTTGGAAGTATGGATGATAGCAAGAGTACATCAGGTTATGCTTTCTCTCTTAGCTCAAGCATATTTTACTAGAACTCAAGAAAATAAGAAATAGTGGCATAGTTAACTATTAAGGTAGAGTTTGTAGTAGTTGTTGGAGCAGCAAACCAAGGAATTTAGCTTAGGAAAATGATAAAAGATCTTAGTTTTGAGTAGATAGAAATAACACATCTATTTTATGATAACAAGTTAGCAATTGCTATTGCAAAGAACCCAGTGCAACTTGGAAAAACCAAACATACGAAGGTCAAATTCATTTTCTCAAAGAAGCTGAAAAGGAGCAAGAGATTTATCTTGTGTACTGTAAATTTGAAGAACAAGTTGTAGACATATTTACTAAGGCACTACCTAAGGCTACATTTGAAAAATTAAGAAGAAAGCTCAGAGTCTCAAAATAAAGTCTCAAGAAGGAGTGTTAACGTAATGACATTTTGTTTTGGTACTTTAGGTTGAGTATTTTTCTATACTTTTGTACTTATTTTTAATATGAAATGGTGGCTTAACTTTAATAGTTGAAAGGTTAAAGCATTCCTTATCTTTTGGTAATCTACTTACCTAAAGTCATATAATTAATTTGACTTGTGTTTTGTATTTAAGCTGCCATATATTCAGTAGCTCTTGATAATTAAAAATAGAGTCATTCTCTAAAACACTATTAGTTCTATTTTTTTGCTTTCTTCCTTAACAAATTTGAAGAAACAAGTTTCATCCATGTAACTATAATAACTAAGACGAACCCCAGACTTGAACACATAACATGAAGAATTGGAAGAACTTAATACAAAAGGAAGTTAAAAGTAAAACTAAAATCAAATCTTTCGTTTGCCATTAATCAGACCAATTACTTTTAACTTGATACGTGCAAATTTCTTCCATCCTTTTAGAAGTGTTGTAGACACCGCAACATCCAAATATATTGGCAAGTATGCCACATAATTCCCTCTAGCAAATATAAGAATTTGCTTGAGGAGAAAATCTAACATAAATAAAAATGCACTAACTTAAGTTGTTTCACAAGCACATACTCATTCAAAAAAATTCCATGTAAAACCTTTGCAAATAATGGTATTAGAGGACAGCTTATTGGAGTTCAATTAAGAGAAGTTTCCAATTCTCCATGTGACTTTCTCAAATGTAATATCTTCCTTTCTTTACTTATTTGTCATTGTGGTCTTGCCCTAGCATTGAATATAACCAATCCAATATATTATCAATTGCAAATAGGAAATTAACGTCTTCCCATGACACATACATACCATGAATATTGATATTGTTAAAATTATATACCTTGTTGAATCTAAAGAAACTTTCAATTATCTCAAAATTAAATAATGAATAATTTTACCCATAACTTTATTTTCAATTAGATCAAAATCACTCTTTTCTTGATTCACTTTAGGTATAAGAATTATCAAATTAAAGCATAAAATAATTAACTTTATAAGGAATCTCAATCTTACTCTAATATAAAATTTTATAGAATGTTATTAATAGACAATCATTAAAATTTGAGCCAAACTTATCAATCAAGTGTTGGAAATAATAATTTTGTAATTTCAATATGTCTAAGTTCATATGTCTTTTAAGTTATGTTGTTGTGTATAATCATGTATATTGAATATTAATATACATTTATCTAGATAAGTGTCATACATGCATCTAGATAAGTATGATTCATGCATCTAAAAATATGTATGCATCTAGGTATATGAAATTCATATATATTTAGGTTCATGTAACTAATTAATTAAAGTTATTAATAGTTGTCAAAAGGTCACTAAGGTGACTATATATATCCCTTTGTGCTTTACAATTTCCATTCACTCATTAGAGTTATTTCTCTAAAATATTCCTGTACCTCCAACAAAGTGGTATCAAAGCTTGGTGCTTTAATTTTGAGAAAAGAGTGTTTAAAAAATAGAAAAAACTGTTGAAAGTTTGGTGAAAACATAAAATGAGTAGTACTTTTGTTCAACCTCTGAAAAGAAGAAGTATATCATTTAGTGTATACAAATGAATGCCTTACTTGGAGGTCAACAAGCATAGGATGCTATAGAAAAAGAGTATGAAGAACCAGAGAATGACACAATTTTGAATTAACATAAAAGAGAAATTTTAACAAGGAATCATAGATTAAATTAACTTGTACTTTCTATAATTCATGTAGCTTTGGATAAAGGTATGCTTGAGAAAGTTACTTTTGCAACAAAGGCAAAAGAAGCTTAGGATATTCTTCAAAAAGTCTTCAAAGGAGTTAATAATGTAAAAAAAGTTAGCTTTAAACTTTACAAGTCACATTTGAATCTCTTCAGATGACAAAAACCAAATTCATCTCGAATTATTTCTCCAAAGTATTGGTGATTGTCAACAAAATGAAGGATTATGGAGAAAATATCCCATATGTACTAGTGGTTAAGAAAAATTTTCAACCATTTGGTTTAAGATTTGAGGTTATCAGTATTACCATTGAAGGATTAAGAGATTTGAAGACTATAACTATTGAAGAACTCATAGGATCACTAAAAGCCTATGAGGAAAGGCTTAAGAAAAAAGAAGATCCATTAATTCAAGCCTTTTAAGCAAAGCTTCATTTGAAGAATGAGAGAGGAGAAAAAAGTCATATAGAAAGAGGATAAGGAAGAGGTCATGATTGTGGTTATAGTCCTAGGCACAATCAAGAAGGTAGAGGAAAAGGCAATGGTGACAACTTAAATAATGATCAAGATGGCTTTCAATTCAATAAAGGCCATGGAGAGCAAGAGGAAGAGGTAAAGGTAACTATTCAAGAAATAATGAGAAAAAGTGTGACAATTCTAATGTTAAATGCTTTAATTGTAAAAAATTTGGACATTATTCTTAGGAATGTTGAAATGCTACCAATGATTGTTAGGATTAGGAGCTAAATAGTTACAACGAAAATTAACTGATCCCAGCTAAAGGATCCATGCAGAATGTTATATTAGAATAAAGATTAATTCGATAGCTTTTGGGATGATTCAAAGGTTCCTTTGTTAATCACCTTTCTCGACTTACTTTTAGTTGAAAACTCCGAAGTATCCACATGAACCAATAAATCACCAGTGAACCTTCACGATCACTGATTGAAATTCTCCTCCTTTTATCTCGTAGTGCTAGCTATGTCTCTTCAAAAGTTATGGTCAAGAAGGGCTAGTAGGGTTTTCTATGTCTTAGGATGAGTGAAAAAATCAAATGTTATTACCCAACAAGCTTATTTAAATAGGTGCATAAAAATCCTAATTAATTAGGCTTTGTTCCATGTATAATTATGGGTTTATAATTAAGTCTTATAATTATAACATGGAATTCCTATATATTAGGCCTAAGCAACCATCAATTCCAAATCTACTAGATTCTAAATGTGCAACCCTATAGGCTCTAATTACATTGGTAATTACTATAAATTATATTAATGATCATAAATAATGAACGGTGTCTAGTAACACATATTGTTAATCAAATAATGAAAAAGTCGGTGATTTGACTGAACCTATATATGTGATTATCATCTATGACCTTTTGTCCTAAACATCTAAATTGAGCATGAAACATGGATCATGTCATTCTCGTATAGCCTAATTCAAAGATTTCTTAATTCTTAAGTAAGCTGACTAAAACAAATGTAATTGACATCCCATGTTAATCATCTGAGTATGGTTATGCATTTTTCTTAACTTTAATTAATCAAAGGGCCCATAAATATCACTCTTATTGTATAGGAAGGACAAATTCTAACTTGATCACACAAATCCTTCTACATGATATGTGACATATCTAATAACTACCATTGTATTCACTCAACTATAAGTGATACAGAGTAATATCAAAATATGAAACTCACATGTGGGAACCTTGGCGATCTCATGTCAAAGGACCATATCAATGACAAAAACTAAGAATCACTCATGATACTCATATAACGATCCATATGGTGTTCTTAGGGTGGGTTGGTCTAGTATAAAAGTTCTCTAACTTGTACTCATCTATAGACTTAATATCTCATATAAGTCATCACACATACTAGTCTTGACATATCAAAGTAATCCAATCTACAATGATATATGACTAGGGATATTTAATAATACAATTATTCTAACGTTATTATCTTAATTAAATATATTATAAAAATAATAAATGTATGAATATGATAATTGAAATTGCCTTTAAAATAACATGATTCAAATTATCAATCATCCATATGTTTGGTTTTAGGGCATATACACTAACAATGATATTGAAAAAAAGGCCAAACTTGTTCAAAATGAAAAGCTAACTTTAATGCTGGCACAAAAAGATGTTAAGAATGATGACCAGAGTTTGTGGTATTTTGATAATAGAGTAAGCAATCACATGCATGGATTCAAAGAGAAGTTTTTAAAACTTAATAAGAAAGTGAAAGGTAATGTTTCATTTAGAGATTTTTCAAAAATCCAAATTTAAGGAAAAGGAACAATCTTAATTTCCTTGAAAAATGGTGACCATAAACTCATCACATATATGTATTATGTGCCAAAACTAAAGAGTAATATCTTAAGTTTGGGATAATTCCTTGAATGTGGTTTTAAGATTCATATGAAAAATAATTGTCTTTGGCTTAAAGATTCAAATTCCAATTTAATTACAAAGGTGCTTATGTCAAGCAATAGGTTGTTCAAGTTAAATATTAAGATAGATAGAGTAAAGCACTTAAAAGTAAGTGTGCAAGATGAAGCATGGCACTGGCATATGAGATTTTGCCATTTGAATTTTTAAGCATTCAAGACAATGGGAGAACAAAAGATGGTAAAAAGGATGCCTTTAATCAACCATCCCAATCAATTGGGTGAAGCATGTCTCCTTGATAAACATGTAAAAAGGAGCTTTCAAAAAGAAGCCTCATCTAAAGCAATCGAGGTACTTTAGCTTGTACATGCTGATGTATATGGACTAATCAATCCTCAATCATTTAGTGAGAGTAAATATTTCATACTATTTATTCATGATTTTAGTAGAAAGACTTGGGTTTATTTTTGAAAGGAAAAATTAGAAGCTTTTGTTGCATTTAAAAATTTCAAGGCTCTTATAAAAAAAATAGTTATAAGATCTAATTCAAAAGGCAAATTTTCTAAAGAGATTAATGAATTTTATGAAACTTATGGAATTAGTTATCCTTTGATAGTTCTAAAATCACCACAACAGAATAGAGTAGCTAAACAAAAGAATAAAACCATTCTTAATATGGTTAGATGCATGCTAAAAAACTAAAAACATGCCAAAGGGAATTTTAGGCTAAAGTTATTTCTTGTGTAGTTTATTTGTCCGACTGCTTACTAATATTACAATGTTAAAGGTTAAACCCTTTAAGAAGCATAGAGTAGAATCAAGCCTAATGTTAAACATATATGAATCTTTGGAAGCATTGCAAATGTTCAAGTACCACACTAAGAAAAATCCAAGCTTGATGATTAGAGTGTCAAACATGTATTTATTACCTATAACTCAAATTTCAAAGGTTATAAATTATACAACCTAAGCAGTAGTAGTGAGTTAAGATGTTGAATTTGATGAAAAAGTAGCATGAAGCTGGGAGAATTAAGAAGAAAGAATTTATAATTCTCCTATATTTTGGAGAAGACAAACAAAAGTCTATGGCACTAGTGCAACCAATAGCTCCACCTTATTCACTTGTTTCACACTATGAAATGTCATCATCCTTTGAACGGAGCCTAAATGAAAGACCACAAAAAATGAGAAGTCTTATTGATTTGTACGAAACAATTGAAGTAATTGATTTGTTTTACTTTTATATAAATAATGAGCCTTTAAATTTTGAAAAGGCTATTAATGATCATTGATGGAGAAAAGTCATGAATGAAAAAATCAAAGCCATTGAGGAAAATGACACTCAAGAATTAGTAACACTTGCCAAGGGTTATGAAGCCATTAGAGTTAAATGGGTGTACAAGGTGAAGAAGAATGTTATTAGAAAGGTTAAGAAATACAAAGCAAAACTTGTTGCTAAAGGCTATAAACAAAAGCATGGAGTTGATTATGATAATGTATATACACTTATTGCTTGCATGGAGACTATTCGTTTGCTTATATCTTTGGCAGCACAAATGAAATGGAGAATCTATCAACTTGATGTGAAGTCAACCCTCCTAGATGGCTACCTAGAAGAAGAAGTCTATATTAAGCAACCATTAGGCTATATTATTAATGGACAGGAAGATAAAGTCTTAAGATTGAAGAAGGCTTTGTATGGTTTAAAACAAGTACCTTGAGCATGGAATAGTCGCATTGACAATTACTTTCAAGATAATAGGTTTGTTCATTGTCTTAATGAGTATGCACTTTATGTTAAATTTTATGATAATAGAGACATTTTTATTATTTGTCCTTATGTGGATGATTTTATTTTCATTGGAAATAATCCAAGCCTTTTTAAAGAATTCAAGAAAGCTATGACATTTGAATTTGAAATGACTGATATAGAACTCATGTCATATTATTTGGGTTTAGAGGTGAAACAATTGGAAGAAGGTATCTTTGTTTCTCAAGAAGGTTATGCAAAAGAAGTTTTGCAAAAATTCAAGATGCTTGATTATAACCCTATAAACACACCTATGGAAAGTAAAGTAAAATTATTAAAGGTTAAAGATAGAGAAAAGGAGAATCCCATTTTTTTCAAAAGCTTTGTAAGAAGCTTGAGATATTTAACTCGTATAAGGCCTGATATTCTTTTTGTAGTTAGAGTAGTGAGTGATTTCATGAAAAATCCTACTTTTACTCATATGAAAGTTGCTAATCAAATTCTTTGTTATCTTAAAGGTACTATCAACTATAGGCTATTTTATTTTTCTTCTAACAATTTCAAGCTTATAGGATTTTGTAATAGTGATTTTAGAGGAGATATTATTGATAGAAAAATACTACTAGATTTGTATCTTTTATGGGTGAAATTCTATTTCTTGGTATTCTAGAAGGTAACTTATTATCACACTCTTAACATGTGAATATGAATATGTAGTGGCTATTTTTTCTACTTGTCACACTATATGGCTTTGAAATTTATTAGAAAAACTTTACTTACCTCAAGATGGACCAACAAAAATTTCTATTAGTAATAAGTTTACTCTAGCACTTACACAAAATTTAATGTTTCATGATCAAACAAACATATTGATATAAGGTATCATTCTATTAGATAGCATGTTGCTAAGAAAGAAGTGAAGCTAAATTATGTGAAGACTCAAGATCAAGTTGTAGATATGTTTATGAAGCCCTTAATTTGAAGACTTTCGAAGATTATGATCAAGGTTAGGAGTCAAGAAATTCCAAAACTAAAGGGGTGTTGGAAATAATAACTTGTAATTTCAATATGTTTGAGTTCATATGTCTATTAATTTATATTCATTATGTATGATCATGTAAATTGAATATTAATGTACACGTATTTAGATAACTATCATTCATGCATTTAGATAAGTGTGATTCATGCATCTAAAAAATATATATGCATCTAGGTATATGTAATTCATGTATGTTTAGGTTAATGTAACTAATTAATTAGAGTCAGTAATAGTTATCAAAGGGTCATTGAGGTGACTATATATACCCTTTTGTACCTTGCATTTTCCATTAACTCATCAAAATTATCTTTCTAAGATATCCCCTACCTCCAACATTAAGGATTCTAGCAATTGTTACCATTCAAGTTATGATCAAGAGAAAGCTAAAATTAACAGAAACACTTTAAAATCTATAAAATGATAGAATCAAGTTTAAACTTCCAAATCAAAGTATATTGCAAGGAAGCAATCAACAATGTCAATGGTGTTAATTAACCATACTTGGTAACGAGACTGACAATGAGTGATGATATTTATTAAGGTGATGCATACCATGCATCAATAAAATTTGATATTTATCTTAAGTACATGTTAAGATCTAGAACAAGTGAACAATTTAGACAAATTTTTAGGAAAAATTATTGGGAAGTCTCGCTTCAATTTAATTCACTTATAATCATAAGTTTTAAAGTTCATTCCTCTATTTCATCCTTTGATATTGTAATGTCCCGAATTTTCAATTCTATTATTTGAATGTTTAATTTCTGAGGCTGTAGAAACGAAGAGCATGTTTGAGTTAGCCTGGTGGGTGAATCTCAAGTTGAAAGGAATTAAGTGTAAGGGTAAATGAAATTTTGAAGGAAAAGGATAGTAGGGAAAGAATTAATTTCCCTAAATAGTATGAATGGTCAGAGAAGGTTGGGAAACCCTAAAAGGGGAGGTTGTCTAAGTCTGATAGTGTAAGGAATTTTAAATAGACAGAAACCCTATGGACTAAATTGCAAAAGTGCAGAATCGGGTGTGGTTAAAGTGAAATAACTAAGGAATTGGAATCTAATATGAATAACCAAGAGTTTTGGGGTGCAATATGTGATTTTAATTAGTGTGACCAATAGATTTATGACAAGTGTCATTGTTAGAAAATTTAGGGCAAGAATAGCCTTACTTTTTGTGAAAAAAAGGACTAAGATACCCTTGAAAATTTTAAAAATGACCAAAATACCCCTAGAGCTTCATGAAAACTCTACTACCTTCTCCATTCTCCAAAAAGCTGCAGAAAATCCTCCATGAAAGTAAGTTGGACGTGTGAGAGAGAGAAGGAAGAGAGAGAAAGTTTCTTTTGAGTTTTTCACCCCAAAATACCAAGATTCAAGCTAAGGTGTAGAAGGGAAAATTGCTCCCCTCATCAAGCTCTATCCATTGATGTCCCTAGATTGAAGAAAAGCCCAAGTTTGATCAAGTTTGGGGAGCTCCAAGTGAGGATTCTCAAGTTGCATCAAGAGGTAAAAATGATCTGCCCTAAGAGCTCTTTAATGTACTCTTCTTAGTTTCTTGAAATCTTGAAGTTGGTAAGGTCAAGGGTTATTGAACATGGAGTTTAGGATGATTTGAACATGTTTGGTGGTGTCTTAGATGTTGTAGTGTTGATTTATGGCTTTGGTTTGGTGTGAAAACAACAAGAAACCATGATTACACATCTGGGTTTTAGAGGTATAATGGTGCATGTGTAGTATGGGCATGATATGTTTAGAACTTGGCTAAGTTGATGAAGTTAAATTAGTTTCTATGAATTTATGAAGCTTATGGAAGATGAAACTTTGAGTTGTGAAGGTGTTTGTGTGCTTTTTCCCCTTTTGAGAAGCTAAAACCATAATATGGAAAAGAAGGAAGGAAGGAGTTTTAGTGTTTAATGGGTTTTCGGAGGATCAGCAAGGTACACGGGGTAGAACACGGCCCGTGTTGTACCCCGTGTTCCTCGTCGAAGCTGATCAGTGTGTTACACGGGGTGCAACACTCCTCGTGTTTATCTCAGGACTGAAGGGCAGTAAGGTACACGGGGTAGAACACGGCCCGTGTTCACCCCCGTGTTCTTTGTCGAGTAGCCCAGTAGTGAACCAGTAAGGAACACGGCCCTGAACACGGGGTATGGGACCCCCGTATTCTTTGTTAAGTGAACTTTTTGGCCTTAATTCTTCATGTTTTGCATGGCTTTATCCCTGGGTCCTTTTCTAATGTTCTTATGTGTCATCACAAGGCTTGAAAACAAAGTATAGAGCATCTAAGTATGCATTTAATTAAGTGGAGAAAGTAAAGAATACATGAGGATTAGGGAAAATGATAATGTTCTAATATAAGCTATGATATGTATTTGTATAGACTAAAGAGTGACAACTTGCAAAGGCAAGAGGAAGTATAAAGGAGTTTTTAAGTGAGAGCAAAGGGAACATCACGTTGGAAGCTTGTGAAAGGTAGCTAGCTTTATCCTTAAGCTGTTTTCTATTACATGATTTTTTGTGTTTTATGCCATTGTATGGAATGTGTATGAGATTGTTATGGAATGTGTATGAGATTGTTTGTGCACAACCCGGGAAGACAGTGTGATACTGTGTTAGGCCTATGGCTCGAGTTCCTCGGGGATAATAGTGCAATTGCTGTGTGCGGTACCTATGACCAGATACCTCGGGAAGACAGTATGATACTGTGTTAGGCCTTTGGGCTCGAATTTACCCCGGGAAGACAGCGTGATGTTGTGTGAGGCCTAGGTACGATTGTTTGAGATGGCCATCTAGATATTGTGATAAGTCCTTGAATAAGCTTGATGATTGCTGTATGCTGCGCATGTTTCTTACAATGGCATGGTATTGAACATGATGATAAATGATTACCTGATTTTCAAACGTTTGTTTTATCTGCTTAAGGATCTGGAATGGCTTGAAATGTTTTTATGGCAATAGCTAGCTACTGGGAAACTTTGTTTCTTATGTTTTCTGTATTGTGGCTAACCATTCCAGGTGGTGCTTCCAAAGGCTCTCATGATAAAGGGCAATGATGTTTGAAGTTGTAAATAATGATATAGTTAGTGATATTGTATATGATGGGAGGTATATTTTGTAAAGTTGAACTTATGTATAATTATATGACTTTTGCTCATGTGTATAAAGTATAGAAATTTGAGATTTTTTCGTATTAGCTTGAGGTAGATGGCGAATGAGTACGTATAATCATCTAGTAAACAAGGAATAAGGCGTTGATAAGTAAGGGAGATAACCATGAAGATTGAACCATAACTAGATCAAGACAATCACATCTAGTCCTTGGAATGAAGTCAAATAGTAATATTCAATCACAGATAAATTTTCAATACCATGTCACTTTTAACTAAATTTGAATAGTCAAAAGATATTTAAATGGCTATTAAGCCTAATTATATATCATTTGTCGAGAATTTCCCTTCAAGCTTTGCATTATCGCCTCATCATATTTCTTTTTCAAATACCACTCAATGCATAAGTCATAATTTGATATTTATACTATCATAGGGCAATATTAGATCATATTAGAGTATATAATATAACCACATGGCCATGTCTTCCAACATGGTCACAATGATTTATTCCTATCATAACTAGTTACCAAAAGGTAATGACTTCACCATGCCTCTACTATGTAACTCTAGTTTACTTAATAAATAATTACTATTTTATCACTAACATTAGTACTGTGTCATCTATATGTATCTATAAAGATAAGATAGTAATGAACCATGTTCTATAATTATGCCTTTAAGGATTCTCAGGTGAGTGAATAAGTAATTTACACTACTTATGATAGAGATTATAGGCACATCACATGAACTAAATATTCTTAAAATATTGGTTTAAGGTAAATATATACTCACCTAGAAATGCTTCTCCATTCATTAAAGTCTGGAGTATCTATACTCTTTACATCACATCCTTTTCCCTACTTCCAAAATTATAAGATAACTTAAAAATATTTGGATTTACTCATTTTCTTTCTAAACCATTATTCCAAGGTCTATTTATATTATTTTGATCTTTCATATTACATCCTCTTATCATTTATTAGGTTAATCATAGAAACTAAGAATACATCTTAATGTGAAGGTCCTTAAAACAAGCCATGTAGACAAGCTATTAGTAAGTTTTTCATGCATCATTATATGTCTCAAAAATACTTTTAAGATTGAGCTTTCTAAAATATACAATTATTATTGATAGTATTATCACTTAACATTCTAGAATAGCTTCGATTATATAGTTCTATCACTTTGTAACATGAAAGGGTTATTTTTCAAAGCTTTACTAAAAATTTGTAATATAGATAAGAATGAATTTTGCTTGGTTTCTAGTTGGAATCTCATAAAATATAAAAGTATATCATTTCAAAAGTATTCTAATCTTGTCAAGGCTATTCCAAGTATACAAAATGTCTAATATATAAGATAAGGTGATAAAACAAGGATTTCCTAAATCCAATTCAAATTCCTTATAATATTAAAATAAAAAACTCTAAAAAGATTTCAAGTCATACGGTTCTATCATCCTATAGTATAGAAATATGATCTTTCAAGAACATTACTTAGAATACATAATATGCATAAAATAAGCTTTCTTAAGTTAACATGAAATCTTCCAAAATATTACAACCTAATGCTCTATTTTTGCTCTACTTATTTTATTCTACTAATCTGTATCATAGAATTTCTATTTTTTTGAACCATCATCATACATTTAAAATACCCATAAATGGATTTTCTTTCTAAGTCATGCTTAAATCTATAAACTGTTGAAATATAACACACTAGGGATACTCTAAATATATTATTATGACACTCTTTATTATAAAACATTTATTTTTCAAAATCATTATTATATATTTCAACCACAAATAAATGGGTTTTCCTTTAAATTACCCATAATAGTAAAAATCATGGAGGATTCAGAGCATATCAAATTGTAGCACAATTCAAGAAATTATCTCTAACTTGTCAGCAACGAAACTATTGCCATAACTTTAGTGAAAAATAGCTTATGTGCCATCGTGAGCTGCAACTGGTTAACAAGTATGGAGAAATAACAATAACATAGCAATGTTTTCATAGCACCCATGAGCTAATGCTAAGCTAACATGGAGGGGAGAAGGACGAATAGTGGCCGGATAAGTTGGCTAAACAAACTAGGTGCTTAACATCTTGGAGAAACTAAGTTGTAAAATCATAGCCCATATGCTACTAGAAATCCTAACCAACTCAAAAAAGAAAAGGCTAATCAATAGTAGTGCTATGGTAAGCAAGAAATAAGTTGCAGTAAGGCTCCTAGTCAACATGCAGTTTATACCATGTGCCCTAGCCAATGCCCCTTTGTTGTCCCATTGTAGTATTGATTATAACAATTGGTCATTGGCTCAATTTGAGCTATATTTAACCTCTTTAAAAGGTGGTCAATACACTTGTATTGTTAATCTCTTTTTTAATTGAATTTTTCATCTCAATTTCAAAAAGATGCTATAAAACCTTGGACCCTAAATTTGCTAAACTATTATACTCTCTACTTAAGCTAGCTATAAGTTACAAAGCCCATTAGAGAATGAAGCATAATATTATGAATTTTAAGTTTAATCCAAGTGTTCATATTGAACCTAACCTGTAGTTAATAATAAAAGCTTTTACATCATACCTATTAGGTACATGATTTTCTTCATATCACAAGTATAAGGCACTAATACATTGCCTTTGAAATGTCTATTAACAATTGCAATAATGTTAGGAAGTTGTTATTACTCCATATATTTCTTGCTTTCAAGTCGAACAATCCCAACATAGTAGATAAACATTTGAACATGGTGTAATTTGGATATAATGGCTTTTCTGTACCATTTTACAAGCTATTAAGGACTTGTAGTTGCTTAGTAAAATTATCTATAACATTATAAGCCATATCTTCTAAGTAAGCATGAAAACCCTTCTCTTTATGATCATTAGACATACTACATAAGTTACTATCATTGTACCATACTGATCATATATCTTGGTGTCAATGTCATGAATAAATAAATGATCACCTTTATGGCATAACAATATTTAGAGTAAGGGCAACATATGAAGTCATCACTAAATTCTTATGTTACACCCCCTTTAAATGGAATTTAAATGTTTTATAATATTTTCATGTGAAAATAATAAATTAAATTAAAGATATATGAAAAAAGAAATTTTATGTAAATAATCATTAGCTATTTAAATGAATTTGGAATGAGGATTTAGTATGAATTAGTTGAGGTGAAATAGATGAACTAAAAGGTTTAAAGGTTAAGTGTGTTTAGAGATAAGCAATGAGTATAGGGGAGATTTAGGATACTTTTTCCTTTATTACCTTGCTCTTACTTCCACTTTACCTTTAAACATTGCCATTTTCCTTACTATCCCTTATTTTCTGATGTGAAATTGTGTTGGATCTATCCCAAATTCAACAAATGCAAAATAAAAAATAGAAGGATATTCATGCCACACTCCAGAAGATGAAGAAGGGGAGTGATAAATGATTATGAACATGCCACAAATGATGTAAATCCTTCAATAAATGAAAAAGAAAACATGCCACAAGGAAGAATCCTTGATTAGTAATGATTAACGCTACAAAGGGTGAATCCCTTTGATAAGTCACAAGTTCATTCAAGAACTCAAGAGAGGCGCTTAGCCAAATTCTCTACTCCTAAAATGTGAAGTCTCAAGTCTAGAATTCTAAAAAACTGATTTGTATAAGGAACAAGTCTTCTTATATAGCTTTTTAAAACCCTAATAAGTCTTCTTATATAGCTTTTTAAAACCCTAATTGAATATGGGCTTAAATAATAACATATTGGCCCAAAACTAAACTATTTACCTAAACCTAATAAATGAGCCTCTAAATGATTATAAGTAATAAAGTTACCCATAGTAACAT
This sequence comes from Sindora glabra, assembly GCA_020226215.1. Classification (NCBI taxonomy): domain Eukaryota; kingdom Viridiplantae; phylum Streptophyta; class Magnoliopsida; order Fabales; family Fabaceae; genus Sindora; species Sindora glabra. The sequence continues at coordinate 18,858,282 of CM035233.1, forward strand.
GGTGAATATTTTAAAGTAAAAATAGGCCTAACACATTCAGCCTAAATTGAAGCCTAAAAAGGTTTAAAATGACATAACCCAAAATAAATACAAACTAAAGGTCCAAATACTAAGTTAAAGCCTAAAACATCAAATAATAGTGAAAATAAGCTGAAGTGATGCTAACTAGGATAATGACTGATGTGATAATGATGTGGCGCTATCTCTTTGATGATATGGTGATGATGTGGCATAATTTTAATGCACTTGATTAAGCTCTTTTCTTGTCTCACTTCTTTATGACTGACCTCCTTTGGATTCCTATCATTTTCTTAAATCCTTAATCATTCTCTTTTGTTTTACTCACTATGCTTCTCTACTTTTTCTTTTTCTTCTTCTTTTTCCTCTTGATCAAAGCTAGAGGAGCCAATGTTCATTAGATTTTTCATGTAATCAATGCAAGATATTAATCATAGCTAAGTCCTCCTTCATGTTCATTTCAATTTGAAAAGATTTGAACATTTTAGCTCAAAGCGGGAAAGATAAACCTTAACCTCAAAATGGTTAATTTTGAATGATTAGAAGGCAACGAATCTTTATTCAAGCATCCAAATATCTCTTCCAAGTAAGGTAAGTAGCATTCTATTTAAATCTCTTCTTAAATTCAAAAATCTTACTTAGTTGTGGCTTTTATAGAGTTTTGATAAGTATAAATGAAATTAATGATTTATACATTAAAATTAAAGTTTGATTGATGACTTTTGTTGTTTAGAAGTCATAGTTATAGGTTTTGAAAGTGTGGTGATGGTATTAAAGACAAAGCCATCACTAACATATTTGAAATTAAGAGTGCAAACAAAATGAAATTTATAGGTAAAGGAACAGCATTAGATGTTAGTTATGAACCTTAAATTAATGTGTAAAACTTAGATTTGATGTTAGGTTCATTCTAAACCAACATGTAAAAATTTTACATTTCTCAAAGAGACTTTTGAAATATCTTTTGGATTATAGTTATGGAAATAACTAACATCTTAAACTTTTGTTATTTCATGAAACATCATAAATGCTATGTATTAGATGTTTGTAATTCCAAAATGGATGTGTTTCAAATTTCATAGAAAATTGCTATTAGTTTAATTGCCATTGAACATTTTATTTTAAAAGTATAATCAGATAAAAAAAACTAAATAATTTTACAAATTTAATTATCATTAAACAATTTATTATGAACATATACAATTTGATAAGAATAGAGGTAAACAATTTTGTAAATTTATTTTGACATTTTATTTTTTTTAAATCATCATATCTAATTATATTCTATGAAATAACCTATATACAAAAATTACACTAAATCATTAATAGAGTACTGCAAATTTATACTATGATTTTATTTCTTTCCAAACCATTGTAAAATAACTTACACAAAAACTATATTAAGTCGTTAATAAAGAAAAAAAATAAATATTTACATTAATATACAAAAAACTATAACAAAACTAATATATATATATATATATATATATTAAAATCATCATCCTCGATGGAAATTTCCATTTGTTGCTTAATTTTCTTCATTTTAATAAGAAGTGTATGTATGGAAGAACTAAAGTAATTCATATTTTCCACACAAATATTAGTGAGGAAAATGGAGGATTAGTGGAAATGTATTATTGAAATATTACATAGTGAGACATTATAAGTGTCTCATATGGAAGATCTTATTGGAATATTAGATAGTGATAATGTAATGAACTATAGAAGCATCTCATCCTAAACTCTAATTTCTCTTACTCAATCTTAAAATATTTAAGAATAAAATACGTAAGAGTTTTAGATGTGGTGCTTCCAATAGATTTCAAGGATTTCTATTCATTACCCTAAGCATAATTACAAAAAAAGAATACGAGCAATATCTATAGTAAATATAAAAAAGAAATGGATGTTGATCAATAATGCAAGACCAACATCTTATGTTTCACCTTTTTGAAAGTAAGCAATGATGGCTATACTTCTTGACATTATTTAAGTTCAAAATTAACATTTGAAAATTTCACATTTCTCAATGAATGCTTCAATTTCCTTTTTTAATGACAATTAAAAAAACTTAACATCTTAAGTTTTCATACTAAACTTTAGATGTTAGTTGTTATTAAGCTTAACATAGCAAGTTTTCCACCAATTTCAAAAGTAACAATGCCTTAACTAGACATTAGTCATAATAGATGTTTGTCACCTTATGTTTTCATATAAACTTTAGATGTTGGTTATTATTAAACCTAACATAGTAAGTTTTTCACCAATTTCAAAAATAACACCACCTCAACATAAATGTTAGTCATAATAGATGTTCGTTATCTTAAATTTTTATATAATTTAAAAAAAGTCACTACATTAAATTAGACATTAGTAATAATGGTAATCAACATCTATCTAGCAATGTTAATTAGTTATTCTATAATAATGATTTTATAGTAACTTAAAATTACATCAACTATTAGGAAATACAACAACAATTTTACAATTTTTCCTTTTTTCTAACTTATAAAATTTGATACCACTTTTGAATTGATAATTTTTTTATGTAAGTTCATATTACTTTACATTTAATTATGACATCAAATAATTGTAATAACCTTAACATTATTTCTTTGCATATATTTTTCTTATTATACAAACTAATACAAACATCAATAGATTGAACGTGAATTTACAAGAATATGACAAAGAAGACATCCAATTATGAAAACATATTCTATAATTTTGTTCATTTTTGCATATCATTACATCAACAAATACAATGAGTAACTTATACCCTATATAGTAATATTAGAAAAATAAAAAAGAAAGGAGATTGTGTGTTGTTCCACCTTTGTTGCCATCCTTATTGCCAATTCTCATTGCCATCATCAAAAATAAAACTTCTTGCATATTGGTAACTCATAGATCTAGACAAAACATTTTCCTCCATTAACAATGCTAGCATTTATATGAAGGAGGGAGATAGCCCACCATTTTATCTAACATATTTAGATACTTACAAACATGTGAAAGTAGAACAAATCAAAGCAAGGAATTCTTTAACACAATTCTTTAATATCTCTAAAGTTGTTAAATAAAATGGTAAGGGAGGTATCTTTCTACTCCACACAAATTCTATAGTTGGATAATAGAGATTAAGATATCACTAAGATGTTTAAAATAAAGAGTGACAAGTTATATCAAAAAACTTAGAAGTCATTTATTAACAAACAACTAATATCATAGGTTTGCTTATTCTCCAAAGACGTAACAATTGCCATACTTTTAGATGTTGGTCAAGTCCAAAACTAATGTGATAAAATTTTACATTTCCTAGAAAGATACTTGAAATGCTTTTTAGATAGATATTTTCTAAATCACTGATGTTTTAAGTTTTCATGTATTCCCATAACATTTTAAATGTTACCATTTTTTACGTTAGTTTAGTTCTAAACTATCATGTAAAAAGTTTCCAAATGCTTAACAAAAATATTTGCAATATATTTAGACATTGGTTAACTAAGATCTTATCATTTATTCATATTGCAAATTTACATAGAAGTTCTTCCAATTAATGAGAAATATCCTATATTGTTCTTTAATGTCTTCAACTATTAAAAAGTGGAAGACGTTAGAGTTTTAAATTGGTTGCTTCCTATCAATTTGAGCATTTTTAAGAATGAGTGAGTAGTGTTTAAATTCCATCCAAACATAAAAAAAAGTGCAAGAAAATTTATAGGTACTATGAAAAATAATGAATATTGATTATTAATGCAAGACTAGTGTTACATGCATCATCCTCTCAAAGTAAGCTTTTAGATGTTAATTAAGTTTAAAATCAATGTCTAAAATTTTCACTTTTCCTAGCATAGTAATTCAAATGCATTTTTGATGAAGGTTATTTAAAAAATTGACATCCTAGTTTTTATGCTTTCTTGAAACCATAAAAAAGTATAATTTTAGATGTCAATTAATTTTAAAACCAATGTCATATGTTTCCCACTATTTTAAAAAATATCACCATATTATTATAGACATTAGTCATAATTAATGTCCACCATCTTAAAATTTCATATAATTTCAAAAATTTTACCCTAACAAAATAGACATTAGTTATAATGTAACTGATATCTATTTACCTACACTTATCAACGACCTATAATAATGATCTAGATTTAAGTTTCAGATATTAAAAAGAAAATTAGGTTATTATTAAATAAATATTCTTAATAATATTAAAAGTTGATTTATCATTGATATAAATTAATATTATTCTAGCATTAATTCATTTTATTGTTATGTCATTAAAAGAATTATTAAAACTCCATTAATATTAGTAAAATTTTTAATTACTAGTATTTCTAATACCATTTTATCTTTTTATGAAATTTTTAATATATAATTACAATTTATCTTCATATGATTCTAATATTTATAGTTACAATTTTATACATATTTTATGTATAAAAGATTGAAATTTTTTAATTTTTTATGTAAAAATCACAACTTTTAAAGTAAAAATTATAAAAAGTTTAAAATTTTTTTGGCATACTAATATGAATTTTTTTAATACTTACTAAAATTTTGGAAAGATAAGAAATTATATATAAAAGTTTAAAATTATAATAATATATAAAATAAGTTGAAAAATATATCAAAAGTATTTAATAATATAGCCCTATACTAAAAAAAAATGTATTAATCCAAGTAGCATATAAAATTTATAAGTTTAAAAGAAAATAAATTTTCCAATATTATAAAGGGATCAAAGCTAAAGCAACATTATATGATTTAATTCGAATTTTACACGCAATATACAAAATAGGAAGGTATTATGTTCTGCGGGCCACCTTTGATCCATTGAATTTATCCTCTTAGTATGTTGTATAAGTTAGATTAGTTTCATATGTTGTATGAGTTGGATTAGTTTCGTATGTATGCAGTGAACTAAAACGGTACTCAACCCACTCAAAATCATTATTCATTGAACCATATAGTTTTATCTTTTTACTTATATATATATATATATATATATATATATATATATACATATTATGAATTGAATACCTGAGCCTCTCGGGATTAGAATTAGCATTTTATTCATTGAATTAACACGTTAATGATATATATTTCTTGTATGTGTACACACACATATGAAGGGAGCATTTATAAAGAAGAATATTTCTCTAGAAGTAAGACCCTATTTGTAAACTGTTGAGGCATATAGCAAATAAGGAACATCCCGTCACCATCGATTAATCTCCCCCGCGCCAAACCATCCTAATTAACCTAATTCTTTAATATATTTCAAAATTCATGGCTTGCAGATAAAAGCCAGATTTTTTCCAAATCCTCTATTTAAAAGGTAAGTGATTATATTTTGACCTTTCCAATTGTAGCATATAGATTTGAACAAAATACGGTAATTTGATGCCTGTAATACTATCTCAAATCCCAATTTATTAGGTCTATATAGACCAGATTATTAGAGTAAAGGCCAAGACACAAATCTTCAATTTGCACAATTGTTGTTGTCCTCCTTTCTCCTTCTTTTCCTGTCTCAACCATGACTAGAAAGAGTACAAAACTCACCTACATCACTAACGAGACCACAAGAAAAGCAACTCTTAAGAACAGGAAGAGGAGTCTACTAAAGAAGATAAGCGAGGTCAATATCCTCTGTGACGTTGAAGCTACTGCTATAATATATAGCCCTAATGATCCTGTACCAGATGTTTGGCCATCCCCTGTGGGATTCCAGAATGTATTCTCACAGTTTATAGAAAAGAATGAGATTGAGCGGAATAAGAAAATGGTGAACCAAGAGAGCTACCTGAGCCAGAGGGTTGGTAAGGAAAGAGAGCATTTGAAAAAGTTGAAGAATGAAAATGGTAAAAATGAAATGAAACTAACATTGTTTCAGCAACTTTGTGGTGATGAGCAGCTTATGCATCAAATGAGCATAATGGAATTAAATGACTTATTATGGGCAATTGATGGAAAAATGCATGATATTCGTATGAAGTTAAAGGAGAAAGCTAAAAGTAAAGGGCAAGTAGAAGCAGCAGCAATAGCAAATGGAGCTAGCTCAAGTGGAGCAAATGCACAAGCATTTAATCAAGATCAAGGAGCTGCAAACATGAACCCATAAAATGTGCAATGGTGAGAATGATTTATGGGTTTGATGAATATTAGCAATGCAAATGAGGTGCAATAGCCATTTGGTGATATTTGATCTTAACATGGACAAAAACAATGAATATATGTTCATGTAGGTCTTGGTTGTATTTGAAGAATTTCTCATGTTAAATTATAATTTCCCTTAATTTATGTCATGTGATTGTGTTTTAATTTGTTTGTTCAAGAATGTTATACTCTACTGGTGTTTTTAGAAACTATTATATGTCCAGTAGGAGGCGGAATTTTGTTTTTGAAAAAATAAAAAAACATATGATGTTAATCATTCATTTGGGTTCCATTAATTTACATCCTATAGCTATTGTTAATTCTTCAATGTTAACAATGCCTAAGTTAAACCTTGTTCATAGCTACTGGATGTCACTTAGATCAAGGTTTTTGATCCCCTATAACATGAATTGTTGCATGATACATCTAAAAGAAAGATTACCGCTATGAAATAGCTATTGGAAACTTCTTTTAACTAGTAATTTTTAACTAATCACATTTGTGTGATTCGCTTATTCAACAATTAACTTTTAAGTTAACGCTAAATGTTACTTAGATATTTATTTTTAAATCAAATCTTCTATTTTCAAAAAAAAATTATCTAACTTGGTTATTGTAGTAATCATAAATTTTCGAACATGGGAGCAATCATGAATTTTTTTCATAGCTATTAGTTATTCATTATTTTTGTTATTACTTTATGATAATCATTTGAACTACCATTTTCCAATATAATTTTTAATTTTCAATACATTTTCCAATGGCATTTGGCAACGTTTGAATTTTTTTGCTTGAATCAATATCATCAGCAACATAAAAAATTTAAGATTTAATCATATCTTTATATAGAATGAGACAATTTGGAAAACGGACAAGTCTAATTTCAAGCCATAAATAACCTTTGGATAAATTTATATGAAATCTAATATTTTTTTTAAATCATATGAGAGAAAATACAATACAATTGTGGATATTTAATTTTCCTTGTTTAAGTTTTACATTCAAACTTTTCAAACTTAGCTGAGAAGGTTAGCAATCAATGATCATAAGAATCACAAGCAAGACCCATCCAAAAATGCTATAAGTGCCGAAAATGAAATTTGAAATTTAATTTTGAATCTTTAATGTTTATTGAATTAAATTTTACAAATTTACTTCATGATTTTGTATATAATAGCAATCATTAATTTGCATTGAAATCTCAATTTCAAACTCCATTTTTTATGCATTTAACATTGTTGAGACCCAACAACTCAAGAGCTAGCGAAGTAACAAGGAAACATGTAAACTTCTTAGGATATCAAGCCATTCTTTAGAATCATGAAAAAAATAAGAAATTAATTTGTTTGAAATTAAATTTATGCATAAAATTATTTATGAAACTAAATCTAAATAAAATGAACTTCAATTTTTACTTTGTGATTATAAATGACGATAACCTTATCATCATACTATGTTAATTGTGTATTTATGTAGTTTTTATATGTAAAATATAATGTATGATAAAGAGTCGTATCTTCTATATTCTTTACGGGAGAAAAAAGGTGATGGCTTTCACTTTTTCCATAAAAATGAGACTAAATATTTCACATTATCCAAAATGTTCTATGCTACATGTGTCTATCTGGCATAAACTGAATTATCATGGCCATCATATCTTCTTATTAGTAATCAATAATCAAGATGAATTCACTATACAAGATCCCGCTTAAGCAATATCTTATATTTTTTTTCTCATGATTTTGCAAACTAATACTGTTTCTTAATTTTATTATGTTTAAATTAGATGGAGAATGATAGAAAAGGAAGACACTATTCTTTACAAAATTAAATAATAAATAGATAATTCTCAATTTAATTTTCTTCCCATTCATTTTCTATAATTCTAAAAAATTAGTTTAAAATTTAGTTTAATAGTTGACCGTAAACTTAAAATATATCATTGGCTTAACAATTTTTTTCTTAATTAACTCTATATATCATTGTTTAAATCAAATTAAATGATTTAAATATCAAAACTAAATTTTATTGAAACAACAAATTGAAAATGTCCAATATTTTATGTAACAAAAACTAAACTTGCTCTTGTATATATTTTGTGAAGACAGTATAATATGAAAGGCCAAATATCTTCAATGAGCTAACTCAATAAGCAACGGCAACACCATATTTGGGGGTTTTATGGATTTTCTTCATCAAAATCAAACCTTTAATTCCAGTATTGTTTAGTATATTAAGATAATTTTTTCAAATGCACGCACAATAATTGATGAATACTTATCTATTAGGCCGAACTGGACCTTTTCTAGACCTGAACTGACTAGCTCAAGATCAAAGCTTTGTATACTAATTATACACACCATAAAATTTGCACACAGTTAGTTGGCCAATATATAACACACAGCTGGAAAATGGTCGGCGGTTACCAAAATGGCCCACTTGCACTTTCTAAAAGACTAAAATACTCTTATTAATATTGTGATATGACTATTATGTCCTGAGTAGGTTGATCACTACAAATACTGATATTCATAATAAGCATGCTCTCAAACTTCATTTTTTAATCACTTTACTATAATCTCTTTGCTTTTTCATTGACTTTAATTCTAAAGGATCAAAATAGGACCCAACCTCTATTGTTAACTTGCTTATAGGTGATTAAAGGTGAGTTAACTGTTAGAGTTTCTATTGTGGACCTACTAATTTAATAATAAAATAAAATATAAAAATATTTGGCCTAATTTTAAAGTAAACTTATAGTTTGAGCTTAATGGGAATCTAATCCAATAGCATGATAATGGATGGTTCTAAGCAATAGGTTGACCCACTAATTGTTACAATATAAATAAATGTCAATACTACTAAATTCTAAGGTGGATTATGACCACTTCCTATCAATGTTAAAGTACTTCCTCAAATTCAAAACTCATCTAAGGTTAATAGGAATAGAAAACCCTTATTAGAGTCTATGATCAAGATTAATTATAAGTAGCTTATGACTTATAGAAGATTCAAATTCTACATTCATCACAAAATGGATTCATTAGGTAATTATAGATTCTTTTATCTATGTTTAATATTATCTTTTAGGGAAAGGCTACGATGTTTTTGGCCAAGCTTGGGTTCCAGAAACCCATGACACATGTCGGTATGTGATACAACCACATGGATATGTGGCAGAGAAAATCAAAACTTTTATAGGCAAATTCTTCTAAGGATAATTACCAAATCACTCCAATTCAGTTGAAGTTTTTCCTTTAGCAATGACAATGGCAATCTAGGCCTAGTTTCGGGTTCCATTTGGATGGAATCATTAGTTTGAAAGCCAATGTAAGCAAGATAAGGGTAGAGTAAGAACGACCAACCTTCAAGCAATTGAGTAGCTAAGCTATCAAGGAGATCAAGTTTAGGCTTTCAATTCATGGTGAAACTCCAGACGTTCTTAGCTTCCATTGAGTAACTGAGTCTCTGGTGTTGGTTCATTCCATGCCTTTGCATAAAAAAAAGTAAGTAATTCTCACTCTAAGCCTTTCAACTAGAGGGAATCTCCTTACCACTTCACTTCATTTGACGAGTTAACATCTTTGTTCACTCAAAAAAGTAAGAAGAAAAGGCTTACTTCCAAGACTTGGTCCGATTGGCTGAATTTGACATATTGATTGGATAGATAGTGCCAATGAGCGACTCAATAAGAATGAACTTATCAAAAGACCTATGATAAAAAGTTTAGCTAGAGAAATCAAAGTTTAGAGCAATGCCAGGGAATACTCCAACTCTAGCTCCTATTAGAGCCCAGCAATCCTAGACTGGAGACACATGAAGTATTTACCAACATTCCGAATTCTTTTGGGAGAGAACTCAGAATTAATTGCTAGGGTCACTTTGTAATTTCAAAACAAATAATAGCCAGTATAGAATTTACCATTGGAACTATAAATATAGTATTTATATGGATGGCTGAGATAATAAAATAAAAATCGAACGCGTAATATTTTTCCACGTCCCCTAAGTTCCAAAACCCCAGGGCACCTTAAACTTCACCTATCTTTTAACATAATTCAATTAAAATTATTGTTTTTATAAAATTTTAATTTTAGCAATTAGTATCAAAGTTAAATGAATCATGTAGATTGAAAATATTATTACTTGAATTTAATAATAAAATTTAAATAGTTCTATATTTTGTGATAAAATTTTTTCTTTAGATGAATTTTACTATGAACCTTAAAATTATTTCATAGTGCTTATATTGTTTATTTTATAGCTATATATGTATTGTTTTTGTTCTTTATAAATATTATACACATTGTACATAAGGAAAAGTATATACATATATATATATATATATATATATATATATATATATATATATATATATATATATATATATATATATATATATATGTATGTATATATATGAGTCATCCATGTTTGGTTATTGTATATGTTTTTTGGATGAATTTGTATAGGTGTGAAATATTGCAATTTATACCTAAATACATGTTCCATTTGCAAATCATAATGCAATCACATTTGTATGTATTTTTCTGTTGAATTTTTTTATTTAAGAAATTACAAATGCATTAGTTTTTGTTTTTAGTTCATGTTTCCTTATTAAAAAAATCTCAAAATCATTTTTATGAAAACACCCAATACCGATTCGATAAACTCTAGTATCGTTTTTATTAGTAATTTGATATTCAAGCAATTTAGAGATTTTTATTGGCAATTGCTAGACTTTAGTACCAATTTGATAAACTCCAGAAAAATGCAATTTGAAATTTCAATTCTACTTAAGGAGGAAAAAAAGCTAATTCTAGCAATTTTTTACCGCTTCCTACAATTATTGAATTTTAAAATTTTTTTAATCAATTTGAAAATAATTTTCATTTTAGTGCATTATAATTTAAGGAAAATATATTTTGGTATTTATAAGTGTGTAAATTCAAAATTTTAAAAAGGAAAAGCCATTAAAGCCTTAGTTACAATTTCAAAAAAATTTCAATCATGAAAATTAATTTCTAGATGCATTTTTCTAGAAAATTTTTGCATTAAATGTATTAAAATGAATTAAAGTGGCACAATGTATGCTATGTCTTGAGTCGTACAATCAAAAAATTAGGTCACCCAACCTAATTTCAAATTAACTAGCTTGAGAAAATGATGAACAACGTAGCCAGGCGACGTCCATGTGCAATACTGGCACGTGCACGTCACACACTGTGCTAGCATCGTCTGGTGGTGGTGAAAGGTGCTCTAAACTCCACTCTTTGAGCTAGATTTTTTTGGCCTTAATCTAGATTTTTTTTGGAATTAAAATATTTTACTTATTTTTCCCTAATTTATTTAAATAGCTAATTAATTTTATTTTAGGCTAAAAATTTTACTATAATATTCTTATAGTTTGGGCTTTTATATATATATATATATATATATATATTTTATGAAATTTTTTAATATTGTCTAGTCTATTAATTATTTTTCTATATATAAGTGTGTATAAAAAATAATTTTTAGGAAATTATTTGAGCCTATATTATATCATGAAATTTTGTATAATTGTAACCTGACCTATCATAGGTCCAATTATATAAAATTTTATTTATTTTAATAAAATGGTAATTAGGCTAAAGAGAGTATGATATTAATAAGATTTTAATATCCTATTAGTATAATATTATTAATGTGATTTGTTAGTAATAACATAAGTATAGGAATAAGTATTATATCTTTAAAATTTCATTAACCTGTTAGTGTTAAAATTTTAAGAATATGATATTAAGTCCTTATATTATATTGTAAGGTCTTTAATGCTCTATCATATTAGGCCTTATAATGTAATACTAAGTTCAATAGCATAGTTTATTAAGGAAAATTTCTAGTGTGATTAAGGTTAAACATGCATTAATATTTTAAATTTATTTCCTTAGCTCTTTTACTTAGGCAATTAAATATAATTAAGATACTTAATAGGATGAATCTTGAGGACTAAGCTAAGTCATTAATATTATATTCTGTAATCTTTAACCTTAATTTGGTAATTAGAGAAATAAGACCTCATATTAATGTTGAGTTTATAGCAAATCAAACAAATCATCATAAAAAATGGACTTACTATAACTGTATATGTTTGGTGGTAATGAAGTATATGATAAATAAGAAAATAAGAGAAAGTATTCCCAAAAGGATAAATGCAAAAAAGTTCTTGGATTTTGTAGTTGAAAAATATAAGAAATTCAATAAGGGTGAGAAGGGATAGTATTTTTCATTGCTTAGAAAATAGTGTATGATGGTGTTATCGGGGTAAAAGAGCATATTATGAGATTAATCAACTATTACAATAAATGGAAAATCATGCAAGTTAATCTAGGAGAAAGTTATTTAACTTGGCACATGTTGAAGTCTCTTTTGTCTCAATTTGATATTCTGAAGATGTCTTGTAATACTCAAAAATAAGAATGGACTGTTAATGAGCTCATTTAAATCATTAACAAGTCAAGAAAGACATGAAGAAAGGTAAGTCTTAGGTAATTAATTATACCTCACATGGCACATATTGAGATCATGGTGAAAAGTTAAACTAGAAAGATAACAAGAATCATTATGACTATGGAAGGAAAAGTGGTGAGAAAGGTGAGTCTAGTGGATAACTATGCTATAAACCTAAGAAGGCCCAATTCAAAGGTAATTTTAGGTTTTGCAAGAAGTATATGCATAAGAAAGTGGACTATTTTAATATGAAAAATAGGTTAAGAAGAAAAAGAAAGATATCCATCTAGCTCTAATCTATTTTGAATCAAGCATTGTTGATGTATCATTAAACTCTAGTGCGATTATTCATATGACTACTTATTTTTAGGCTCTAACAAATTTGCAGAAGCCAAGTGAAGGAGAGCTGATTATGAGACTCAGAAATTAAGATAGAGTTAAAGTGGAACACATAAGATTAATGAAATCAAACTTGAAGAATGGACGTGAGCTTTTACTGAATAATATAGTTTATGTATCTTCTATGAAAAAGAATTTAATTTCTATTATTGTTTTAGATTTTATTTGGATACTCTTTTTATTTTAGAAATGAAAAAGTTGAATTATTTTATAAATCCTCTATTGTGGGTATTGGTTTTGTGTAATGATTTATATGGAGTTAATTTAGATTTTAATTTTATGAACTCAATAAACTTTATTGTTAGCAATAAAAGATATCGATTGATGAAAAGTCCTCAATGTTATAGCATAAGTGATTAGGATATATTTTTGAACAAAAGAATTCAAAGATTTGTGAAGGAGGAATTACTTTTTGATTTAGATTTTTCATATTTTGAAACCCGTGTGGACCATATTAAGAGCAAATTTATAGCTAAAGCTAGAAATGGGAAGTGAAGTAGAAAGGAAAATGCTCTAAAGCTAATCCACACTAAAATTAGTAGACTTATCACACCTAATCTATAGAAGGCTACAAATACTTCATCACATTCATTAATGATTACCTTAGATTTAGTTGGACAGAGCTACTTAGTAAAAAGTTAGAATCACTACAGAGCTACTTAGTAAAAAGTTAGAATCACTAGAAACCTTTAAGTCATTCAAGATGGTAGTTAAGTTGAAACTAAGGAAATAGATAAAATGTTTTAATTCTAATAAAGATGATAAGTATTATTATAGGTATGATAAATAGGAAGAAGCCCTAATTCTTTTGTGATATACCTATAAGAGTGTGAAATTCAAGCAAGTTACACCATGCCTAGAATGCTAAAGCAAAATAAAGTTGCAAAAAGAAAAAATCAAACTCTTATAGATATAGTGAGATGCATACTGGTCTATATTTGCTATCATAATTCTTATAGGTTGATACATTGAGAATAACGGCATACATTCTAAATTAGGTTCCTAGTAAGTTTGTGCTTAAAACCTGTTATGAATTGTTGTATGATAAGCAGCCTAGTTTAAGGCATTTTTTAAATTTGGGGTTATAAAACTGAAGTAAAACCATACATGTTATACAATAGGAAACTTGATTCGAAAACTATTAGTGGACACTTCATTGGATACTATAGTGGTTCAAAAAGAAGTAGATTTTATTCTCCAACTCATACAACTAGAGTAATTGAGTCTAATTGAGCAATCTTTTTTAAAGATAGAGTTGGATAGTATGAGTTAGATACCATACATCATAGATTTCACTAGAGATAGAATAATTATTTTGCTAGCACTAATATTAAGAAAGTCATTTTCTATTATTTCACTAATTGATCTAATACAGCTAATGGTCAAACCAAATGAAATAAATGAAGAAATTTCATTAAAAAAATCTTATAGAGTTCATAAATTGGCAATACCTAATGATTATCTTGTATATTTGTAAAAGCATGAATATGATATTAATGATGATATTGATCCTACAACCTTTTCTTAAGCCATTCTAGTTCACACCATTCTGATTATTTAAGCGTTATGAAAGATGAAATGGCTTTAATACGTAAGAATCAAGTATGGGATCTACTAGAGCTTTCTATAGGTTGTAAACAGGTTAAAAGCAAATGGGCCTTCATGACTAAGAAAGATACTTAAGGTAAAATTGAAATGTACAAGGCTAAATTAATGGTTAAAGGTTGCACCCAAGAAGAAGGCATAGACTACAAGGAAACTTTTTTGTCAATTTTAACCAAAGATTTATTCTGGGCTATCATAGCTTTAGTGGCTCACTTTGATTTAAGGCTATATCAAATGGATGTAAACATAGCCTTCTTGAGTGGTGATTTATCAAAAACTATTTATATAAACCAGCTAAATGGTTTCTAAGAGAAAGAAAAAAGGTATCTTATTTGTTAACTTAAAAAAGTCTATATATGGCTTAAAACAAGCTTTGAGATAGTGATACCTCAAATTTAATAAGGTAGTAACTTCTCTTAGTTTTAAGGAAAATGTAATGGATTAATGTATTTATATATTAATGAATGCTAGTAGTTTTGTTATTTCAGTACTATTCATGGATGACATTCTCCTTGCAAGTAATGATATGAACCTATTGATCAAGATAAAATAAATCTTATCTAAATATTTTAATACAAAGAAATTTGGAAATGCCTCTTATATTTTAGAGATAGAGATTAATTGTAACAAATCTCAGAGTTTGTTTGGTTTGTCTCAGTAGGCATACATTGAGAAAGTATTGAAGAGGTTTAATATGTCAACATGCTTTTAAGTTTTGACACTCATATTAAAAAGAGAAATTTTCTCTAAGCCCTCATGTCCTCAAAATGATGTTGAAATAGAAAGAATAAAAAATATCCTATATGTGTCAATTGTTAGTAGCTTTATGTATGATCAAGTATGTACATGTCTTGATATAGCTTATACTATTAGTGTATTAAGGATTTACTTAAGTAATCCTAATCAGAGACATTGGATTGTTATAAAAAGAGTCGTAAGTTATCTAGAAAGCATAAAAGATTACATGATGACTTATAAAAGATTAAGAGATCTCAGTGTTACAAGTTACTTGAATTTAGATTTCATTGGTTAGCAAATGATCACAAATTGAAATTTGAATATATCTTTATGATAATAGGAGGAGTTGTATCATGGAAAAGTGTTAAATAGTCCTTAACAACAACCTCCATTATTAAAGTAGAATATATTATGTGTTAAGAAGCCACTTGTACTATTGTATGGTTAGGAAATTTTATAGCTAATTTCAAGATAATTAAGAGTATATTTAAGCTTTCAACCATCTATTATGATAATACTATTATTATAAACTTTTTTCATAATAACAAAAGTTCTACGTATATGAGTATTTTGATATAAAGTACCAATTTATGTGAGAGAAAGTATGTGAGCATATCACATATATTTAACATATTTTCATAAATGGTATGCTTGTGGATTCATTGATCAATGGTTTAATGATATGAATATATTATGATGATATAATCAATATGGAATTAGCTAAATCTTTTGATGTTTTTGGTTAGTAGGAGTACTATAATGTAAAATATTTCCTCGAGATGTATATAAATGAAATATTCTTGTTTTCCTATATATCATGCATATTTTTGTTATGGCATATCTATAAAGACATTTAAACTCTATCTCAATACTGTATTGAGAATTACAATTCCCATTTAGCATCTTGAATAGATGCTTCGACTTGGTGTGTAAATATTTATATATATTATCACAATTTATTATATAAATTTTATTAAGCATAATCTTGTTATGTATATCTTTATCAAATATTGTATATGATCAATAAAGTATAAGTGTACAAATATATATTTCATTAATATCCCTATTGGATACTATGTTTTATGTTATTGGACATTTATGATCTCAATTTAGATCAATAGATGTAAAGATGTCATAATTTTATGTTACATCTTATTAAAGTGGGCACTATTATTTTATATCTCAATTTAAACATATCTAGAATCAAATTTCATACTTAATATCAAATTTTTGAAGGATTTATCCTACAAAATAAATTTAAGGATACCTCTGATGCAAAAGTTAGAAATATTTATTCCATTAAAGCAATAGGATCAATTTAAGTTAAATGGTTAAAAACATTAAAATTTAATAAATTTTTGAAATAAGCTTTAAGTCCATTTAGTGATCATCTTTCAAGAGGACTTAACATGCCTAATTTTCTTCTAATAAATTTGAAACAATCTTCACTCAAAGGCTTAATGAAAATGACTGTAAGTTAAAAATTACTTTGGATAAATTCAAGAACAACATCTCCTTTTTGAACATGATCTGGATTAAATGAAGTCTCATTTCAATATGTTTGGATTTAGAATGCATAATAGGGTTCTTAGTAAGATTGATGGCATTAGTATTATCACATTTAATGAGAATGCTTTAAAATATCAAATCAAAGTCTAATAATTATTACTTCATCTAAAGAAGTTAAGCATAACAACTACAAAAGGTTATATATTCCGCTTTCACTATAAACAAAGCCACACTATTTTACTTTCTACTATGCCACGAGACTAATGAATAGCCAAGAAATTGACAAGCACCACTAGTACTTTTCTTATCTAATCGGCTACTTGCAAAGTCGATATCAAAATAACCCATTAAGAAATTAGACTTTTCTCTAAGATACCATAACCTAAATGAGGTAGAATTCATTTTACAACTATCAAATGTGATTTTTTTTTATTAACTTGAAATCTTGCACACATACATACATTAAACATGATATCAAGCCTATTAGTGGCAAAATAAAGTAAGGAACCTATCATACTTCTATACATTGTGATACAAACTTTTTTATCTTATTCATTTAAGTTTAATTTTGCTACAACGCTTATGGGTGTAGATAAGATTTTACTTTATCTAACTTGTATTTCTTGATTAACTCCTTTGTATACTTGGTTCAACTAATGAAGATTCTATCACTTGATTGTTCAATTTAAAAATTGAGTAAGAAGTTTAACTCTCCCATTATAGATATCTTAAATTCACTTTACATCACTTGGCAAACTTTTTGCACACAAATTCATTAGTAGCATCAATATATATTTACACAAGAAGAATATTATCAAGCTTATGCTTTATGAACAAAGTAGTGTTAACTTTTTTCTTAAAAACCTTTGTCCATTAAAAACTTCCTCAACCTTTCACACGATGCTTTAAGAGCTTTTTTAAGACCATGGAGTACTTTCTTATGTTTAAAAACATGATTAGAAAGGAAACAACTCTCAAAACTTGGAGTTGTTCAACATACACTTCTCTAATAATTATACCATTTAAAAATGCACTCTTGACATCCATTTGATAAAACATAAATCCCTTCACATAAACTTATGTTAATAACATTTTAATAGCTTTTAATCTAGTTTTCAATGCATAGGTTTCATTTTAATTAATGCCTTCCCTTTAGTTATAACCTTTTGTAACCAATTAAGCCTAATTTTAAACTATGACACCATTCTCATCAAGTTTATTTTCAAACACCTATTTAGTGCCAATAATTGGATAATCATTAAGTCTTGGTATAATTTCCTAAACTTTATTTCTTTCAAATTGATTTGATCCTTTTTGCATAGGTAAGATCCAATATTCATTAATTATTGCCTCATTAATATTCTTGAGTTCCATTTAAGATAAAAAATGCTAAGTGATCACATATATTTCTAAGAGAATTTCTAGTTATGTTTTGAGACACATCACCAATGATTTAATCAATGAGATAGCTTTTCATAATCTTCTATTCCTTTTAAGGTTTATAATTTTGATCTTGATTTGTGCAATTTATAAAGGAGAAAATTCTTGAACTTCTTCATCTTTCTCTTAAACCTTTACTTCTTCAATTTAATCATTCATATTTTTTTGAATGAGCCATAAATCTACTTAGTCTTTATCTTCATTAAGGACTTTTTTTCACATTAAAGGTAAATACATTAAATACCACATGGGTGGATTTTTCCACTAGTAAAGTTATTTTGTTAAAAATTTTGTAAGCTTTGGTATTGTACGAATATCTAATGAATATAGCTTCATCAAATTTAGCATTAACCTTTCTAAGATTATCTTTATCATTGTTATGCATACAACACTTACATCCAAAGACATGAAAATATGATATATTTAGCTTTCTTTTTTTGTGCAATTTATGAGGAGTTTTCTTCAAGATTAACCTTATCAAGGATCTATTTATTACATAACATGTGATGTTAACCGCTTTCACCTAAAAGACTTAGGAAAAGAGCTATCATTTAGCATAATTCTTGTCATCTTTTCTAAATACTTGTTTTCTTTTCAATAACTCCATTTTTATAGTGCTTTAGGAGATGTTATGCTCAATGTCATTTTTTTCATAATAAGAAGTAAAATCATGATTTTTCAAACCCTCCATTATGAGCACTTTAAATGCTTATAATAACCATTCCTTTCTCATTTTGAATAGATTTTATAAGTCTTTTGGAGACCTTAAAAGTCCTACTTTTGGTAGGGAGGAATAATGTTCATGTAAACCTAAAGTAATTATCAATAATTATAAGTATGTAAAGATTTTTTCCATAACTTCTAATTTCTTGATGGATGAATTAAATCTATATGAAGTAATTGAAGTAGTTTAGATAAAGAAATATTTTTAGGTTTAAAAAATGCTTTTACTTGTTTTCCTTTTTACCATGCATCATGAATTTTATCTTTGTTACACTTAAGTTTTGGTAAACTATGAACGAAGTCATTTTTTGAAAGTTTTCCAATAAGATCTATACTTACATGAGCAAGCCTCTTATACCATAGCCAAGAATCCTTGTTCATGTTTATTACATATTTAGGATTTAGATTTAGCTTATTGTCAATATCTATCACGTAGATATTATTATATCCTTTTTCTAAATAACTTAACTTGCTTATCATTATGATTCTTAATAATTGCAACAAGTGGAATCAAATGTAAGTTTGTTTGTTTTGTCACAAAATTGACTAATGTTAAGTAAATTATGTTTGAGCCTTTTAATAAATACAACATCCTCAATACAAGATTTAGCATTCTTACCTACTTTACTTATTCACATGAACTTTCCTTTTGTATTGCCTCCAAAGTGACATTTCCTTAATCTTTAAGTGTCAAGGAGATGAACTATAATTTGTCTTCCATCATATGCCTTGAACACCCATTATCCAAATACCACATATCATTCTAGGTTCTTATGCGTACCTACAAAAAAGACATTAATTCTTAATCTTTGGAATCCAAATAGCCTTAGATCTATTTGTGTTATTAGCAACATATATCCCTTTTGGAACCTAAATTTTCTTTACTCTATCATAAGTATTTCCCTTGTAAGCATGAGAATTAATTCCATGTCCTTTTTTCCTACAATAGAAACAAGTTATATTGCTAGTCTCTTTAACATAGAATTTTTTATAAAAAATATTTTCCCACTTGATGTATAACAAAATGCTTCTTTGTTGAAGCTTGTTCTTTGACCGAATAAAGTGTTGAGTGAATTTTTCCTTTTATGAACTTCTCAAGAGTTTCGATTAAATTGTCAAGCTTTTGCTTGATATTTTCACAAGAGGCACATGCTTGTGTAATTTTCTTAAAGCCTTCTATATTTTAAAGCAAATCATTTTTTCTTCTAAACGATTAATTTTCTTTTCCAAAGAAGAAATAACCTTCTTTGAAAACTCAGTGTTTCCTTTTGCCTTAAGTAAATTAACACTAAGATAGATAATCACATAATTAGATTCATCATTAGAATTGAAGATGGACACCTTATCTCTATCATGATCTCTAATGGCCATTAAGCAAAGAAGTGCCTTCTCATCCTTAGCATTTCCTCATAAGAATCATTATCATTATTTCCCCATGTTACTAATTGAGCTTTCTTGTGAGAGTTTTTGCTCTTTGTCTTTTCATACTCCAATTACTTCTTCAAGTATGTGGGGTAATCAAACTTGATATAACTTAACTTCTTGCATTCATAAAAAAGTTAAAGTAGCTTGATTACTTCTCCTTTAGTTATAGGCTTGCTTACATGTGAAACTTTTCTTCTTCCACTAATTCTTTTTATTGCTCTTTAGTATTTCTTGGTGAGGAGGGCCAAGTCATCTTGAAATAAAATGTCAAGAATATCCTTTTAACATTCCTCATTAACCATTACTTCAACTTTTAGAAGAAGAGGTTTTTTATTTCTTTCATTATCATTGGTGTATCTTTTAAGCTCTAATTCATGTTCCTCTAAATTACTAAAAAGTTCTTACAATGTTGGCATTTTAATTTTCATACCTTCCTTGACAACAGTAATCTTTAGTTGCTATTTAATTATCAACAATCTAAGTAATTTGTGGACTAATTCACCATTCCTAATGTTTCTACTAATATGATGTAATTGCTTAACAAGTGCAATAAATTTTTGCATTATATCTTTAATAGATTCACCATCATTCATCCTAAATAATTCATATTGGTAGACAAGTGTATGCATTTTGCTTTCTTTAACTTGTGTGATTCTTGTATAAGTTACTTCAAGTACATCCTATATATTTTTTATTATTAAGTAATTTAAGACTCTCTCATACTCATTAAACCATAAAGAATTGGATAAAATTCACTTAATTATGAATGAAGTTGATATTTTTTTTATCATCTTCTCTCCAATTACCTTTATCAGTTAAAACATTAACATTATTGTCTTTCCTGGTTGGTAGATTATATCCTTTCTCAATCAATTTTCACATATCAAAATTAAAGGCTTTTATAAAATCTTTCATCCTTTGTTTACAATATGTATAATATTTTCCATTGAAACTTGAAGGTTTATTTAATGGAGGCATTTAGGTAAAATACTAGAACTATTGAAATTCATAGGATTCTCTTGAAATTGTGAGATCTTCTCATAAGAGCTAAGTTTTGATGCCAATTATAGCCAAGATTCCACCAAAGAGGAAAGTGAATTAGGTAATAGAATTTACTACTTTTAATATCAAATTCAGTTTTACAAAGATTTTTACAAGCAACTTTCATTTAGAAACAATAAACAAATGTTTAGCCAATGCAACAATCAAATTTAAATCAATTAAGAACAATAATTTAGTAATATCAACAAGCAAAATAGAGCATTATGCTAAAAACATAAAATGATAGGGAAAAAAGGATCAAATGCAATTATTTATAATGGTTTGATCTTAAAGATTCAACATCTTAAAGACTACATCTACTACCAAACCTATCTAACTTAGATTTTGCAAGAATCCATTATCTCTTCAAGTTTAATCGAGTATTTGAAGAAGCCTTTAAAATATCTACTTGAATACATGCCAATCCGTTTGAGATTCCTCACTCAAAGCATACTTTATCAAGAGATTTTACACTCTTACATATCCTAGGGATACCTTATCCTAAAATATAACAAATAAGTGTTTGAAATCTAAAAACATAAGCTTACAAACTCTTAAAGTTTGATTATATAATAAAGAGCTAGAAAAGGAAATTTAAATCTAGTTAGTTTAAAGGATTGTAATCATTAGAGAGCAAAAAGTTGAGAGAAGTGCATTAATGTAATAATGCAAGCTCTAAATAATTATTTAAAATCAAGTTTAAGGCTTTAAATAATAGTTATAGACCTTTAGTGTCCATTACACACTTAAAAAAGTCATTATAAACGCATCAGCATATAGGGATTCACTTTGCAAAGTGAGTCTCACGCCCTTAGAAATTTGAAAAATCAAAAGGTAAAGCACTCCACGAAGCACTTCTTTAGGGACATATGTTTATTTTGAAAAATAAAGCAATGGGAAGTGCTTCATGAAGTGCTTTTTAGGGTCATTTTGGTAAGAGGAAGCACTTTATAACGCTATTCTCCTTCCTATAATTTCTTTTTATAAACTAGCCTATTTTTAAAATAATTTTTGAAAGTTTTGTAATTATATTAAAAACTTTAAACATTTTATGCAAAATGAAAATGATTTTAAAATGAAAAACAAGAATAATTTTATCCCTCCAACCCATAAAACAAGTTTTAACACATTTTTGTTTTTGAAACATTTTCTCCAATTTATCATTTTAACTCTTAAACCTATTTTCCACTTTTACAATTGAATCTAATATAATTAAAAAGAAACTAACTAAAGTCTTTAATAATCTTCAACCTTTCACTTGAGGCCTAATGTGACACATGATCTTAAATCACATTTAAACATGATAAAATATGTTATTATCATCAAAATTGGCATTTAAATAGGCTAAGGCTAACAAAAGATACTATTACATATATAAGAAGGAGCTTTAGAACTTAAACAAAGATCATAAATATCAATTCAATTTTTGTATCATTGTGTTTTTTTTCCATCATTTGATTTAAAACAAATATTTAGATTTCATATAAATTTATCTCACAATTATTTATAGAAGGAAATTAAGTTTTTCCATTTTTTTAAATTATCTCATTCTACATAAAAGTATAATTGAATCTCAAATTCTTGATGCTACTAAAAATAATGACAATATTGATTCAACAAATAAAGAAATTCAAGTGTTGGATAATTTATCATAAATTAAGAATTATTCTAAATGCTTCTTTTATGGCAATTTAGATGATTATGATAAAGTGATTTGCACAACAAAAGTGATAACTAACGATTACAAATAAAAAAGTCTACTCTAAAGATCAAATCAGATAAAATTTTATGAAATTAAACAATTTAAAGATATAAAGTCAGATTAAAAGTTAATAATTAAATTAACTAAGTATGATGGGTTAAAAATTATCAATTAAAAATAACTTTCAATAGCTTTTATAATGGTAATCAATAATGAGTCAATATTTTAAATCTTTCTTCTAGATATTATTGGTGATTAGAAGTTTTAGAAAAACTGTCACCTAAAGGACAAAGAATAGTCTGATAACAACAATGAGTGTACCTTAGGCATTAATAATTTTGAATCAACAATAGCTATGAGATGTAAATTAAGAAAGCCCAAATGAAATATTGGTTAACATTATATGTTTTTTTCTTCTTTTGAAAGTAAAGTGTAACTCCTATTAGAATGACATGTAATTTTTTAGGAAACACCAATAGAATCTATACAATTGTAATAAAATAGTATTCTTGAATAACCAAATTAAAAAAATGCATATATTATAATCAAACATGAGAAATTTTGGAAATAAGACCAAGACTCGTATGACCATATATTCATTTTATCGATGTCATGGTCAAACATTAGCAAATGACCATTGCACTTCATCCTCGCTATCAATATTCATCTGACCTATAAGATATTCAAGTAACTGAATGCATGCTTTTTAAGTTCATATTTGTGTTTCGTTGCTTTTCTTTAGATGCTTGTGCATTTGCTCCACTCAAGCTAGCCTTATCTATTATTATAGTTGCTACTTCCATTTTCTCTAGAATTTTAGCTTTCTCAAAAACATCCTTCTGCTTCATACAAATATCTTGCATTTTGCAATCAATTACTCATAATAGTTTATTCAACTCTCTTATACTCATTTGATGCATAAGTTGCTCATCACCACCAATATAATTCCTTGAATGGAGTAAGGAAGTTCAAAAAAGAAATTTTAACTAGAAATCCCCTGAATGGAAACTCAA
Organism: Sindora glabra; assembly: GCA_020226215.1. Lineage (NCBI taxonomy): Eukaryota > Viridiplantae > Streptophyta > Magnoliopsida > Fabales > Fabaceae > Sindora > Sindora glabra. Next base: position 18,882,555 of record CM035233.1, read on the forward strand.
TATAGTAATCGAATGAAATTCAAGTAAATTATAAAGATATTTTGGATAATATCTAGCTAAAATTTTTGTAAAAAAAATATATATTAGGAACTAGTATGTGTCAAAATATAATTAAAAATTCAATATTAAATTTGAAAAAATTACATAAAAGTATAATAAAAAATTAAAAGCTTAGTAGCCTAAAAATCTAAAGATTGGATCTTAACTTGTTTGGGCTAATTTGGCTCAATTTTTTTTGCCTAAATCTAATCCTACAAGTAAAAAAAGATTAAGGCCCAAGTAAAGCCTAAGCTTGAAAAGGAAGTTACTAGCATTTAAGTAAGTAAGTGGAAAGGTAGGGACATTTATTAGTGAACTTTTCTAGACATTATTTAGGGAATTTTTATTGGATTTGAGAAGAAAAATATTCTAATTTTTAGCTTGAGAAATCATGTACCAAGTGTTAATTATTATCAAAAATTTTATACAAAAATAATAATAAAATGAATGGCTTATAAAGGAAGCTTGGCTAGAATTCTATTTAAGGCTTTTGGATAATTTTTTAATCAAAATTTTTTCTCATTTCCTAGCTTAAAACCATGACTTCCTAAGGTTTCTCTACTAAGGTTTTCAACTTTCCAATAAATCCCAAGAGGTTTTCCAAGTAATTCTATCAAGTTATTGCAAGGTAACCTAGGTTTTTCTTTATTTGTTTCAAGCTTTTTGGAAATTTTCTCTTCAAAATTCTTAAAACTTAATTTATTTTAATGAAGTTAATACTTTAAGAGGTATTTGAAAGGTTAAAAAGAAAAGAATATGGTGGTATATACTATTATAGGTATTTACTTATGTTATGGTGCCGTATAATCTAGTTTTGGTATTGTATAAACATTAATGTAACAGTATAATATTGCTAATTTAGTGTTAAAATTGCTAGAAAAATATTTTTTAAATTTTCCTTTTGAAAAATAAAAGGAAAAAGACAATAGGATTATTTGAATTTAGAAACAAAACCTTCAAGAAAGGATCATATATGTTTCTGTTATGCTATGGGAACAAGGATTAGAAATTATTTAAATTTAAATTTTTAGTATTTTAATATTACAAATAGTGTTATAATAGATATAGAGGGAATTGAAAATTTTTAAAAAATTTTAAAGTTATGAAAAGTGAATTTGTATGGATTTTAGTTATAATAACTTAAAATAGAATTCTAGATTCTGTATGTTAAAGTTTGGTACCATTTGTGCTATAATTGATTAAAAAATTAAAATAATTAATATTCATTGATTACTAGCATATTAGTAACCTTGGATAGAAATTTGGTGACAATTAGAATTGATTTAAATGCTAAGGAGGCCTTTTTTTCACAATAACTCCAAAATCACTCAAAATAGGCAATTTTGAGTTTCAATTCTGTATAAATAGTATCCATGTTAAATTTTTGTGAAATAATTCAAGTTTTTCATCAATTAACATGTTAGGGATATTGTATCAAAATTTGGTGATTATTAGAAGTGATTGGAATAATGAAAAGATGCTTTTATTGCAATTAATCTTGTACTGTCATTTTTTGAATTTCCTTGTTTTGGTGCTATGTGAGTAGTACCTGAGGGTGATGAAATTATAATAAAATTGATATTTGATATTTATTAAAATGATAGAAATATTGGATAAAATTTTAAGAGTCCAAAAGGCACTAAAGCATGGGAGTATTCATACTACCTAACATGTTTAATGTTGATACATCTTATTAAAAAAATATTACAAGTAATTGAAATTTGTGATACATTTAATGATACTTGAGTTATAAATTGCTAGCTATTCAAAAGAGCTGAGTATTGCCTTTATGTTGAATAGAAAGGTTATTTGTTATCCTTAGATATAATTTCGTATAAAGATGAAATGTAAACATGTATGAAAATGGAAAAATTTTATGCCATGGTTGGTATTTTGACCGTACCCTATAAAATGAATGAAATAAGTAATTGATGTTATAGCTGACATCTTGATATTACTCATCTTAAATCTAATTTATGGGAAGAGATATGTATCCTTTGTAGAGATAGAGAAAAGTGGTGAGAGTTAGATAGATTAAGGTTAGTGGCCTTGTACTTAAAGTGGCAAGGGATAAGGTTAAATTAGAGATATAAGGTGCAACCTATATATCAACTACTATCATTCTTTTTAAAAAACTTTGAAAACATTATACATAAGAGCTTCACTTAAATTTTATTTTACACTATTATCTATATTTGATCTATTATGGTGAACACTCTCTAGAAAAAAGGAGAAGAGTAGCCACTTACTGAGTATTTCAATACTCACTCCTTTTTTTATTGGATTTTTATTTACAGATACAAAGCATAGATCCCACAAAGATGACTAACACACAACCTTCCTCCCATGTTTGGGAACCTTCCATATAGTATCTTATAGTATCCTAACTAGGAATCTTATTTTTCTGATGGTATTTATATATAAAGTTATATTTTTAAAAAATTTTAGACTCTTGTGTAAATACTATTTAGCATAGTACATGTACATTATATTTTGAATTTCCTTATGCGCTTACAAGTAAAAATTATTTTCCATAGATACATATTTATATTATTAGTAGAATTAAGAAAGTGAGTGAGTCAGAAATATCATAAAGGCCTTTAAAGATAACTAGTAAGTATATTAACATTAGTATAGTGTCTTTATACTAATCACAATGTCTGAGCATTGAGTTATGACAACCAAGCTATTGAAACATAGCTAGTTTCATTTCATTATCATGATTTTCATTCTTTAGCTTATTCAGATGCAATCTTTCCTTAGCGACCTTCTAGCTCAAGTAACTTTCTTAATTCACCACCATTTTATTATTGTGCTCCATCTTATTCTTTATCTAAATTGTGAGAATACAATGTGGAATCCCTTAAGGAATGGCAAAACATCTAAGACAGGATCATTAAGGCTATGTATTATAATAGCAACTTTAACATCACAAAGGGTACTAATTTTGCTTATCTTTTTTAATAAACCCTTCTTCCTCCTTTTAAAAGTTATTTTTCTCATGGTTTGATTGGTGATGTACATGAGTTTTAAACTCTTCTTGAGCATGTTTGAGAAAAGGAAAAGAGGAAGGACAACAACAATTACACAAATTGTAAAGTTACAGCTTGGCTCTTACTCTAAACATTCAAGTTTAAACAAACTAATCAATTGAGACTCAAGGTAGTATTTTAGGCATTAAACAAATATGTATGCTTTAATCGAAAAGATCAAAGTATAATATTCAGTTACCTTTTAATATAAAGGATTTGGAAAATATGTTAAACATTGGCTTAATAAGGTGGTTTAATGGAAGGAAGTTTAATTAGTGATGAAGATAAGTTTCTTATTTGCTACATATCCTTAACAGTTTACAAATAAGGTCATTCTAAAAATATTCTCCTTTATAAAAAGCTAGCTTTATGTGCACATTTGAGAAATATGTCACTAAACTTTCTATGTATAATTTGAATTACTCTAGGACGAATTCAATAGATTAATGGTTTGCACAAACATAACATACCTTCCTATTTTGTATATTATATGTAAAATTTAAATTCAAGTATAATGTTGCCTCGTCATAATTTTAGACAAATTATTTTCTTAACTTCTTATTAATTTATACTTCATGAGATACCTTTTTTTCAATGTTATAAAGTTTATATGCAACTTGGATTAATACATATTATTGTAGAATAACACTATACAATTAAATAGTTTTGACATATTTTTTAATATGTTTTATATATTATTATAAATTTAAACTTTCCATGTACAAATTCTTATCTTTCCAACATTTTAATATGCATTAAAAAAATTTGCACCTATATACCAAAAAGTTTTTAAATCTTTTCTAATTTTTATTTGTTAAAAATTATAACTTTTACATAAAAAGTTAAAATTTTTCAATTTTTCATAAAATTTTAATGGGATTGTAACTTTTTATGTTAGTATACACAATCACATATAAAATTATAACTAAAAAAATTAGAAGAATATGAATATGGATAATAATTTTAATTTATCTATTGCAAATTTCATTAAAAAAATGACATATGTCGTTAAAAACTAATAGTAAGGAAAAAGTTTTACTAACATTAATAGGGTTTTAATCATTTTTTAATATCATAAAATTATCTTATATAAACAATAGTCAATTTTAAATCTTATTAAAAATATTTTTTGATAATATTCAAAATATAATTTTACCTTAATATCTTAAATTTAATTCAATACATTGCTTGAATATTTCTAAAATTTTATATAATTGCACATGTCAAAAATATTGATCTAGATAAATTTTCAAATTTTCATCACACGTTACTTGGATCCCATTTTTCCTAACAGATATATACTCCAAATTAGTTAGATAGGTGCATATCCTTAGCTTGTCTTTATAGCTAATGGTTAGCAATGATTTTAGATAAGAATTTGTGGTTAGTTATGTCATGTCCCAATGTGGGCCCATAACTAATTTAGGAAATTACCCAAAGGTAACTTCCTAACAGCATAACACTTATACTCACTCTCAATTTCACACCACTGAGTGAAATCAAAACCTTTTATATAAGAAGTTAAAATTTTTCAATTTTTTTTATAAAACTTCAATGAGATTGTAACTTTTTATGTTAACATACACAAACACATAAAATTGTAACTAAAAAATTAAAAGAATATGAATATAAATTCTAATTTTAATTTATCTATTGCAAATTTCATTAAAAAAATGACATATGTTGTTAAAAATTAATAGTGAAGAAAATTTTTTACCAACATTAATAGGGTTTTAATATTTTTTTACTATCATAAAATTATCTTATATGATCAATAATCAAGTTTAAATCTTATTAAAAATATTTATTTAATAATATTCATGATATAATTTTATTTTTAATATTTAAAACTTAAATTTAATTCAACTCGTTACTTGGATATTTCTAGAATTTTACCCAAGGACACATGTAGAAAATATTGATCTAGATAAATTTTTAAATTTTTGTCACATTTTACTTGGATTCTATTTTTCCTAGTAGATATATACTCCAAATTAAATAGACAAGTGCATATCCTTAACTTGGCTTCATAGCTAGTGGTTAACAGTGAGTTTAGAAAGGAATTTATGGTTAGTTATGCCATGTCCTAACATGGTCTCATGACCAATGTAGGAAATTGCGTACAGGCAACTTCTTACCAACATAACACTTTACTGACTCCAAATTTCACACCTTTTAATGAAATCAAAATCTTGCATTTGTAAATTATTATTAAAGGATTCCCCTATTAGCATTAGCCAAGGACAACAACAATAACAAAGCTACGGCTATACACCTTTTTTCACATCCTATAACACAAAGACAATAGTATACAATTTGCAACAACACTTAACACATACAAGCATCATGGACTTTAAACAACAATGCATGCAACTAAAATTTAACTCATTATGTTGTAAGGTTAGGAATAAGGTAATGAAATCACTAGAAAATAGCATTTTTATAATATGTATAGGGCTCTCATACAAATGAAATAAATAGCATTATTTATAATTCAATCACATAAAAGAAAAATTAAAAATAAATAAGCAATATAAAGAAAATACATATGAAATAAAAAAGAACATATCTAAAATATATAGTTTAGGATTCAGGGGCAATTTCCAAAGACAACCATAAGTTACAATATAGAATTATCAATAACAATATCACCTTTCACCTTGTCACCCTACTAATTTCATTTCCTTGTCCCTTTAGCAATTTCAATTCTCACAATGCGATTCAATTTTCAAGTGCACTTGGAATTGTCAAGAGAAATTTCCAAAGGGTCCAATTATAATTTACAATAATGTTAAGAAATCTTACTATCTCATAGGAATAATACTTGATCTGTGAGTCAAAGTATATTAAAGTAAAAGTACAACATTTAACATTTTTAATCATAGCTGCCATAAAATTTAAAATCTCAAACATCGAATGAATATTAAACAAATTTTGCCAAATTTTCTAAAAAGAAACAATAATTTCATAAAACTTGTCACCAGTCTAGTAATATATAAAAGATAACTTACTAAAATAGGAAATATCAATTTGAAATATGAACAATTAATGATAAAAAAATCCATTGAACTTAAAATTTAAGTATAATGTAATATTAAAACTCATACTCAATAAAATCAAAATTTTCACATAATATACATTTAAAAAGGCAAACTATCCACTTACCTCATTTTTCCTAAATCAAATTTCCAATAGTGCTTTCCAAACTAGAGATTGGATTCAATTTGAGCACTTGGATTGATCTTAAAATTGATACTATTTTGCCTAATTATTTGATGGGCTTTGTAAATTTTAATTAGTTTAAGTAAAGAGTACAACAATTTAGTAAATTTAGGGTTTAGAATTTTACAGTACCTTTCTTGAAATTGAGAGGAAAATTTTAATAGAATAAAGGATTAGATAATATGTGTATTTACCTATTTTTAAAATGGTGGGATATAGATCAAATTAAGCTACTAAGTAGTTGCTATAGTTAATGCTACAACATGGCAACATAGGGGCATTGGCCAAAGCATATGTTACAAGTTGCTAACTAGGGCCCTTACTAAACGATGTTGCCTAGTTAAATACCAAAGAGATAATATGGTGGAGAATATTTGCATGATGAAAGAGGTAGTAGTGTTTTAGGACTAGGTCTTCTCATTTGTGATGTTGTGCTAGAAGAGCTTATTAACTAGATTTGTAGCACACTAATAAGAAAAAAACGAATAATGAGAATTGAATGATATGGAAAAAAATGATTTAGCCCCATTATAAAACATGATTTTAGTTTAACAAGGAAAGAGAAAGGCCTACTTTGATTAAATCTAAGCTATATGCATTTGTGATAAAAAGAAAATTAAAAAATAGATAAAAATATTAAATATAAGGATCAAACCAAAAAAATTATTGTTATTACTTATAAAATCATGCGTTCACACATGCAAAAGTGATTATGAATGATTTAATTTGAAGAGAAGTTGGCTGAAAGCAAATCATGTAGTATATAATATAAAACATAAAATGTGAAACATAAAATAATGAGCTTATTATTATAAGACAAATGCAAGATTCTATGATATGGTACAATTGTTACCATTGTTTTAAGAACACTTACATATAAATTTTAATACAACTCACCAATTACTTAATAATAGTTAGAAAGGGTAATACTTTACAAAAGTAAAAAAAAAAAAACTAGGTTAGTTAACAATTTAGTTAATTCTTAAAATTTTTAAAAATATATATAAATTGTTAAATATTTTTTGAAATTTCTAAAATAATTGTGGCTAAAATTTCAATCACTTTAGTATACAATGGACAACCTAGAAAAGGTTTTGAATCAAAAAATTTATTTAAAAACTCATTTGGTAGTAATAAGTGTTATATTTTAGAGTCAAAGTCATTAAAACTAGGATATACTTAACATACTTTATCTACTATTACAAACAATAAAAATAAAAAATTAAATATACGACTATAATCTCTAAAATAATTAAAATTATGCGATATTTAAAGCATAAATTTTAAGCTTAAAATTTTTTAAATGAACATAAATAAACTATCCCTTATAAAATAAAATTCCTCTTTAAAACTTCACACATAGGTTTAAATATAGAAAGATTCTTATTAGAAGAAAAATTATGCAATTTGTTAGGTATTACAAGTTTTTTTTCATATCCATAAAAATTAAAGGCTCGCTTGGAGATAACTTATTTTAAAGTTGATTTTATTTCCTTTCAATAAAAAATTTTCAATTTATTTCTAGATAAATTATAATGTTTGGAAATTATATCAAAAATAATATTTTTACTTCATTTAGAAAATATAAGAAAAAGAATGGATTCAAACCTAGAACTCTTCAAAGAAAAGAATAAATTAGAGGTGAATTAAACAATCAACCTATTGTGTGCTTTAAATGCAAAAGATCTAGACATAAGAAAAATGATTGTCCTCAGTTGAAGAAAAATTCTAGAAAAGACTAACCAAAAAGGAGGTTATGATAGCAACATAGAATCATAAAGATGTATCATCTGAATAAAAGCTAAGAGAAGAAGAAGAAGTAAATTACAATGTTAACTTCTACTTCATGGCTAAAATTTAAAATGACAATGAGGTAAGTGATATTGAATTTGAATCTCCTTTCTCTCATGATGAATGAATGGAAGATTCTTATAAACTTTTGATAAAATATTTTTCCTTAGAAAAACAAAATAAATGTTTGATAAATTACAATGCTAGCTTTTACATCATGGCTAAAATTTAAAATGACAACGAGGTAAGTGATGTTGAATTTGAATCTCCTTTCTCTCATGATGAATTAATGGAAAATTCTTACAAAGTTTTGACAAAATATTTTTCCTTAGAAAAACAAAATAAATGTTTAATAAAATAATTTGACAAAGAAAAAATTAGTTTTAAACTCTCTTGAAAATGAAAATCTAGTTTTAAAAAAGGACTTAGAAATTTTAAAACAATGAAAATGAAACTCTTAAATCTTTGAAAAAAGAAAAACAAGTTTTAGAAAATAATTATAAAACTATAGAAAAAGAAAAACAATCTTGATAAAAGAAAAAGGTTCTTCAAAAGAAAAAAATAAAGCTTTAATATATAATATTAAAACTTTACAAATAGAAGATTATAAAATGAGATCTAAGGTGGAGTATAAACTTTTCAATTTTAAAAAGGAAAATCTATAGTTAAAAAGGAAGATAAATACTCTACCATATGATTTTGTAAAATTTGCTAAAGGAAAGAATAATTTAGATGCTTTTTTAGGCATTCAAAAATATTATTTAGAAAAAAAAGATTGAGATATCTTCATTCACATTATGATAAATATTATAGAAATTTGTGAAAGCTTCCATTCATCAAGTCTTTATACTATTTGTAATTATTGTAGAAATAAAGAATATATTGATTTTTCATGGCTTCTAAGAAAGGAGTGTATATAAACAAAAATCAAAATTGGATGCACAAAGAATAAGAAAAATAGAAAAGTACAAAGTAATCCCTAAGGACCTAAAAAAATTTAAGTACCTAAAAAAATTCAATCTTTTAATGTAGGTATATTTTTAATTCACAATCAAGAAAGATGATTAATTTTTAGATAATATAAGTTCAAGATGCATAATGGGAGATCAAAATAAATTCATTTCTCTCAATCCTATCAATGGCAACTTCATCCCTAGAGACAACACACAATGTAAGATCATTAATATAGGTAAAATAGGTATAGAACTAACCTCTATTGATAATATTAGCCTAGTTGATGGATTCAAACATAATCTTTTAAGCATAAGCTAACTTTGTGATAAAGGTTACACAGTAATTTTTGAATCTTTATATTGCTTTATTCAAAATAAAAGGAAAGTAAAATCTATTTTATTGGAAAAAGAGTTAATAATATTTTTGTTTCAAATTGCAAGATATATCTTCAATATCTTTTAAATGTCTTGCATTACTTGGTTATGTCAATACATGTCTCATTTCAAACCTTTCAAAGAAAAATCTTATTATAGGTCTTCCAAAAATAAATTTTGAAACAGATCATATATATGACACATGTTAATAAGGTAAACAAGTGAAATTATCTTTCCAACCTATCAATATGGTCTTTACATCAAGACCTTTGGAACTTACACATATAGATTTATTTGGTCCAACTTTGAGCTTTAGGGGTAAAAGGTATGGTTTAGCAATTGTTGATGATTTTTCTAGATATACTTAGGCTTAATTTCTTACATATAAAGATAATACTTTTGATATTATGAGAAATTTTGCAAGAAAGTTCAAAATAAAAAAGGAATTGGCATATCAAATATTAAAATTGATCATGATAGAGAATTTAAAAATAAAAAATTTGAAAATTTTTATGATAAAAATGGTATTGATCATAACTTTTTATATGTCCTCAAACTTTCTAACAAAATGGGATTGTGGAGAGAAAGAATAGGACTTTACAAGATATGGCTAGAATCATACTTTGTGAAAATGATTTGCTAAAATATTTTTAGACAAAAGATATAGATATATCATATTACATTTCAAATAGATGCTATATAAGGTTTATTTTAAAGAAAACTCCATATGAATTATGGATGGATAAAAAAATTCAATATTAGTTATTTCCATATTTTTGAATGCAAATATTTTATTATAAATAATGGAAAAAATCATGCAAAATTTAACTTAAAAAGTGATGAATTTTTATCAGATACTCTAATACAAATAAAGCACATAAAGTATACAATAAAAGAACTCTCACTATAAAAGAATCTATACAATGAACCTAATGCATCTTCTTTAAAAATATAAGAAAATAATGAAGCTTAAATAATCTTAAAAGAACAATACTCAAATGAGCAAATAAAAGTAGACAAAGAAATCCATTTCAAGCTTCAAATCTTAAAAGAACACTAAGGTTGCTATTTTGAATAGGAACTTGACAACAAGCACTATCAGTACTATTTAGAATAGTATAATGAATATGTAGAAAATCAAGACAAAATTCCTTGCAACCTGCTTCAAGGAGATAAGAGAAGTCTACTTAAAGAATGGAAAAATCATCCAAGCTATCCAAATAAATTTATCATTAGTAATCCATCTCAAGGTATAAGAACTAGATCTTTATTTAAAAATAAAACTAACTTGGCTTTACTTTCACATATAGAACTAAAGAATATTTAAGATGCTCCCAATAATGAAAGTTAGGTCAAAGGCATGAAAGAGGAATCACACCAACCTGAAAAGAATGAAGTTTGAAAACTTGTACCATAACCATCAAATCATCTAATAATTGGAACAAAATAGGTATTCAAAAATAAATTGAATAAATCTAGTAAAGTAGTAAGAAATAGAGCAAAAGGTTCAAAGTTCAAGGATATAATCAATAAGAAGGTATTAAATATGATGAAACTTATGCTCTTACAGTTAAACTTGAACCTATAAGAATGTCACTTTCATTTGTATGCTTCAAAAATTTCAAACTTTATCAAATGGATATAAAAAGTACTTTTGCAATTGGATTCCTAAATAAGGAAGTTTATGTAAAACAAGCTGCTAGATTTAAAAAAAAAGAAAAGAAAAGAAAAGCTAAGTTATGTTTTTAAACTTATAAAAGCCTTGTATGGATTAAAATAAGCTCCAAGAACTTAGTATAAAATACTAGGTAAGTTTTTACCTAAAAATAGGTTTAAAAAAAGCAAAGTAGACACAACACTATTTATTAAAACCATTAAGTGTGATATTTTAATATTTTTTAAATATATATGGATGATATTATCTTTAGATCTACTAATTACCTTTTATGCAAGGAATTTTCAAATCTAATAAAAAGTGAATTTGAGATGAGCACAATGGATGAACTCACTTTATTTCTTGGACTTCTAATCAAATAATTGAAAGAATGCATTTAATAAATCAAGCAAAATACATGAGTGAACTCTTAAAGAAATTTAGGATAGATAATACAAAAACTATTAACACTTTTATAAATGCCTCCACAAAATTGGACAAGAATGAAAATGGTAAATCGATTACTAAAAAGCAATATAAAGATATGATTGGCTCACTTTTATATTTAATCATGAATAGATTAGATACTATATTTAGTGTATGCATATGTGCTAAATATCATTCTAATTCTGAAGAATCTCATTTATATGCAATTAAAAAAAATTAGATATATATTAGGGATAAAGAACTATGGCCTTTAGTACCCCAAGGGTATTTCTCTCAACCTAGTTGGATATTCAAATACTAACTTTGCAAGTTACACATTAGATAGAAAAAGTACTAATGGAGTAAGTTAATTCTTGGGACAACATGGCATAGCAAAAAATAAGCTTTGGTTGCACTTTCAATATCCAAAGTGAAATATATGATAGTTGGAAGTTATTACACAAGTTCTATGGATGAAAATGTCATTAGAAGATTATAGTTTGAATTTTAATCTTATTCTTATATTGTATGATAATATAAGTGCTATAAATTTAATGAAAAATCATTCTCAGCACTTAAGAACTAAGCATATTGAAATAAAGCATCATTTCATAAGGAATCATATGTTAAAAAAGGATATTTAATTATAATTTATAAATATGGAAAATCAATTAAAAGATATTTTTATAAAATCTTTGCATGAAAATAGATTTTGTTTGAATATTATATGGTTTCTTGAGTCTATATGCTTATTTTAAGCCTATATGAACATAATATGCATCATCATAAAAAGAAAAATAACAAATTGATTAGAAATAGAAAGTAGAACACAAAATAGTAAGTTGGTTGCTACCTCTTAACTTAGGAAGAAGAGTGTCACATATTTTCAAGAATAAAAATTGGAAGGAAAGTCAAAAGCCTATCACATCTACTTGAAATTATACTTTGATGTGATCTTGAATGGTACTTCAATTATACCTTTCTACTAATTTTTTAAAAAAGGTCAAATCTTTTAAAAAAAAATTATTGTATTGTTTTCTAATTTTATGCTCTTGAATTATATTTTAATCTTTTATCTTTTTCAATACAAACAATTATAAAAGCTAAGAAAATTGCTTCATTTCAAGAAAATTAGGATCAATCCTCCTTAATAATACTCTATAACATTATAACTTGCTTTTTCACTCCTTTGTATGTCTCTCTGACCATGTGTCTTTTGCTTTCCATCATCATACTATTTTTACCAAAACCTACCTTATCATCGTCCAATCCTTAACTAAACTAGAGAACACGATTCTTTGTTATCTTTAAAATAACATTGCCAAATTTATTTCCTTTCATTAGCACTACCTCTTTATCAAAAACTTTCATCCTAAAAGCCTCTCATTTCATCTAAAAACACAAAACCCGATTCCTCTTATTGTTTCCTTACACATTCTTAAATAAAAAACCTTCAATCTTTCATGTTGAATCCTTCTATTTTTAATCCAAATGACTTTTGTGATAGAGTAGTAAAAGGAAAGTTTGATAAAAACTATAGCAATAAAAGATTCATTAAACCACGAAGAGTAAACATTCATAATTTGGAAAATTAGAGTTTAATATTTTGAATGAGTTAAAAGAATAAGATAGGAATAATTTCTAGAAATAAATGAACCTATTTTTGAGAAACACATAATACTATTTTGCACAAACTTAAAATTAACTGGGGATAACAACTTTTTGCTCATGTTTATTAATAGGGAAGAAAGGTAAATGGATGTTGTTATAATGAACTCATTATTGGGTACTTCTAATGATGGAGAATGCTTACATCCTAGCAAAATAAGGGGGATATAAAAGCAAGAAATGGTTTAGAACTATTAAAGAACCACTCTTTGAGAAGATACTTTTATTCAATCAACTTAATTAAATAAAAAGATGTTACAATATTACCTTTACTAAATTTTATGTCTAAAGAAAGGCTTTATAAGCAACATTAGTAATTTTAAAGCCTTCTTATTATAGGTTATTAAGACCAACTATAAGATTAATTTAGAATTTTTTATAATAAAACATTTCATTTCTCTTCAGTTATGGAATGACTGTTACCAAATTCTAAACCATTGTAGTGTTAGTTTATCAAGAGAAAGAAGTAGAGATGTTAATGGAGGTAATATAATGAACTTAATGTGGTTGCAATTTCTATCATATAGGAAAGATAAGGAAGTTTCTACTGGAATGAGAAGAAAAGTGATTAATATGAGAAATTATAGTGTAAAGATGCATGGTGTGAGGAAAAATAGTAAAATAATAGTATTTATAGAGTAATTAAGAGAGAAAGAATAGAATAAGAATAGCAATGAACCTTAAAAGTAAGGAAGAAAATAATAATAATGTAATTAATGATAGTTATGGAGTAAACCTATTTGCTATGATTCCACCTGTAAGAGGAGTTAAGATAAATGAATTGAGAAATGGTAGAAATTAGGAATAGCCAAAAAGAAAATTTATTAAAGTTAAAAGAAAAGTAAAAGAAAATATGACATAATCTAAGAAAGAAAGAGAAGATTGAGAATTGAATGAAGTAGCTAAGTTGTTAAATGAGATGAAGAAAATGCAATGAAAAGAAAAAAACCTTCCAAAAAGGCTTTTGTTGCATAAAAAGGAGTCTAATAGGGTTCTTAGCATTAGCTTTGTGCCTAATTATTATAAAACTAAGAAAAAGGAGTTAAACTATATTCAAGTAACAAAATAACAAGTGTAAATGAAAAATAAAAATGGATAAAACTTACCTGAGTTGTATTTCAAGGAAATAGGTAGACTTTTTATACCCATCTAATGCTCTATGTGTCCTATTGTAACAAAATTATTCACCATCACTAAAGATAATAAGCCTAGATAATGGTCAATTTAGGTGGAATAAGCACTAACTAATCCAAACCAACCACTATTACTCCTGCATTGGACACCACAACCTAACCTTATCCAATTACCATAGTCTCAACATCAACCACCACCAAATTCCTTAAACTAAAACTAGAATCCATCTCGTCCCATATCTTAAAACTAAACCTAAACTAATCTTTGTTCATGTACCTCAGCATATATATTTCAATAACCAACTGGCTATCCTTCATCTTAAATATCTCCACCTCATTCCACCTTTATGACCTATAACCTTGCCATTTTCTTTTGCTAAACTAATGATAGAGGAAGCCAACAATCTACTAATTCTAAACCTAATCCTCCAACCATACCTATTTAACCAACCTAAACACCTATTCAACTAGTTTAAACACCCTACACCAATGTTCACTATTAGTTCTTCATCTTCTATTCCTCTAAGTAATGACCAGAAGATTTACTAACTTGAAACTAACTTGGTTTACATGCAAGGAAGAGTTAACATTGGATTCTAGTCCTTTCAAGCATAAATGATAATTTTACTATAGTTATTACTCAATCAAGTAAAAATACCCTCTTTATCCAAGCCTTAGATAAAACTAGCTTATTGTTTTTCTAATATAGAAAGGCACATGCATTTTTTAAGTGTTAGAACACTGCTTCTAATTATTGCATATGCAATTGAAACTGTCATGATGAATGTTTTTCCTAATAGTTTTAACTATCTTTATACTTTTCTAATCTAAGTTATAATTTCTCATATATATATACATATTTACTCTGATATTTTTTCTTTGATACATTTATATATTTGCTCTAATACACTTATGTTGTTTCTAACTTTAACTTTTAGCATTAACTCTCATTCTTAACATAATGTTCTCACAATTCATAATAATGATATTAACTTTCATAATTGTTATGATGTAACTAATTTTTAAATAATGAAATCTCATATTTTCTCTTACTTGTATTATCAAATGCTATGATACCTTAATTTAGTTCTCTTTTCTTAGGTTTTCCATTATTTGTAGTCTTTATTTTGTTTCTTTATAAATTCTCAAGTTTCTCTCATAAATATAACTAGATTCTACATACTCATACTGCTTACACTTCATATACATGTTGTCCCTAATTTTAAGTTCTGCATTCTCAAATCTTATATGTTACAATGCATGCTCCGATACTCCTTTTTATGTCTTATGCATTCTTAAATTTGTTTCTGCATATTTCCTTATAAGAGCTCTAATATACTGCTTGATAAAAAGGGAGATATTGTTATTTATATCAATATTTCTTTTTGTAATGACAAAAAAAGGGAGAAATAGTGTGTAAAAGATTTTCTAAAGAAAAATATTTTTTTAAAGTATAGCATAAATTAAGGGGAGACTTATACTTGTATTTTTTTTTTTGCATTTTCTTTGAAAAGATATATTTATATTGGAAAAAGAACTTTTATATGTAAATAAAAAGGAAGCTCTCCAAAAAGGATTTCTACTTTTTATCCCAAAATTATTACTTTGATTCTAAAAAGGTTTTTCTACCTTCCTTGGTTTCAAATTTCAAAAATCTTTGTAAAAATTTTGTCATTATCAAAAAGAGGGAGTATGAAAATTCAAATAGAAATAAAATGCTTCTTAGGCCAAATGATTTATAAATAGATTTAATAACTATATTCTTATTTAACATATTTAGGTATAATTAACTTAGACTAAATCTTACTAGCACATTTAAACTATTGTATGAAAATCATTGGGCCATCACTCTTCACTTATTACCTTCTACAAAAAAGCCCAATATGGCATGTCCATTTATTTTCTTCTATCCAAAATCATTTTATTAATTTATTTTAAAAATAACAAAACTTGATTATCAAGAAATGATCTTATTGGCTAGTAGTTTGAAATTAAAATCCAATGGTTTATAACAAATATAAATTGAATCTTAACCTTTAGATTGAATCTTAAAAAGGAATTTTGAATTTGAAGTGGGAAACTTAAATATACAAGTGTGAAATTAAAATTAAAATTTTTTCTGTATGTGTATAATTGATAAAAATAATATCTTCTTGTTAAAAAGTTATAACTAGGTTGTTAAAAAGGTAGAGTCACTACTCACCACTTTTTGACTAAAGTTGAAGCCAAATTTTGAATTTTTGGTGAAATAACAACCTGGATGTTATTTCAAGTGAAAATCTTGTTTGATGCAACAAAGAGATAAAACAAATTCAAATATTTAGCACACTTCAAGATTAAGGAAGCTCATTGGACAAGTTTACTTGAAGATCAAGTCATTCTTCATTAATTTTTTTATTTATAAATAAGGTTCATTTCATTTAGAGAAAACACACCAAGCTTTCAAGCTACTACTTGCAAATTATTCTCTTATTCTTCTCCTTTTAGCCAAAATATTAGCCATATTTCTTTTAATTCAAAACTTACAATATCCACTCCAAAAATGTTAGAGAAAATTTGTAAAATCTCCTAATGAGATCATGAGAAAATCTTACTTGTAAACTTGTTGAAATCTTAGTATAGATTAGTATATCTTATAAAGCTAATGGCCTCGAAATCCTAGTAGAGATTGGTATACCTCTAAAGCTATGTGGAATTGTGAAATCGTAGTGGAAATTAGGAATATCTTATAAAGTTAGATAAAGACTAAAATCCCAATGCAAATTAGAAAATCTAGTAAAGTTAGGTGGTTTAGAAACCTTAGTAGAGATTGGGTGAATCTTATAAATTTAAGTGTTGTAATTTTTTATTAAAAATAGTGGACACCTTAAATAAAACTTGATAGCTTAAGAAGAGAGGTGTAGACCTAAAAAGCCTTCTTTTTTAACCATTGAACCTCTATAAAAATTCTTAGTATCATTATTCTCCCTACTCTTTGTTTTCTTTATTTTAAAATACATTTTTATTTCTTTCCAAGAAAGGTTCTACATGGTTTTTACACCAAGGGTCTTAAAGAAAATTGTTTTTGAAATACTCTTAAAGTATTTTTGAAATAGTATATTCATTAAAATTCTAAGATTTTTTCCATTAATACTCATGATCTTATATAAAATTTGTACATAAAATTTTAATTGTTAATATCTATTAAAACCAATGCATCTCCTCTTAGCTTATAAGTTGTATCAAAACTCACTAAGGGGTGCTTCTCGATTTCGTTCATATGAGCTCCTATCATTAAAATTTGGTCTAAAATGACAAATAAATGTTAACTACTCAATTACTTATCAGCCACTCCTTCATAAAACATCTACAGTTAAGAATATTTTATGCTACTAAGTGTACTTATTTTGCATTTGGATAACTCAATAGTACATTCTTATTTAGATAGGAAAGATTCCTAACATCAGTACATGGCTCTAGTTTAGAGGCCAACCTTATGAACAATATTTTAATCTTTCCAATAATTGGATCTTTCTCCTTCCAAACTACATGTAATCCAATAATAACATAATTAGTAATGTCTAGTGACTTTAACACATAACCTAGTAAATCCATGTCATTAATGTGAACTTCAACAATATTTCTTAAATCTTCACGTTATCTTATCAAAACCTAAATTTATTATATACTTTTTCAATGAATATACTATTAATTAAGTTGTTTATTCTAGTTTCAATGAAGACCATTTACTATCCATATTGACCACTTTAGCACTATAACTTTTTTTGCAAGGCTAATTTTCTAGGGTAAAAAGCTGAGGAATGAGAATATTGTTAAGAATAAATCTTATATTGGTGATAGGTTCCTCCTAAGTAGACATATAGTTGCTTTATATTTATTATTTTATAAAAATGATGAAAATGAAAAAAAAGGCTTATTGCTCGTTTTGGAAAAAAAGTTAAATTTGGCTTTATAAGCTAAAGAAAGCCTTAAAAAAAAGCCAAGCCTTAAAAAAAGAGGCTTGGATTTTTTTCTTAAGGCTTATATAATAAAGCCTATGGTCCATGTATTATTAGGTAGTTGTTTTATAAATTAATGGTGGGAGAAGTTATCTTGCTTCCTAAAACACAGAACATAGGGAAAGTGCAGGAATTTTTGCTAAATTATGCTAGAAAATTGATTACCATATTTACTCATATTCAAATCAATTTTGGATATGTTATTCTTGATAATTTAGGTTGCATAATGCATATTTTTCTACTTGTTTTCTTCTTCTCTACTAGCTAGTTTTATACGGTAATTAGTATTAATTATTGTATTGGTTTTTGTTGAAAATTTCACTTATTTTGGTAAAGACTTTTTATACTTATTATTTCCTAGAATTTTTTGGAAGATATTGTATTCATTCTTTTATTAGTGATTTTTTACTAGATTAGATCACATAGTTCTTACTCTCATATTGAGGGGTTTTCCATACTAAAAATTACTAATTTCCTAATTTATTTTTCTCATAATAATTTTTGGTAATATATGTAATCATAAATGTGTGAAAAGTCAATTCGAATGAATTATTAATCTTTTGCACATGTTACTCTAATCCTATATTTTCCTAACAAGCGACACGAGATTTCAAGTTTTAGCATATTTTACCTATATGAACATAGAGGCTAATACAAGTAAAATGATATTCTTGAATGGTGAAAATTATGCTCTTTGGAAGAGAAAGATAGAAGATTTACTTTATGAGAAAAATTACTATTTGCCTATATTTTTTAATTTAAAACCTAAAAATAAATTAAATTTAGAATAAGATCTATTACATAGGTAAGTTTGTGAATATATCAGGTAGTAGGTAAAAGAGAGTGTGGAGAATAATATTAAAGAGAAGACATATGCTTGCACATTGTGAATTAAACTTGAAATGTTATATACTACAAAGACCAAGAGTAATAAAATGTTATTGATAAAATAAACGATAAGCATAAAATATCAAGATGGCACTCTAATGACAAATTACTTGAACAAGTGTCAAGGGATTATTAATCAGATAGCTATTATAAATATCAAATATGAAGATAAAGTTCAACATTTTATGCATCTTGATTCTTTACCAAACTCATAAGGGACATTCAAAATGTCTATATTTAATTATACCACAAATGGCATGATAACTATAGAAATTGCTAAAAATTGTATCTTAAATGGAAAGTTAAGAAGGAAATTATAGAATTTTTCTTCACAGCCAAATGTTATAGTTGCTAAGTCTCAATGGTAAAGTAAAATTCAGGGTGCAAGGAATAGAGATTGAAGTAGAAGCAAATTTAGGAAATTTTTTTTGAAAATGTTAAATGTCACTATTATGGCAAAGGGGCATATCAAGAAATATTGTTAGAAATTAAAGAAGCATAATAAAAAGAAAAGTCATACTAAAAAAAGAAAAGATAAAAGTGATGAAGATAAGGCTAATAGAATTGTTAAGATGATGTCATCAACGTTGAAAAAAAAAACTCGTTAGGTAATTGATAGTAGTGTTTCCACCTATATTGCTTATAGAAGTGAAATTTTTTTCCATCTTACGCTCCTAGTGATTTAAGAGATGTAAGATTGGCTTATGAAAGTGCAATAAAGTGTGCTTTATTGGAAATATTATTCTAAAAATATCCAATAGAACCAGATTGACCTTTAAACATTTAAAACATGTTCTAAACATTCAATTGAACTTATTCTTTATAGATAAACTTTATAATAAAGGCTATGATAATTTCATCTCATAACTTGTGGAAGATTTCCAAAAGTTCTATAATTATGGCTAATGGGTCAAAGTATTGTATACTTTTCTTGACTTAAGCAAAAATCATTAAAGATATTGTTAATTCTATAGAGTTAAATGATAAGACTGAATAATGGCATAAAAGGTTATGTCATATAAGGGAAAAAAGAATTGTTATTTTGGCTATAAGAAATGCATTATATAGAGTGAAAAGTTCATTTACAAAAATCTGATCATTATCTTGCTAGAAAATAGAATAGAATAGTTTTTAATAGTCACCCACCTTCCAAAAAACTAAAGATACTTGAATTAGTCTATTCTGATATATGTGGTCCTATAAGTACAAGGACACTTAATAGTTCTCTTTATTTTATTACCTTCACTAATGATCACTCAAGAAAAATATAAGTATATGTACTGAAGATAAAAGACTAAGTGCTTGAGGTATTTAAATAATTTAAAGCTTTAGTTGAAAAAGAAAAAAAGGAAAAAAGTTGAAATGCATATACATTGACAATAAATATGAATATTTAGGATCTTTTAATGCTTATTGCAAAGAATAAGATATTAGACATTAACAAACACTACCAAAGACTCCTTAGTTGAATGGATTGGCTGAAAGGATGAATAAAATATTAGTTAAGAGAGTCAGATATTTGCTTTCACATGCTAGACTAGCTAAAAAAATTTTGGGTTGAGGCTTTGAATATAGTTGTACATGTTTTGAATTACTTACTATGTGTTCCTTTATAGTTTGAAATGCCAAAAAAGGTCTATAATTATTTATAAATTTTTAAATGTAGAACATTTGTGTATATTCCTAGAGATGGTAGATCTAGCTCGATGTGAAGATAAAGCAATGTATATTTCTAAGTTATGGTGAAGATGAATTTAGCTACAGATTCTATAATCCTATTGAAAAAAAGTTAATCAAAAGTGAAGATGTTATATTTGTGATAAACCAAATATTGAAAGACAATAGTAAGAAAGAAATAGTGGTACCTTAGCACAAGGAACCATCACCTAACTTGGATATATCTCATCTAAGAAGGGAGGAAGATAGAGTTGAAGCTTAGAATTTTAAGTATGATCTAGTTAATGTAGATAACCCTACACAAAATGACAATGATGAATAACAACTACCATAGGCTCTCATAGTTATACTAAAATGATCTACTAGAATCAGATAACTTTCTAGAAGCTATACTAAAGATGAGTTCATCTTTTTGTCTCATGGAAAAAAGCCAAAATGTTATGATGAGGTCATGGAAGACAAATATAAAAATGAATAGATTGAAGCTATGTAAGATGACATGGAATCTTTGCATAAGAATCACACCTATGAGTGAGTAAAATTACCAAAAGGTATAAAAGCTTTGAAGAACAAATGGGTGTATAAAATAAAAAGTAAAAAACACAACCTGAGGCCTCAATATAAAGCAAAATTGGTTGTAAAAGGACTCAATCAAAGAAAAGGAATTGATTTTAATGAAAATTTTTCTCCTATTGTGAAAATATCTTTTATTTGTATAATACTTAGCTTAGTAGTTAGTCTAGATTTGGAAATTAAGCAAATAAATGTGAAGGCAACTTTTCTTCATGGTGATTTAGAAGAAAATATTTACACAGAGTAGTTAGACGATTTTGAAGTGAAATGAGAAAAAATTATGCATGTAGATTAAGGAAGAGTTTCTGCAAATTAAAACAAACTCCTAGATAATGATATAAAAAGTTTAAGTCAATCATAGAAGAGCCAAGTTACCAAAAGATAACCTCTAATTACTATATATTTGTCAAAGAATTCTTTAATGATGATTTTATCACTCTTTTACTTTATGTTGATGATATTCTAATTGTTGGCAACAATGTTATAAAAATTACTAATTGAAGAAACAATTGAGTCAATTTTTTTGTTATAAAAGATCTAGGTTAAACAAAATAAATTTTAGGTATGATGATTACTTAGGACAACGGTGCAAGAAAGCTATATTTGCCATAAGAGAAGTACATCAAAAATGTACTTCCAAGGTTTAGTATGGAAAATGCTAAAGCTATTTTTAGTCCTCTTGCTACTTACTTTAAATTAAGTATTAAACAATATCTAACTATGGATAAGGAATAATAGGATATGGAAAGAATTCATTATGCCTCAGCAGTTGAAAGTTTAAAGTATATCATAATACATATTAGACTAAACATTACTTATGTCATTCATACAATAAGTCATTTTCTCTCAAAACTTAGTAAAGAGCATTGAAATATTGTAAAATGGATTGTGAGATATCTTCAAGATATAACCACTTTAAGCTCATGTTTTAGGAATGAAAAACCCTTACTAATTAGTTTTACTAATGCAGATTTAGTTGAAGATATTGATTCTCATAAGCCTACTTCTAGTTACTTAATTAAGTTTGCAAGGGGAGCTACAGCGTGGCAATCCAAATTGCAGAAGTATATGTAAGGTGAAATTTATTGCAAAAATTAAAGCATCTAAAAAGTTGGTGTTGATGAAGAAATTTCTTCAAGAACTTGGATTTAATTAAGATCATTATATTTTGTTTTGTGACAATCAAAATGCAATACATATTGATAAGAATTCTCTTTTCATACAAGGTCAAAACAAATTGATATTCATTACCATTGGATATGAAATATTTTAAGTAATAAGTTGTTAGAACTTGAAAAAGTTCATACAAATAATAAAGGTGCTGATATATTGACTAAATATTTACCAAGGGAAAAACTTAAAATATGTTGCTCAATAGCCAAAATGGCAGTGTTTCCCATTTAGTCGGAAAGGAGAGATTTATTGGTGGTAAGTAACTCCTAAGCAGACTTATAATTTCTCTATATTTATTCTTTAGTAAAAAAGATGAAAATAAAGCAAAGAAAATAAAATTGAAAGAAAAAAAAGAGGCTCATGGATGTTTTAGGGCAAAAAATGCCAAATTTAGCTCTATAAGCTAAAACAAGCCATAAAGAGAGAGAGAGAGAGAGAGGAATTGGTTTTATTTTTTAAAGATTTATATAATATAGCCTAGGGTCCCTTGTATTATTGGATGGTGGCTTTGTGAATTCTAGGCAACAAAAGCTATCTTTCTTCCTCAAATGCAGGACATAGAGAAAGTGCACAAGTTTTTGCCAAATTGTGCCAAAAGATTAATTATCATATTTACTTTGATTCACATCAAATTTGGATATATTATTCCTAACAATTTAAACAATATAATATATATATTTTTTTGTTTATTTCCTTGTTTTTTACTATCTAGTTTTATATAGTAATTATTGCTAATTATTATGTTGATTTTTATATTATCATTGCTAATTATTATTTTCTTGTTCTACTTATCTTAATGAAGAATTTTTATATTGATTATTCTATAGAATTTTTAAGAAAAAATTATATTCATTATTTTATTAGTAAATTCTCATATTTAGGAATTTTTTACATTAAAAATTACTAATCTCTTGATTTATTTTTTTAATAATTTTTGGTAATATATTTAATTGCAAATGTGGAATAAATTAATCCAAATGAATTATTAATTTTCCGCTTCGTGTTACTCTACTGTCGTATCTTCCCAACACTTAGAATATCCTTGATTGTGATTAATTTGGTTCCACTTATATGTTTGTAGACTCGAATTATTATTATTAGTATTATTATGATTATTACTACTACTAACGAGTGTTACGAAAATGTTTAATGAACTGCTTAAGATCAAGCAAACTGAGAAATTCGATTGCTGCATTATATATCTGCTCTGTTACTCCAAACCTTCTCCGGAAGAATTTGTATCCTCCGTCACCATACCAAGAATGCCCATCAGCAACTCCATAGAGTAATCAAACATCCCGGAAATTTATCTCTAAATCATCTTCAACCGTAATTTTCCTGGCATAGAAACCAAAGAAAAATTAAAAAAGGAGTGCAGTCTGGTTCAACTAATTAACAAATTTAATAGAACAAAGATTATCTCCACTACCTTGTTCGAAGAAGTGTGCAGATTTTGTCCCAGATATTCATGAATTCTATGATACGGATATTTTTTGAAGCAGTTTCGTTGATGCGGGTTAGATCCCAGGCCCATTGCAATGAACCATCCCATGCAAGAGATGCATTTTACCATCAAGAGCCCCATCACGTAATGGTTCATTCCATTCATTATCCTCTGGGAGTATGAAATGGTAAGTTCTCTTCGATACAAAATATTTTCTCCAACCTAAGCAACGACCCGGGTGAATTTCAAAAAACAGAACTTGATGCTTGCTATGGTACCCCTAAGGGTTTGGTATCCGGGGTGATGTGATAAAATACAAGCCACTGGATGAAATTACAAAAATCTTAACATTGACTTAGTAATCTTATCCAATGACCTGTATTTTACCACACTACCTCGAGTATCAAACCCTTAGGGGCACTTTAGAATTCACCGATAAATAATCAAATCAACTTTAGAAAAGGGGTAAAATTGAAACGAAACAGTATTTGACAAGGGGAAAAAAAATCAAATCAAAATATTCTTTGCAAATTTCACCTACTCATTCCACGAATGGCCAGTTGAAATTCCCAAAAATGAAGAAGAAATCGACATTAAAAATCAAGATTGGGCCTAACCTACGCGAGAGCATTGACTGCAAAACGGACGCTCAGGGGAGTAGAGCTGGGTATGCCATAGCGGCATATTCTGGGCAAAGTAGCCTTCGATTTCAGCGCAATGTTGACGGGAGACATGAGCGTTATCTCTGAATGGCCCGGTGGATGCGATAGGGACACCAAGGAGAGCGAAGGAATGAAACATGAAGTGCTTGGAGCTTCGTGGTCTCTTTCTACAGGCTTCCACGAGAAAGGAAGACATGACATAGTCGGAGCTCGGAGCTCCAAATGCAGATATAGAGAGAGACAGAAAGAGAAAGCGGGAAGATTGAGGGGGTTTTAACTAATTCTGGTCTTGCACGCGCAATTAGAGATTCCAATAATGTAGTGAAGAGAGTTCAGGGTATTCTAGTCATTATACATGGCTTTTGAGCGCGAGAATGGAGAAATAACTCAGTTGGGATAAAGTTTGATATCGGCCGTTGATCCTTCATCGTAGCGCTAAAAAAATGGGTTAGAGGCTTGGGAGCACAAATCGAATCCGCTGATTGAATTATTGTTATATTGAAACGAATCGAAATTTATATGGGGCTGTTCAATGATGTCCGATTACGTGTGCTTATTTAAAATTCACAAATTGCCCAAATTTGAGCCGTTCTATTCAACACCCATAATCTTATTTTACAATCACTAGCTAACACTTAAATCAACAATTTTCTTAAGTTTTTAACATAGTAAAAGTTGGGAATAATTTGAAGCTAATACATATTTTTTTGGGGGGTAACAGAAGCTTATACATAACTTTAACTATTAATCCTATGGGCAATACTACGGGAATTCGATGTTAATTGTTTTTATTGTTAGTTTTTTTAATATATTTATATTTATATATTTTTTTAATTCATTTATTTTAATATTTTAAAAAATTATTAAAAGATAAAAATATTTAATTTCTTTAAAAGTCAAACTCTCCTATAATTAGTCTAATTCTAAAAGGAGTTTAAATTCTATTTACTGATGGTGTATAGGAGTTTTACACCATCAATTAATTACGTAATGACAACTTATTAAATTATATAATTAAAAAAATAATTAATTATTTTTGCTATAATTAAAATAATTAATTAAATAAAAACAAAAAACTTGACTTAAAAAAATGAATCACTCGACGTTGTCAGTTTTCTATTTTTCAGCGTCCCAATTTCTCAATGATTGAAAAACTTTAGCATTACTGTCGAAAGTAGAGAAATCACTCTACTTTTCCATACGTGCGAGGGAAAAATCAGTTGCTCTACCTTATTTTCTACTTCCCAAAACATAGAATCCATTTTTTGAATCCTCAGCTTTAGCGACTTCAACAACATCCCAAAAATTAAACCAAATTCTTTACGAAAACTCAAATCCTGAACTAAAAACAACAATAGATTCAGGATTCTTTGGACACTGTTTCTCTAAATTTAGCTGACATTGCCCATTTTTCTTCATATTCTGATTTCATTTTCTCAAGAATCAAACAATAGAAATGGTGGGATCGCAACCCAAGTTTTTCATACTAGAATCGATTCAGGGTGGCAGTTACGACATTGCTGGGTAGAATCAGCTGGTTTGGGATGTGATCAAAAGGCCGTTGATAATCCCATTACTGACTCTAAGAGTTTACATTTGCTTGGCAATGTCCCTGATGCTCTTCATGGAAAGACTTTACATGGGCATCGTTATCATTCTCATCAATAATTAATTAAATAAGTCATGTTTTTTTATTTCTATTTAATTAATTATTCTAATTACAAAAAAATAATTAATTATTTTCTTAGTTAGATAATTTAATAATTTATCATTACATAATTAATTGACAGTGTAAAACTCTTATACACCATCAGTGGATAGTATTTAAACTCTTCTAAAAATTGAATATCATGCATATTAAATATAACCATTCCAAAATTAGGAAAAGTCTTCTAATACTACATTCATATTAAAAATTCAGTATTATTTTTTATAAATATTGTTAGGTATATTATTTTTTCAATTTAATAATTTGTTTTTCTTAAAATGTCTATATGAAAAATTAATATAATTAGCAAAATAATAGATAATTTTTTATAGAATAAAATTAGTAGCATACAAAATTTTTAGTATTAACTAAATATTAAAAGTTTTTTTTAAATTAGAAAGAGTATTTTATATCTCACAAGTAAATATTTTTAAGAAAAAAAGTAATTAATTAATCCATAAACTTACAAATACAAAAATTTAAAATCAATTCCACCTGACTCTTGGCTGCAACATAAAATTCCAATCTTTACAATTTGCCACTACATGAAAAATACTTTGACCTTTTCGGTTCAGCATATGAGATGGAACACTTTGACTTTTCAACGTTTTAATGTGAATTCCCTCCGTAAGATGCTACAAAATGAATCGGGCGTCCGTCCAAATCAATACTTCGATATCAATACTATCAATCAATAGTAAACGATTAAAATAAGTTTTTTCTTCTCTTTTTTATTATTATTTTAAGAAACATGTCAGCTTCGAGAAAAATTATTACTTCGGCTTCTTTATCAAATTTTAAATATTTTTTAATTCTATACTCTTATTTAATTAACTTCTTTATTTACATGATTTCTCTTTACACATTTTTTAGAATTGTATTTTTTTAATTTTTTAACTATCATATTATTTTACAATTTATGCATTGCTTCTTGTTTTACTGTTATCATTTATATCTCAAATATTAATATCACTAAATAATATATGTATAACATTATATATTTTATTTTTATTTAAAAATGATTAAAAAAATATCTTAAATAATTTAAAATTTTAAGTTTCATTATAGAATATTTTAATTGAATTATCAATATCAATTCAATATTTTAAACAACCATAATAAAGTTCTCCTTCTTTATTTTTATTATCATTTTAGGACACATGTCAAAAAAATTTTACCCTCTAAAATATTTTTATTTTTCTTTTTCATTATACCTTCTGATGTGAATTTCA
The DNA here is from genome assembly GCA_020226215.1 of Sindora glabra. Lineage (NCBI taxonomy): Eukaryota > Viridiplantae > Streptophyta > Magnoliopsida > Fabales > Fabaceae > Sindora > Sindora glabra. Next base: position 18,910,203 of record CM035233.1, read on the forward strand.
AAAATGGAAAGACACTTCCACATTTATTAAAAGGTCCAATGATAAAAGTTAAGGCTATGAGAATCAAGAAAGGATTCCAAAGGCTTATGGAAAGAGTTTGGATATTTGAAAAAGCTAAATTCAAAAAACACAATAGAATTATAAGTTGCATTTCAACTAATTAACCCTAAGTAATGTGAACTTTAAGAAGTGATCAATTATAAGGAAGTGAGCTTGGAGAAGATTGTTCAAGAATATTTGGGTTGTCCTACATCATCACTAATTTGATGCCACATCACTATCACATCGTCAAGAAAGGGAATCACATTAGCGCCACATCAACCATAAACCATGTCACTGCCATATTATTGTCATATCAGTCATAGTCTTAATTGATCTCACCTTATCCCATTTTTTTATTGTTAGGTGTTTTAGGCTTTAATATAGCATTTGAGCTTTTAATTTGTATTTATTTTATGTTTATTTTAGAGTATTTTAGGCTTAGTTGGTAGCATATGAGCCTATTTTTAACTTAGGATTTTAGAGAGTCATATAAGGAGGTTTATTCCTTATTCTAGGTAGATTTTGACTTTTTGACATGAATGTAATCTGATTACTTATGAGAGTTTCCTCTCTAAGTTCTTGTATGAACTTAAAAACTTATCTAAGAGTATTCAACCTTTATAGTGTCAAATATATCTTTTATTCCTTCCAATTTCATCTTTTTTTCTAAAGCATAGCGAGAATATCATTCTTTTTTTTCTTTGATTGCATCTGATTTAGGATAGATCCAACTCAATTTCACATTATTTGGTATTTAAAGCAAGGTTCCTAAATTTAGGTTTAATTTCTTTTCAAAATTGGTTACTGTTCATATTTACTGTTCGCGTACTATTTACAATACTGTTCACTCAATTTATATCCTAATTCTTCATTTCTATCCTTTCTAATTTTTTTTGTATCAATTGCTTTTCTAATTTGGTTTGTGTTAAATTCGCGTATTTTGATTCAATTTCCTATGAAATTTAAATTGCTCTTCATTTCTGTCTTCTATGTGTTTGATAAGTTATCCAAGTTAATTGTAAGTCTAAATTTGCTTTAATACTTGGTCACCTTTTTTGTTTTGTATTATTTCTTGTTATTTAGCTCAAGATTTACCCCAAATATCAATGTTGGTCGAGTGAATGAAAGTTATATTGAACATGTTTGCTTAAAGTTCAAAGTGAAAAAGTTCAGATTGCATTAACCAATTGTCATATTCTTATAGCACAACATCATAGTGCTATAATTGAATATAGTAATTGATTAAAGTAAAGCAAAGAGCACTAAGTTTAAATTTTGTGAAATACTCAACAAGTGTTGAACTAGAATTTAAATTAAAGCAAATTCATAATTGTTGTGTGGAAGTAAAGAAAAAAGTGAAAAAGAATAAAGATAGAAACAAAGAAAAAAAGCAAAGTTAGTAAATCAAAAGGCAACTTACCAAAAATAGATAAGAAAAATAAAGTGTTAAATTATTGAAAACAAAGTAAAACAAAATCAAAAGAGAAGAAGTTATTTACTTTTAGTTATTGTCGGCTCTTAATATGCTCTAATCACACTTGAACTTCTCATTTTGACATGTATTATTCATTGTCTCTTTTAATTGTCAGCATTCTTAAATCAGCACCTCTTGTTACTTTATGTTGTTCCTTTCCATTATTTTATGTTCCCAAGTCTTTGCCTTTTTTTGTTTCTCCTTTCTTAGAGTCCAATTGCATTAATTCCTAGCCGCCAAGATGTTGTTGTGCTATCACCTTGTGTTGTCATTCAATTAGAGATAGTGATTGCCATAATTGTTGGATTTATGCTGGTTATGTCATTTAATTCTAAAAGAACCACAAGAGAGGAAAAGAAAAGAGTGGAAAAAGGTAAGAGTGTGTGAGCTTATTTGAGGGTAAAAGCCTAAATTAGAGTGCAAACACGAGTATAAGTGTCACTTAATTAAGTGAGAAGTGTGGTTTTGTAGTCCTTTCTTTTTATCTAACCTTTCTTGTAGATTTAAACATTAAAGATGACGGGTGGAAGTGATAGCTCTACATACCAACCTAAAAATCTAAATTTCACTATGAGAGCTATGTTTCAACACTTTGAAAGATTGAATGCACAAATTGCTGACATGAATGAAAGGATTAGAGGTATGGAAGGAGAAAAAAGATAAAATGATAGGCATGTGGAAAATGAAGGAGTTAAAAATTTTGAAAGTGGAAATGAGAGATTAGATGGCTTAAATGAAAAGAAGAGAAGAAGAGGTGAAAGGAGACATATTAGAAGAGAAGGAGATAGGCCAAGAGTAAGAGTGGATATAAATCTTGATAGCATTAAGATGAAAATTTCATCATTTCAAGAAAGAAATGATCCAAAAGCTTACTTTAAGTAGGAAAAGAAGATGAAATTAATATTCGATTGCCACAATTATTCAAAAGAAAAGAAGGTGAAGCTTGTTGTTATGGAATTCTTTGATTATGTCATTGTTTAGTGGGATAAGTTGATAATAGATATAAGGAGAGAGCGAGAAAGACCTATTACAACTTGGAAAGACTTGAAGTTTGTCACAAAAAAAAAATCATCCCTACGTATTACTAAAAAGATTTGCACCAAAAATTGCAAAGTTTGATCCAAGGATCCAAGAATGTTAAAGATTATCATAAGGAGATGGAAATCACCATGACCAGAGCCAATGTAAAGGAAAGTCAAGAAGCAACTATGGCTAGATTTCTCCATAGATTGAATAGGGACATTACTAATGTAGTGGAGTTACAATACTATGCAACATTGAAAGAGTTAGTTCAGTTGGCTATAAAAGTGGAAAGGTAACTCAAACGAAGAAGCTCATCTAAATATAATTCATAATCAAGCTTTCCATGGAAGTCTTAGGACAATAAGAGTGACAAGAAGAAGCAAGTTTAAATATGATTTCTCTTCAAAATCAAAAGATAAATCTTCAAAGGGTAAAAACAAAGTTAAGGAGAATAAAAAATATTCCAACATAAAGTGTTTCAAATGCTTTGAAAAAGGACGTATTGCTAGTAGTTGTCCAAACAAAAGGCTTATGGTGATTAAAGATAATGGAGAATGAGATTCTACAAGTAAAAAAGAATAAACTACTTCATCTAATGAAGATAGTGTGAATAATGAGGATCCTTTTGATGAAGGTGCACTGGTGATTAGGAGAGCTTTAAATGTGCAAATGAAGGAGGATAGTGAGAATCAAAGAGAAAACCTTTTCTATACGAGGTGTAACATCCAAAGGAAAGCTTGCCAAGTTATCATTGATAGTGGGAGTTGTGCTAATGTGGCTAGCACTACCTTAGTTAAAAAGTTGAATTTATCCACTCTACAACATCCTACTCCATACAAACTACAATGGTTGAATGAAAATGGGGAGTTGAAAGTGAATAAACAGGTGCTGGTTTCATTTTCTGTTGGGAGGTACCATGATGAGATTCTTTGTGATATAGTTCTCATGCATGCTTGCTATCTTTTGCTTAAGAGGCCATGGCAATTTAATAGGCAAGTTACTCATGATAGTGTTCTCAATAAATACAAGCTTGTCAAAGATGAAAAAAAGTTCTCTCTTAACCTTTAACTCCAAAATAATTTTATGAAGATCAAATGATGATGCAAAAGAAGAAAGTAAAGGAAAAAAAAGGAAAAAGAGTGTAAACCAGAATGAGAAAGATTAAAAAAAAAGAGTGTAAGTGAAAATAAAAAAAGAAAATATGAGGGAGGAGACTCATCGAAACAAGGAAAAGAAAATTTAAATATGTTTGCTAAGACAAGTGATGTGAGGAGTGCTAATTATGTTTCTAAGTCAATATTCCTTCTCATGTACAGGAAAGCCAATGTAGACACTAACCAAAATAACCTTGTTTTACATTGTTCTATTCTATTTGTTTTGTAGGAATTTGATGATGTATTCCCAAAGGAGGCTCTAAAAGAGTTACACCAAAAAGGATTATTAAGCACCAAATTGATTTCATTTCGGAAGCTTCAATTCCAAACTATCTCATATATAAGATTAATCCGAAAGAAGAAAAAGAAATTCAAAGACAAGTGGAGGACCTCATGTCAAATGGATAGATAAGAGAAAGCATGAGCTCATGTGCTATACCCGTCTTATTGGTGCCCAAGAAGGATAAGACTTGGAGAATGTGTATTGATTGTCGGCTAATTAATAAATAACTATCAAGTATAGATATCCTATTCCTAGACTTGATAATATGCTTGATGAATTGCATGGGTCTTGTGTGTTTTCAAAAATTAATTTAAAATAAGGCTGTTATTAAATAAGGATAAAACAGGGTGATGAATGGAAACTACTTTTAAAATAAAACATAGTTTATATGAGTGGCTTGTAATGCCCTTCAATTTGTTTAATGCACCAAGCACTTTTATGAGGTTGATGAACCTTATTTTATGCCCTTTTATTAGGAAATTTGTGATTGTATATTTTGATGATATCCTTATATATAGCAAGAATGTGGATGAGCATGTGTTACATTTAAAATCTGTTTTACAAGCTTTGAAAGATGAAAAACTGAATACAAACATGAAAAAATGTTCATTCTGTTTGGAAAAAATTATGTTCTTAAGTTATGTTGTTAATGGTGAGGGAATTAAGATGGATCAAGAAAAAATAAGAGCAATTAGGGAATGACCTACCCCTAAGAATGCAAATGAAGTGAGAAGTTTCCATGGGTTAGTTAGCTTCTATAGAAGATTTGTGAAGGAATTTAGTACTATAGCTACCCCTTGAATGAGTTAGTAAAAAAGAATGTTAAGTTTCATTAAGAAGAAGAGCAAGAGAATGCATTTAACATGTTGAAAGATAGATTGAGTTCAATTCCTTTACTTATTCTTTTAAATTTTATTAAAACATTTAAAATTGAATATAATGCCAGCAGCTCTTAACTATCCCACTTATGACAAGGAGTTTTATACTTTGGTTCGTGCTTTAGAAACTTGGCAACATTATTTGTGGCTAAAGAGTTTGTGATTTACACAAATCATGAGTCCTTAAAATATTTAAAGAGCCAAAGAAAGCTAAACAGGAGGCACGCAAGGTGGATTAAATTTATTGAAACATTCTTATATGTCAAACAAGACAAGCAAGGTAAAGAAAATGTAATTGCCAATGCATTATCACAAAGGTATCTTCTTATCTCTACTTTGTAATCAAAGTTGTTAGGTTTTGAACACATTAAAGATTTATATCGAAATGATCTTGATTTTGCCACTATTTTTAAAGCTTGTAAAAAGAAATCCCTTAAGGAATTTTATAGGCATGAAAGTTTCTTATTTAAAGAGAATAAAATGTGTGTGCTTAGAGGATCTCTTAGGGAATTACTTGTGAGATAGGCTCATGGTAGAGGCCTTATAGGACATTTTAGGATTAGAAAAACTCTAGATATATTAAATGAGTATTTCATTTGGCCTAGCATGAAACATGATGTAGAAAAATATTATGCTAATTGTATTACATGTAAAGAGGCTAAATCTAAAGTTTTACCTTATGATCCTTACACTCCACTTTCTATTCCTAGTGAACCTTGGACTGATATTTCTATGGACTTTATGCTAAGTTTACCAAAGACAAAGAATGGTTGACAAGTTTTCAAAAATGGCCCATTTTATACATGCCATGAACATAGCAAATCTTTTCTTCAAGGAAGTTGTGAGATTGCATGAATAGCCAATGAGCATTATATCAGATAAAGATACCAAGTTCTTGAGCTACTTTTGGAAAGTCTTGTAGACTAAGTTAGGGACAAAGTTGCTCTTTTCAACAATTTGTCATCCTCAAACCGATGGATAAATTGAGGTAGTAAATAGAATATTAGATACTTTATTACACTCCTTAATTCAAAAAAACTTAAAGAGTTAAAAAGAATACGTGCCTCATGTTGAGTTTGTATACAATATAAGTGTTCACACTGGTACTAATTTTTCCTCTTTTGAAATTGTTTATGACTTTAATCTTTTAACTCCTTTAGATTTGATGCCTTTACCTATTGATAAGAGGTCAAGTTTAGATGGAAAGAGAAAAGCATATGTGATTCACAAGTTGCATAAGCAAGCTAAATTGAATATTGAGAAAAAGATGCAACAATATACCAAACAAGGCAACAAGGGATGGAAAAAGGTAGTATTTCAGTCAAGAGATTGGGTATGGATCCATATGAGGAAGGAAAGATTTCCAGCATAAAGGAAAAGGAAATTGCAACTAAGAGGAAACGGTCCCTTTCAAGTGGTAGAGAAGATCAATGAAAATGTTTACAAATTTGATTTACTAGGTGAATACAATGTTAATGCCTCTTTTAATGTTGCTAATCTTTCTCCTTTTGATGCAAAATTTAAATATTCGAGGATGAATCATTTTGAAGTAAGAAGGGATTATGTGAATTCCTAAAGTGAAAAGGCATTTCCATATTTGTTAAAAGGTCTAATGACAAAAGTTAAGGCTAAGAAGATCAAGAAAGGATTCCAAATAATTATGGAAAGAGTTTAGATGCTTGTAGAAGCTAAATTAGAAGAACATAATAGAATTATAAGTTGCATTTCAGCTAATCAACCCTAAATAATGTGAATTTCAAGGAGTGGTCAATAGGAAGTGAGCTTAGAGAAAATTTTTCAAGAATATTTAAGATATCCCATACCATCACTAATTTGATGCAAAATTTGAAGATTCGAGGATGAATCGTTTTGAAGTAAGAAGGGATTATGTGAATTCCTAAAGTGAAAAGGCATTTCCACATTTGTTAAAAGGTTTAATGACAAGAGTTAAGGTTAAGAAGATCAAGAAAGGATTCCAAAGACTTATGGAAAGAGTTTGGATGCTTGAAGAAGCTAAATTAAAAGAACATAATAGAATTATAAGTTGCATTTCAGCTAATCAACCCTAAGTAATGTGAATTTCAAGGAGTGGTCAATAGGAAGTGAGCTTAGAGAAAATTGTTCAAGAATATTTAGGATGTCCCATATCATCACTAATTTGATGCCATATCACTGTCACATCATTAAGAGGGGGAGCTACATTAGCGCTACATCAACCACAAGTCATGTCACTGCCACATCATCATGAAGATTGTGCCACATTAGCCATAGTTCTAATTAGTGCCACCTTATCCCATTTTTCTATTATTTGATGTTTTAGGCTTTAATATAGCATTTGGATTTTTAATTTATATTTATTTTGAGTTGTATCATTTTAGAGCATTTTAAGCCTAATTGGTGCTATTTGAACCCATTTTTAATTTAGGATTTTAGATAGTCATATAAGGAAGTTTGTTCCTTATTCTATGTAGATTTTGACTTTTTGACATGAATATAATCTGATTGCTTATGAGGGTTTCCTTTCTAAGTTCTTGTATGAACTTGAAGACTTGTTAAAGGGCATTCAACCTTTATGGCATCAAATATATCTCTTATTACTTCAAATTTCATCCTTTTTTCTGAAGCATGGTGAGAATATCATTTTTTTTTTAATTGCATCTAATTTGGGATAGATCCAATTCAATTTCACATCACCTTCATTATTATTCTTTTAAATTTAACTTTTTTTGTCAAATTTTAAATTTTTTTAATTCTATACTCCTATTTAATTAGCTTCTTTATTTACTTAACTTCTCTTGATACACATTTTTGTAAAAAAAAATTATACTTTTTCCAAAAAAAATTGAATCAAGAAAAGTTAAGAAAATTTCACCCTCTGAAGTATTTTTATTTTTCTTTTCCATTATACGTTCATTATTATGCTTTTAAATTTAACTTTTTATCAAATTTTAAATTTTTTTAATTCTATGTTCCTATTTAATTAGCTTCTTTATTTACTTGAATTCTCTTGGTACACTCTTTTTAAAATTTTATATTTTAACTATTATGTTATTTTATAATTTATGTATTTTTTATTTATTACATTTCATATTTTATTTTATGTTTATTCACTCCTATTATTTACAAATCAAACATCATTATCACTAAGTAATATATACATAATAATATATATTTTATTTATATTATAAAATTATTTAAAAAATTTTAATTTCATTATTGTAAGTATTAATTGAATGATTTTATCATATATTCAATTTTTAAAAAATCAAAAATTTTTATTTATTTTAATTTTTTTAATATTTTTATATTAATTTTTAAGGCTCTGTTTCGCACAACGAATAAACTATTTTATAATTTATTAACCTGATCAATAAATTATAAGATAATCTCTAGAGGTATTTCTCGTACTAGATTATAAGCTACTTCAGGTAGTTTATAAATTCTGATTTAATAAGTTACTTAAACTAACTTATAACTTATAGTTTATAATCTATTATTTTTATAAAATTCTTTTCAAATCTATTCTTATTTTTTTTAATTTACAATCTATATCTTTTGTAATATAAATTTAAGTAGTTTTTAAAAAATATATTTAATTATATTTTAAGTAATTATAGTTTTATAATAAATAATAAAATAAAAATTATATAAGTAAATAATTATATAAGTTTATAAAATATAATTAATTAAATATTAGAAATTATACTTTTATTTTAAATTTTTTAATTACATTAATATAATTTAATTTTTAAATAAATATAAATTATTTTAATTATATATATTTCTATTAATATATCCTTTTATGTCATTTTGTAATTTTAGTTAATTCAACAACTAATTTTACAAAATACTTTAGTTAGCTTATTAACTATCGGCTATTAACTATCAGTTATCAGTTAATTTATTAAATTAACTATCAGTTAACTTATCAACTAATTGCGTGAAACAGAGCTAAAGTGTTATATTTTAAATAAAATATATATCAATTACAATTTTATTAATTGTTGAGTTTTAATATAAAAAATATTAATTTATTTTTAACTAATATATCTTAAACATTCAATGTCGAAATATGAATTTATTATATATTTCATTTTTAAAAGAAATATATTTTAAAATTAAGATTAGAATTCATTTTTAAAATATTTTCTTAGAATGTTAGATATCTAAGTTTAATCTAAAGCATATTTTCCTTTTTCACTCCTATTGCTTTATAGTTGGTACAAATATTTTTTTCCTTTTTTAACCTCCATTTTCTTCTTTTTAAGTTTTATTACTTTATAATTCATGAATCATTTTTGTTTCCTTTATTAATTTAATTTTATCTATATTTTCTTCATATCAAACTATATTAAAAATTAAATATATTATCATTGGCTAGAACTTTGACAAGATTTTTATATAGAAAGTATTAAATTATTTTTTATTAATATATATTAAAAAATAAGTTACAATTTTAATATAGAAATATAGATTAATTATATATATTGTGATGACAAGAGTAATTAAATTATACTAAATGCACATACGCAAGAATTAGATATTGAATTCTAAATATAGCAAAAAGTACAAAAACTTTAGGGGACATCGAGTGTTACTTAAGTTACAAGTTTTTTGCATTATATATTTTATTCTTATAAAGACATTCTAAAATGGAAATCAATTTTCTTTTATCTTATTCCAGAAATATATAATTAGTACTAATTAAATTAATTATTTTTATATTATATTTTTAATAAAAATATTTTAAAATTAAAATTAATTATATTTATTTACTTTTTTACTAATATCTTCTCAATATCAAATTACAAATGTTATAGTTCAAATTAAATATATTGTGCTCAATTAGGATTTTGTCAAATTTTGAATATATAAACCTTAATTTATTTTTAATTAATATACCTTACAAAATATTTAAAATTCTTTTTTTTTTTACTCTTGAAAATAAACATGGATGATTTGTATAGATATGTTCTTGATTATTGTTTGATTCTTAAATTTTTATCGTACAATATGTTGTACATAAAATGATCTTAGATTTAAATATAAATATAAGTCTTATTTTGATATATTATATAGTTACCAATAAGATGTTAGTTCATTAAGCGGACTTTACCAATCAATAACATGGGAGTAAGAAATTTGCTAATACTCTAATTTTCAAGATAGTTTTCTTACCCGTCATTTCATCAAAAAGATATATTATATAGTTATACAAAATTAATGAGTAACTATTGTACTTAAAATTTTCAAGTAATTTATTTTAGAAACATAAAAAATATGTAAAAATATTAATAAGTTTCAATTTAATTTTTCAATTTAGATCTTCATAAGAAGAAAATTTTCCTTTTTTTTATAAGTACAAATGTCTCTAATATTAAATATGACTTAAGTAATTTAAAATTATGATTATCTTTTGTCTTATATAATTTTTTTTCACAATAAAAGAATTTATTAAAAGCACTATTATTATAAGTAGTCCTTTTGCATCCATTAGAAAAGTCTCTTTGAACCAAATTTTCGTCAAATAAATTCACAAAAAATAAATTCAAACTAAAACAACTTATGACAATTTCCAGTTATATTTTCTGTCGTACCCACTTGTTTTTTATATTAAACATTGGTTTTAAGTTAGTTATGACTTCCGATTATAAAAAACCTGTGTGGAAAATCAATTGATTTTGTATATTTTTACTTTATGTAAAGTAACGTATTTGTTAAAAGTTTGTCATTTACGAACCTTGATGTCTGATTGCAACATAAATATAACAAATTAAATTTTAATATTGTAACATATTTTCCTTTTTATTACATTATTTTTATGTTAATAACATGAAAATAATAAGCATATATATGATTGCTTGGGACGAATGCTAATATTTTAAATCTATATACTTAAATTTTATATCTAAATATTTTTATTACTAACATGTTATTTAATATTCATAAAACAATATTTTTGATAAATTCATAAAACAATTTTTATATACTATGTTTTTAATAAAACCTGTGCATTGTACGGGCTAAATAGCTAGTATATTAGAATGGTAGAAATTAAGATGCATCAAAATGTACCGTATACTATTACTTAAAATTATTAGATTTTATTCAATTTGCGCAATACTGCATAGTTCAAAAAATTTGAATCTTTAGATGGAGTGGTGCACCATACATAGTGATGCACCGAAGTGCCTCCCTATTAGAATTGAAAGATGATGCAAGATTTTAGCTCCATATCTCCCCAAAATCAATTGCCATTCATATGATTTTACATCTGAATCTCCTTGCTCTGATCAGTCGTAGGTCATCTTTTCTGTGAACATTTCAAACTCGTGAGTTGTGACAGCATCCAAAAGAACGGAGGAATTTTCTTGCTGTCTTCAATTCACTTTATCCTCAATTATTTCTCCAATTTTGAATTGATGCGTGTTTGACAAGATGCAAGCACGAGGATTCTTCCTGTCGCTGTCTTATTTACCACGCAAGAGACTTGTTATGTGCATAGTTCCTCTACTTTACTATGAATTCAGCTCTACCCCGTCATCCTATTGACTACAGAAGAAAAGCTTACATCAATCTTAACCATGAATATTAGACTTGGAGTGATGAGTATCCTCTCAAGCCTGCCTCTCTTGAGCTGCCTAATTGAGTCAATAGCTCAAGTCTTTGCTGATGCTTCTCAATCACACAGCTCTGCAGTGGCCGGCCAGATCGCGTCGGATAGCAAGCAAGACGATGTTTCAACTGCTGCTAATGTAGCAGCCCAGAAGCACTTTAGACAAATTCAACACTTCTGCTGATATTAATTTGGGAGTGTGATCTCATCAAACTGGTGCTTTCTGTATCATTCTGATCTTGGATCAGAAGATCACCGATGAAACTGTAATTTCATAGTTCAAGGGGAGGATATGCCCTTGTGTTCGGGTCCTTAGGCTTTATTGTCCTACTAGGCGAGGTTTTCAATAAAAGATCCTCTTAGGTTAGTTCTCAGTTTCTATCTTCTTTAGTATTTGTAGATGCTGTTTGTGATATGTGTTGTGTACTCACTATCTGATAAGGAGACTCGATCGTCTTTGACTTTGTCTCCTTCGGCCTAATTTAAAAGCCTTCGGTTGCGTAACATGGTTCTCCTATTGATTCTGTTTCTTTTATAGGATTTTTAGAAGCTCTTAGAAGAACAAGGTGATCTTACAACAAATTATCCGCTTTTGATCATCTTCCAATCTGAACTAACACCAGCACCTGATCAACAGAGTTACTAAGAAAAACCTAGTCAACATGTAATCAAAAATCTATAAAGCCAATGCCCTTGTGGTTACAAGATTTCCTGTTATCTCTTGGAATTCTGAGAGATATGCAGATTCCTGTAATCATCGTCAGGTTCTTATTTCCATAAGGGGTGTATTTCCACAGGTTCTCCTGGAATGTCAAAACCTATGACATACACTAGGATCAAAGCCAGTATCACTTAAACTACTCCTTCGGCGGTGTTTTACTCATTTGTCATTTATTATAGAGAACATTTTACTTATGTTTTCCTAGAGAGTGTTGATTAATTTGCTTTCTTACACCACATACTAGGGCTCACAGTAGCTCCACTTACAGTGATATGATAACTTCAGCGCTTTAAAGAAATTGCACCCAACATAAAACAGAAACAACATATGATCATTATATTAAAGATCAATATAAATCTCGTGTTTCATGAACCAAATACAGCTTTTGGGCATCCTTAATCATGTCCACATCCATAATTTTACCAGCATCTTCTGATAAAATACAGTAGTCACCAGAAAATTGTAGATGCTCCGCTGCCCTTTTGACAAGCTCTTCAATGGTGTGTGGAACCCATAGTACAATCCCATGTCTTCTGTTTTCTTTTGAATCCCATGGGTGGAATGGGAAAACCGCGCATTTCTTTGGATGTACTTTATCTGTAAATGGCAGAGGAGTTTTTGTAAAAGAGAATTCCATAAAAGCCCAGAGGATAACTGAAGCATCAGATGGAACATAAACATAGAAATAATATATGAATTTCAGATAAACTTTCCAAATAAGTTCATTATGAATACTTCTTTTTCAATTTGTAGCAATTTTATATATAATAAGAGACTTTCATAGAGGCCAAAGAAGCGGGTTATTTGTAACCACCGCATACATGCATGGAAAATTTCAGGTGACATATTGCAAAACTTCAAAGAGAATCAATAAAACTAACAAGAACAAAAATGGAAAATGAGAACAACTATGGATAGAGAAAGGTACAAGATGATCAGATTGAAGGCTAACTGGAAGGGCATTTTTTTTTCTTTTTTTTTTTTCCTTTTTTTTTCCTGTGATTGGAGGAGTGACTAATCCCTTAAACTCAGGTATAAAAAGATTTAGAATTGAACCCAAGATGTAAAGGAAGGCAAAGACTTCCAAGAAAACATTGGGTGCAAAGCCTTTCAGTTCATTGTGTTATTCTCAGAATTTAACTTGATCAGATCAAGGGCTAACTAGAAGGCATTTTGGTGCACTGTGTTATACTCAGATTTTAACTTGATAATTTTGAATTGTTACATAGCCTCTTCACTTGTGGACTTGTGGTTATTATATTTGCTAGGATCTCCAAGAATAAATGAAAAATACATCATCGTTGGTACCTGAAAATTCTGTGGAAGAATATGGGTATTCCGACAACTGAGCAGACTTGGCATCTTCCAGTAACTTGATCAGGTTCTTATTTCCACACATCCGGGCTTCATGAATTGGGGTATTTCCCCATCTGTTGTATAATGGAAAAGAATAACCATTTTCAGTTTCAATTTTCATGCAAAGGGAAAAGAAAGAGTAAGCGTCCTTTTTCATGAAGTTTTCCTCTCAGTAGTAGTAAGGAAGGAGATGGTTGAAAAGGACTAAAGAATTTATTGGTGGAAATGAACAAACAAGCACAGAAACTGTAAGTTATCCAAAGTGCAATTTCCCACGATTCCAAGAAACCAACGCTACCGGTATACCAGTATATGAATTTGACCAAGCAAAATCTGTAATTACAAATTAGATAGTACCTGTCTTTGGTGAACACACTAGCACCCGCTTCCAAAAGCAATTTTGCCATGAAATGTAAACCTTCAGCTGCAGCAACATGAAGAGGGCTTCGGGAATCATAGTCTTTTGAGTTAGGATCCATGCCATTAGATAACAGCCTTTTAAGAATATCTGAATCTCCCCTTGCCACAGTTGAGCACAGAAAACTGCCGGCATTGTCAATCTTCATTAATGCCCCTTCCTTGACTAGCAAGGAAGCAATCGGATCATGTCCATTCCTAATAGCTTCAAGCAACGGTGTATTCCCAAAATTATCTATGCAAATCATAATGTCAAAAATGCTCACAATGTTAGAACTAAGTTTTAGGTTAGATACCATAATTGGAGGATTAATATTTATGAAATGAGACAATTACCCGTAATATTAACATCTACACCTTCTTGAATAAGGAAAAGTACGATATCTTCATATCCTCTTAATGCCGCAAGATGCTATTAGAAAATATGTTTCATATCAGATAATCGTCTTTATCACTTTAAACTTCAGTTTTGCCTTGCAATCAATTACAATTAAAAAATAAAATTTTAAGATGTAAATTATCATATACTCGCCAACTCCGAAGGCCTTTGTTGCTATATTTAAAGATCATTGAATGAAGAGAAACCAACTAAATTATATCTTAAGTGGTCAGTTCCTCACCAAGGGTGACCTTCCATCATAATCAGTCTTGTTTGGATCAGCTCCAGCTCGTATCAAACCTTGTATTTGATACAGATCTCCATTAAAAGCTGCATTATTGACCTTCAAAGCAAGTTCAGCTTCTTGCTTTCCAATATGAAATGTGATGTCCGACTCCAATTGCTTCCCACGAATAGAATCTTTTCCCTGCAGAATTATGGAAGCTTTAGCTGTCAACTTACAAGCCTTTAATATGTAACTTCTATTCCATAAACTAATAACCGCAGAAAATGAAATTCTACCTTATGCCATCAACAGAAGTTCGGAAACTCTGAGATTGGAACTAAGCCTTAGAAAAGAAGGGAGGAGGAAAAATATATACCCGAACATATAAATATGAATATAATGTCTTACCTCTAGAAGGTTGTTTAATACTTTCCTCCCATCACAGAAGTAAATGTCAAGAATATTGGTAAATGATTGTTTATCAAGCCGCACAAGCCTACATAGCTCGCAAACCCGAACAGTATAAGGTTGAGGAATATTACAAAGAATCGATATTTCTCCAAATGAACTGTTTGGTTGTAGAAGAGACAGAGTCTCTTCAGATCCATCTTTACATGTGCCAACTTCTTCCTGCAGAAAAATATTTTCGGGTGTTCAATGAAGATTTATGTTGAAGATTGTAGAAGATTAACCTCAAAATAAAATTCCCTAGAAGATCTTTAACATAATTTTCAAAGCTAAGAAGTCTTAGAGTCGATATAAAAAAAATGAATCTAGGAGTTTGTTCGATGATCTATCCGGGATATTATGAAGCCCGTTTATAGGATTCTCAGACTCAATGTGTAAGTAAAATTTTCAGCTCCGATCAGTGTGTTGCATGCCTTAAATTAAAACAAAACCCATAGCATGTCCTACAATCTAAAAGACTCAGATACTATAAATAAAGAATTAATAATAAACCAGAAGAAATAAACAGAATTTGAATGATACCAATCGACATGATTGGAGGTAGAAATATGAAATCATACCAACACGCCATGACAGACGAAGTATAGTTGATCGACAACATTTCCTTGTTCCAGTATCACTTCTCCAGGAAGAAAAAATTCCTCATGCAGCCTGATAACCTGCAGTATGAAAAGAACAGAAAGTTATTTTTTTTTTCACCATCCCATTCGAGGCTAAGGTAACGAAGTGTTGATTTCAAAAGTCTTTAGCAAACAAAATGTATGATGTGAAAAGACACACACATTCTGATGCCCTGTAAATTAATTAAAGCCGTGGCAAGAAAGCCTATGGATTTATAGGGGAGGAACAAGTGACCTTTCTACACCATTGATACTACTTCTAGCAGGGGAGGAAACAAGACTACTTACGATCTGATTGATGAATTCTGAAGAGCAGCCTTTAAAGAGAGAAACCTTTTCAATATAAGGAAAATATAATGTCTGAGAAATCTGCAGAAAAGAAAGATTATTGAGAGCATGCTATTGGAAGCAGTAAAGCACACTCTTATCAGAAGAAAAGGTAAAATAACTACTTCATAATTGATCAGAATCACAGAGTAATGAAGTAAAGACAAATTTATGATAAAAACAGACAAATGTGAATTTTATTTTGATATATGTAATCAAACTCTAAGAGGCTGAACCATTAGATGAAAACTGAACTTGTCAAAACTTTATAGTGTTATAGTATCATAAAATTTGATGGTAATAACATAAAAGCAAAAGAATATAAGGGAACTGCCACAGCATGACCAAAAAAAAAATGATTTCAGGGATTGAGCACATAGGAAGGATTGCACAAATTAGAAAGAAAAGACAGTTATCAAAAAGAATATTAAAGAAGTTCAAAGCCATCTTTCTCTAATTACCCTAGAACGGATGGAAATGGGGATGTCCTGAATGACAGCAGCCTCAGTGTAGCTACTCTCATATTGTAAGCGCAAATGACCTTTTATTTGGTCACGGATGTCCCTTCCAAGTCTGTTTCGGTTAGTATATTTCATAAGATCGGTCATTTTGTCCCTAAACTTTTCAGTCTTTGACCCTTTGACTATCAAGGCTGTCATGTTACCAATTAAATAAGCACCAAGAACCATGTCGAAAGAAACAAATATCATTATGAATATCATCTCCCTCATATTAACAGCATGCACATCTCCATATCCTGTGAAGAGAAGATTTCAAGGTGAGAAAGATGGTACACAATTTCAAAAGCAGTCTAGAATAAAAGGATTCTATGCGATGGTATACAGAGATAAAATGCTAATGATAAATTTTATGGTCAAATCAGACCAATAAATATCCAAAAGAACAGATAATAGGTTCTAGTGATATTCAGTTCACATGTCACCAACTTAGAAAATTATCCCTAACAGTCAACCAAAGGAAAGGGTAACATACCAACAGTAGCCATTGTAACAATAGCGAAATACAAAGATGTTGTATAGCGTTTCCAAAGATCAACTTCTCTGAAATGTGAATAACTGTAACCGCCTAACTGTAAACTTCCTATCCATGTGTAGCCCTCCTGGGATTCTGGTAGCGTGGTAGCCAAGTAGTAGAAGATGCAGGCTGCTGTGTGGGTGCAGTAAAGTTCAACCACTATGAGTTTCGCAATCCTAGTGAACATATAGTTAATACGTATATCCTTCTCCAACTTCCGAAAAAAATCCGTGACTTTGCGCACCCGATATAGTCTGATCCACAAAAGGTACCTCACTTCCTCTTTTCTACCACAAGCCTGTCCATAAAAGATTGTCCTTGAGCAAGAACCGGAATCAAAAAAAATTAAGGTAAGTAGTCAAGAAATAGGGTTTTATGCAGAATTAAAGACCTTGTAAATGATATCCCAAGGCATACATCCAAGAAAATCAAACACGAAGCCTGACTTCAGATACCTGCATCAACAGAAAAGGGTAGGGTAAGTTATCATAATACAAATGCTCACCACCAATAAGCTAGTGCCATATCAGAGAGACAGAATATTCACTAGAACGAAAGGATAGAAATTTACCTTAGTGCAATAGGAGTTGGCTTGTAAATCATACGATAGGTCTGACTATCTCTATAAGCAACAAAGAACTGTAAAGCAATATCTACAAGAAAAGCTATTTGTCCAATAATATCCAAAACAAAGAGATTCTCAGCAAGGCCACGAAAAAAACCAAACTCCAATGGGGTGAAGAACGAAGAGTACACTGCCCAGACCAATATAAATTTCGTCCACAACTGATACCACCTGCATTGCCCATCAACCATTTAAATTCTAAACTTTTCACACTCGGAAATTATTTGCCTAACAATGCATGAAAAAGTTGATGGAGCATACGGCTGCTTCAATGAATTGTTTTATCATTAAATGTACTAAATCTGAAAAACATGACTCAAAGCAACCATTTTCTCTATAAAAACAAAATTGTATCTTTCCCTGAAGTTATGCTTAGTGCACAAAACCTGCATTAAAAATTAAGGTTGTCCCATCTATCCCCTTTTTCATCCACAGTTATAATGTCAGTTTTACAAGATTATTTGCAAATTTATTGCAATCGAATCTTCTCCACACTTTACACCTAGTTGTGGAAATGTTACAGCTTTATTAAACTGTTGATTGCTACATACAACATTCTGGCCCAATCAGTGCTTAACTTCCACTATTATTTCAACCATTTTTTGTGGTTGCATTTTAACTTAAAAACAGACAGAAATACCCGTTACTAAAAGCATTTCTTGAAAACGTAAAGGATCCCAGGGTCATGCCATGTGCAAACATGGCCCCGGTCGGCCGTGACAACAACTGTTAGCTGCAAACTTTTCCTTATATCCTATTCTTTCCTTGCCAATAAAATATAAATAATTATTAATTCTGTGTGTATATGTATGTATGTATATAATTTACCCATTTCTATTATTATATTAAAAATAAAAATAATAAAAAAATTCTAAACTCATCCTTACGACCCGTTTTCTTATATGACCCAATTTAATTCACAGTAAAAACAAAAAAGAAAGGGAATATCAAACGTTACAGTTCAAAACATTTACCGCCTGTTTGGGTTTGCAGGGACCAAAGGGAAAAAGGAAAGAAAATATTAAAACTGAAAATTTTGATCTGTTTGAATCTGAAGGAAAGGTACTACTTGTTTTTTGATAAAATTTTGCAATTTCCCATTTTGACATGTTCTTTTTTAGGTAACTTTTAAAATTCTCTGCCCTTTCCCTTTGTTTTTCCCTCATCCAGATATAGGCTTAATCGTTCCTCGTGCGATCTTTATATTTAATCGACACGGTTTCCAGTTTCGGATAAGTGAATCCCACCGTAGCAGAAGGATTGGACTCGAAACTTCATAAATTCCATCTACCATCTTAATTTATTAGTTATTTAATTTTATATTTAATAGGTGTATTAATAAATGGATAATTTTTTGAAACTTTTATTTACAATTCAATATAACACTTAAACGTTTATTTTTAACAAGTTTATTCACTGTATTAAGTATGTTTCTTTTGTTTTAAGGGTAAAAATTTCACTATTACATTATCAGCAAATAAAAATGATATAATATAAAAAATATAACAGTGACAAAAACTTTTATTATAAGAAGAAAATTTTAATTATTCTTATTGTCATGACAATATATAAATAAATAATAATATAAAATTAATTTTTATTAAAATGAAATTTAAATCATTTTTTAAAAATATTTGTTGTATTATCTAAAAAGAAAATAATTATTCACTTCTCTCAATTAAAAAATAATAATTATAAAATTATAGGCTCTACAATATATAAAAGAAAAGTGAGAAGAGAATGGAAATAGAATTAATTCATTTAAAATTATAGATACAGAGGGTCTAATTGGATTTAGTTTCTAAAAACACCAAAAGACTTGAATAGTACTATATTCCCAATTTTATTTTCAAAATTTTTCTGAAAGTTTTGTTTTAAAAATAAAAATAAGAATAAATTTAAATATTTTTAATTTATTCTTTTATTTTATTTGATAATTTTATAATTAAATAAAAATTTTATTTATTTATTTTAACAAACGTATTTTACTCTTTATTTTTTATAAATTTAAAAATAATTTTTAAAAATAAAAAATAAAAACATACCAAGCCCCCCGCCCACCACAAATCAAACACGAGAGCGTATCTTCTTCCATATGTAAAATCACTCCCCGGTTTAATCTTAGCGGTTCACTTGTGCTACAAAATCTTTCTTTCTTGATTATAAAATAATTCATTTTATAGATATTAAAAAAATAATTTAATTTATTTATTTTTAATAAATTTTTAAAATTATTTTTATGAATAAAATTTAAAATAATTAAAAATAAAAATAATAAAATAAGTATAAATATAATAAAAAAATAATAAAATATATATTACTAAATTAAAATTAAAAAATATTTAATATTTTATTAAAATTTAAAAAAATAAATAATAAAGGATAAAAAAATTCAAAATATTCAAAAGGTCAACAATTACTAAATGTACAGTGGTCCAATAGTAAAACGCCACATGGATGATGTATGGAGAGTGACCTGAAGCTCTGTCCAATCTAACCTGGCGCCCTTTTCCATCCAACAAATACAAACAAACAAATTCAACCACAGTAACATGTGCCCCGCGATTTTAGAGTCAGTATTTATTATTTAATTTTGGTTAAATTAAAATTATTAGTTATTACAGACGAATGTTGGTAATTAACACCAAGAAGTAATCAACTGTATTTCTTAGGCTCCGTTTGCATTGTAAGAATTTTTTATAAAATATAATTATAAAAATAATAATATAAAAGAAAGTATTTTATTTATTTAATATTAAATATAAAAAATTTTAAAAAATAATTTTTGTATTTTAAAGAAATTATTTTTCTTTATTTTTAAATTTTTAAATACTATTTTTTAATCATCAATATCAATAATAATTTTTTTATTAATTTATATATAAATAATATTATCTTATAAAAATATTTTGTAACGAAAAGAAACGGAGCCTAGTTTTCACCCAAAGTAATTAAATATTAAAGAAATAATGATCAGAGCGATGATAGCCAGGAAAAAAAAGCGAAGGGGATGAGTCGGATAACGGAACCAGTTATGAGGATGGATCACGAAGTCTTTAGAGAAGCCTCTGATACCGTCGAGAACAGCTAGACGGCTGAGATTCCGGCAGTTCGGCGCCAGGCCCAACTGGTTCTCTATCAAATCGAACCGGCTGCCTCGCGACGACTTGAGTCGATCTCTCAACTCCTGCACCTCATATTCTCTCTCATCCGTAGATGACGACGTCGACGACGCCAAAGAAGTAGATGACGCTGTTTCTTTCTCTTTCTCTTCGTGCTCCACCACACTCACCCTCTTTCCCGCCATATTCAACAATCTCTTATTGCAGCCACGGCGAAGATGATAGAATCAAATCGACGATCTCTTATATATGTGCGTGCAGTTGTCTGCCATGATCCAAAGCTCCCGATTACTCACAAATTGACATTCATGGCTAGAAATGATTCACATTAATTTCGTTAGGAAAAGATGAAGAGATGAAAGAGACGGAAACAGAGACAGGTTGTTGAATCTTTTCCACAAAAAAGTGCCTTTCGGTTTTGGCATGGAATCGAGAAGCTCACGAGCGTTCACGGGGAGAATGGGGGAGGGAACGACGTCGAATCGGGAGTACGATTGGTGCGTGCCCTTTTAACGCAAATCTTTAGCAGTGTGTAATTTTATACATCGAAAGGAAAAATATTGCAAGGGAGCTAAGTCAGAAAAGAAAGTGAGACTTCCGTTGGACTGATGGCTGTAACAGAGTTGATTTTGACTTTTGGCTTTGGATTTCATGGTCACGGAAGCAAGATCCCGGGGTTGCCATTTTATAGATACAGCGTGGACCCCATGCTGACATGGCACCTTCTGTGCAGCCACGTTAATCCTAATAAAAAAAAATTAGTGATTAGTACTTTGCAATTTGTGCCTACTAAGTTCCATTTTCTAATATTTTTCTTTTGATGTGGAAGTGAATGAATACCAGCCGTACATGTAAATATTGGAGATTGAAATTTGGAATGCAGAGGAAAGAAGAAATAAGACCTTAAAAAAATTAAATATTACTTAAATTAAAAAGTTTTTGTTCCATTTTCTAATTTTTAAATTATATTTTTTAGGACTTCTTTATTTAAAATAAATTTATATGCTTATATGATCATAAGTTTTTAATACTTTGGTTTAATAAATTTTGTGTAGACTTTAAATAAAATATGAATTTATGGATATAAGTTTTGACGTCGAGCTCCGTAGTTTTTTCATATTTTATAAATAACCCTTGTTGTTAAATTTTATACAATTCATTTAAGAAATTATGAAAATTTTGCTTAAAACCTGCATAAAATTGATACTAAAAATTACATTTAAATAAAGATTATGAGTAGGGAGTACATAGGACTTTGAATCTCTATATTTATTAGAATCATTTAATGAATGCAATTAATATGATTGTCCATAGCATTTTAATTCTATTGAATTTTGATCATACAGATAATGTTATGAAGAATTTCACATCTTAAAAAATTAATTATTTTTTTTTAGATTATCTTTTTAAATCTTAAAATAAGTGAATTAAAATTAAAAATATAAACATCAATACATTAAATAAAATTTAATGATAAAAAAATTCAATTTCCTAAGAGATAGAGCTCACCATAACACTAATCTTAATAAAAATTATCCAAATCATTTGCCCTTAATTTGGCATAACAAAAAAATAAGATTTCATTTCATTTCTAAATGAATTTCATTTTAAAATAATATTTAGCTTTAAGTAAAAAAAATCATTGCGTTTTCAATTTCAATTTTAATTATATTTATATTATTATTAAATTCATCCAATTTAATAACGGTTTTACTATAATTCATTTTATTTGACTTAAAAAATATATCATATAAAAGATTTAGCCTCCTTCTAACATTTTATTAATCATGATACTATAAAAATCTATCTTTTAATTGAATTTCAAGCATTTTTAGATATATTTCAAATAAAATAATTCATTTGCAAATGAATTAAAATTATTATTTTTGACAGAGTTTTTAAACAATAGAATTCATTTATAAATAAATTAAAATCATTTATATTAAAATGAAATAAAATTAATTTTAAAAAAATTGCATGCCAAATGAACCCTTAGTAAATTTGAATCTCTAAGTTGGATCACTTAATTTGGTGTCAAGCTGCTCGCTTAGTAAAATCATATGCATATCAATTCGGTGGTTTATGCACTTTAAGCTTATTTGGTTGCTAGCTAGTTGCATAAATGATTAGCGAATAGCTTGTTATCTTAATTAGTTTAGCTAGTTGATAATATTTACTATTTATATAAAAATATTTGATAGAACTAATAATTTATTATTACCTATTTATATATAAAATGATATAAAAGAGCATGTAGATATTTTATTATTTAATAACATCTCATATTTTAAAATATCATTTATTTGGCTAAATTCTTTTTGAAAATAAATCAAATATATTTGAAATGCAAATAATAAGCAATATTTGAAATAATATTCCTCAATGCTTTTTACTCATATGTTACTTGTAAACCGCATGTTAACATTATTTGAAGTTCAATTACTCTGATTAATTATTTTAAAAATGAAAATTGTAATAATTTATATATGTATTTACAAGTAAAGATAAATCATAAATTTGAACATTATATGAAATATTAATGTATATATGAATGAATATTTAAATAAAAGTGCTTTTTATTAATGAAAATTTATATGATTGCATATGTTTAATTTTGTAATATATATCATATTTTTATTATGATTATCTATCACATTTTGTTTGACCATAACTAGCATGGATCCTATTCTCAATATCTATAAGCCTATCTAACTTATCGTGGTATCACCACATAGCTACTAAACAAAAGATTAAATTTAATTACTTAAATTTTTATAGAAAAAATGAATATTTATAACAAAGTTATTTCATCATATGCACTAGTAAATTATAAGCCCTACCTTTATTCTTGTCTAATTATATCATCATTATGGCTATTGGACTATTCTATAAAGAGATTTCTATCCTCAATAATTGCTAGTGATTGAAAGGCTTCAATTTGGATATCTATAAAAACATTTAAATTAAAAATAGTGAGGCCATATCTTAGTAAGTAGATAATTTATTTAATTATATCCATTCATAATTAACATTTCAAATATTTACTTCTTACCATGCTTCAAACATTTCAAACATCCATATCATCAATAAACCAAAAGCATTAGAAATCATAATCTAATTCACACAATCAAGCCCATAATTATTAAACTTATACTACCTTAATTTATTATTTTACACGTCAATTTAATTAGGATAGCCTAAGTAATTGAGTATAATACTCGAGTATAGGCCCTTGTAAAGAGGGTTATACTCAACTATTGTACTCAAGTATTAGCAAATAGAAACGAAGGAATGTTAGGTAATTTAAGTATAATACTTGAATACAAGGCCCAAAACAATAAGGTTAGTATTCGAGTATCAATTAATACTTAAATCAACAAATTAATCATTTAGTAGCTCAAACTTGATATTTAGTTAATCAAGTAAATTATCTCTACTATTTCTTATATGGAGAAGTTAGAAAGCTGGAGAAGATGGTGGACAATCCCTATTAACACAAATAAGCTTTTAGAAGGAATTCAATTAATAATTAGAATCTAGAAGAGATTTATCTTAATTTGTGGAAGAGTGGATGATGTTGTCTTAAAATCTTGGAGAAGTCGAAGAAAATTACTGATAAAGAAAGGAGAGGAATGAGGAGTTGATGGTGGAGTAGAAAATATGGGGAAAAAGTTAGTAAGCTAGGTACTTGGAGATACAAGGGTATTTTTGGTAATTTTATGAATTAAGAATGGTGTTTCAAGAAAATGAATTACTAAATCCCCTTCACACATTCTATTTAATTTCTAATTTCACACAACCTTGTATTTGAATTAATTATACTAGTTCTCATAATAAAATTCCATTTGTTAACAATAAACACCTATCCTAACCTTATCCACAACATTCTTAATTACCGACATGTATCTATTATGACTAAATAAATAAATAAATCAAAATTCTAAAGTATTAAATGTGTAAAAGTTTTTTCCTTTCAAAGAATTCATCCCTGAATTCTTAAGAATTAACCATAAAAAAGATGGATTAGTTTAAAACTTTATGCATATAAAAAAATATGATTAGTTTTGTTTTTATCTTAGCTTCAAATTCCTATATTGCTTTTTCAATCCCATGTTTTTCCTAGTGAACTTTTACCAAAGGTATTATTTTGGATTTAAGCTTGCAAATTTGATAATTTAGAATCTCTACCAACTATTCTTCATAGGAAAGTTTTGGATCTAGTTAAAGTAGTTTGTGTTGAATAACATGAGAAGCATTAATTAAATATTTGCAAAGCATTGAAATATAGAATACTCGATAAATGGCACCCTAACTAGTATGCAATTGATCCAAAATGCTAGGTAATTGCAAATAGACCAATGTAACATAGTGTTGGCTTTTCCTTTTTACCAAAATGCATTACTCCTTTCATTTGGAAAACATTTAGGAAGATCATATATCCTTTTTAAAATTCCAACTCTTTTCTTCTTCTATCTGTAAAAAAACTCTTAATGATCTTGCGTAGTTTTCAATCTTAAATAACTTTCACCTTTTCTAGTACATCAAAAACAAAATCAAGTTTGAAAAGCTTAGCTTTTCCTAGTTTGAACCATCCCAATGGAGATCTACATCTTTCACCATACAAAACTTTATATGGAGCCATCTTAATGGAAAATTGATAACTATTATTATAAGCAAATTCAATAAAAGGAAAATATTTCTCCTAACTATCTTCAAGTTTAAAAGTGCATGCATGCAACATATTTTCTAGAATTCAGATAGTATGTTCAAATTAGTCATTTGTTTAAGGGTCAAAAGTAGTACTAAAATGCAATTGTATTCCCATAACTTGCTAAAAATATTATTAAAAATAAGCTATAAATTAAGTGCAATCAGAAATAATAATAAGGGGAATCCTATGTAAAAGAGCTATTTTATTAAGACATAACTAAGCATATTAAACCACAAAATAATTGATTTTAATGGGGAGGAAATGAGCTGTCTTGTTTGATCTATCAAGCATTACTTATATTGAATCAAATCTTTTCTAGTTGCAAGGAAACCAACATGGAAATCCATAGTCACACTTCCTCACTCCTATTCAAGAACAAAAAGAAGTTGATGTAAATCCAAGGACTTTTGATGTTCAACTTTGATTTGTTAATAAGTAATACATTTCAGCATGAAATCAAATAATTCTCTTTCCATACCTTTCCACCAGAAGTTTTATTGTAAATCATAATACATTTTCACAATACTTGGATGTATGGTATATGAAGAATTATGAGCATAATGAAATAATTCATTTCTTTTATGCACAAGAACCTAAAGTTAACTCTAAAATTTGATTACGGTTTGCTCATCAATCATTAAATTTGCATTTTGATATGACATTGCTTCATCCTTTAAAACTATATTATGAGGATTTTGCTTCTAAGATTTTTTTAATTCCTTTATCAACACAAATTGAACCATCACTTAAGCAATTACCACCATATGATCTTTAGCTTAAATGTTGGCTAGAATTCTTGATGATTTCCTACTTAAAGCATTAACCATAACATTTACCTTACCTAGATAATAATGAATACTACATTTATAATATTTCACTAAGTCGATCCACCTATACTACCTTAAGTTCAAATCTTTTTTATTAAAGATATATTTTAAATTTTTATGATTAGTATATATTTCACAAGCTTCACCATACAGATAGTGATGCCATATCTTTAATGCAAAAATAACCGCAACCATTTCCAAATCATAAGTTGGATAGTTTAATTCATGTTTCTTCAACTACAAAGATGTATATGCAATTACTTTCTCATTCTACATTAGCAAGCCAATTTGAGAAACATCATAAAAAATAGAAAAGCCACTAGATTTAGAAAGAAAAGCTAATATTGAAGCAAAAGTTAAGCAAGATTTCAATTGTTGAAAGTTGTTCTCATATTTATTAAGCTATTCGAGCCTTAATTTTTTCTAAGTAAGCTTCATTAATGGAAATTTTATCTTAGAAAAGTCCTTTATAAGTCGATGATAGTAGCCAGCCATTGTAAGGAAGCTACAAATTTTTAAAACAATTGCTAGTTTTGGGTAAGTTTGTATTGCTTTAGTTTTCTATAAATCAACTTGAATACCATCTTAGGATATCACGTGTCCTATGAATTGCACATTGGTGAGCTAGAATTCATATTTAGAAATTTTTGCAAAGAGTTAATGTTCTTGAAAGGTTTGTAAAATAATTCAAAAATATTATGTTTTCCTTCACTATTAGAATAGATAAGAATGTCATCGATAAAAATAATTACAAATTTATCAATAAATGATTTAAAATTTTGGTTTATGAGATCCATGAACATTGTAGGAGCATTGGTAAGACTAAAAGACATGACAAGAAATTCATAATAACTATATCGAGTTCTGAAAACTATTTTCAAGGTATCTTT
Source organism: Sindora glabra (assembly GCA_020226215.1). Taxonomy (NCBI): domain Eukaryota; kingdom Viridiplantae; phylum Streptophyta; class Magnoliopsida; order Fabales; family Fabaceae; genus Sindora; species Sindora glabra. Next base: position 18,937,397 of record CM035233.1, read on the forward strand.
CTTTTAAATTTTCAATTAATGATAATAAAAGAACAAATCAATCCTAGAAAAATATTTTACGCTTTGTAACTAATCAAATAGGTCATCAATTCAAGGTAACAAGTATTTATTTTTTATTATAACTTTATTTAATAACAATAGTTAATACAAAGACATAAATTTCTATCTTTCTTCTTCACAAATAATACCAGCACTCCTCACAGAGAAGAACTAGGGCTAATGAAATATTTATCAATTAATTCTTGTAATTGCTTCTTAAATTTTTCCAATTCAACTAGAATTATTTAGCAAGGTAGGACAAAAATTAAATTGGTATCAGCAATAACTTTGATGTTAAACTTAATCTCATTGTCTAAAGGCAAACTATGTAAATTTTCTAGAAACATATTTAGAAATTCATGAACAACTAAATCATTTTGGATTTCAAAGGAAAGCTCATTTAAATCTTAAGTCATAGAAAGATATGTTAAACATCTACCTCTAATAAGCTTTTGAGCTTTGATACTAGAGATGATTCCAATAATTCTTGAGTTTTATTCCCTTTGAAATACAATAGAAAAGGCTCCATCTATAAAAAGTAACCATTTTGTTTGAACAATCTATCTAAGTATGATATTTTGATAACTAATTTATAACTAGGATAATTTTGTAATCTATCATTTTCAAAAGAATCAAATCTATAAGTAAGACTTGATCTTAGACACAAATAGTGTAAGCATATATAAATTGAGTAGTCACTATAATTTTTCTATAAGAGTAACAACCTATAAAGGATTTGACAATCTAGTAAATGCTCTAGACATCAAAGAAAATTTCATGGAAACAAAGGTATAAGTAACTTCTAAATCTATCAAAACATTGGTTTACAAATTTTCAATAGAAAGTATACTTGCAACAATAACATTAAAGGCTTGAACCTCTTGATGAATTAAAATGAACACTTAATCTTGGTTCCTTGGCAGGTTTCTTTTTCTAGTATTACCATTACCACTAAGCCTTTGGATCAATTTTAGCCTAATAGTTATAGGTTAAGTAGTTAGATTTTGGTGAGGAGCAAGGTAGTTTACATTATAACTTGGTGGATTACTTAGACAATATCTTCTTTTATAGTCCAATTAACTACATTGAAAATAGACTATGTTCATTTTATTACAAGATTACAAATGTTTTTTTTTACATTGAACACATTGTGGTGGTTCCCCTTAAAAATTGCTTTTATCTTGAAATTATCCCTTACTAAAATTGGTAAGAGCACTAGAATAGGATAAAAGATTACTATAACTTTTCCCTCTTAGAGTTACTTTGCCAGTGCTTCTAGGATGAAAACTTGGAATAGATTGATTTTTTCACTATGAGGAATATTGGATGGAGGTATTCCTTCCATGCTAACTAAATGACTTGGTCCGTTAAATCTATTACATTTTTCTTTCAAGATGAGCCTTTCTCTCCTCTCAATCTTTAATTCGATATTCCATTTTTAAATGCTTGATCAATAATGTCTTGAAATATAGTGTCTTTCATGACATAAGTAACATTAAAGAAGTGATTATAGAGACATAAACAAATCTTCAAACTTTTTCTTTTTCAATAGGAATCAGATATCTTGTATAGCAAGATAGATGGATGAACTATGAGATATATTCACTGACAAGCATTAACCCTTGTTTCAAATACTTAAATTCTTGTGTTTTGGCTTCACAAACGTTGAGAGGTAAGAATTAATCAATAAAAAGATTTTGAAAGGCTATCTAAGTTAAGGATGGTAAGATAGATTCTTTGTTTTCTATAGTACTGGTGAACCAAAAGTCACTAACATCTTCTAATCTATAACCAACAAGTTCAATAAGTATTAAATCAAAATAAGAAAGAATTTTTTCATATCACTCAATTTAAGTAAATAATTGATGATGATAAAAAGTTTATTGGTAAGGTTTTCTCTAAGTGAGTTTTTTTCCCCTTTTTTCTTTGGCTAAAGGCTTGATCCTCATGCTCCATATGTTGTTCCCATTCTTTTTCTTAGTAGAGAACTTAAGCTACATTGAATAGTAACTGTTATTTAACAACAATAGCTCATAAAAGGATATTCTAATCATCATTTCCTTTGTGTTTACCATAATGAGCTACGACCCTTTGGATAACCCTTTATCACTCATATCACTACCTTTATAACTATCAAACTCTGCCATTAACTAATTCAAGAAAGGTTTCAAATATTTAGTTCACATATGAATATACCTATGAAGGTGCTTGGTTCACATAATCTCATATTTCTAGAAAAGTGTTCTAGAAAAGTGTACATTTCTAAGAATATATTTTCAAGTATGTAATTTCTTGGAATATAATATTTTTATATTTGATTTAATATATATATATATATTCTTTAGAATATTTTTTTATATGATTAAATATATTATATTATCACGTTTAGTTCACACTTTATATTCTTAAGAATCTTATTATTTTTTTAAAAAATACCTTTATTAATTTTTTATTATAAATTATAATAAATTATAAATTTAATTAAAAATATGTGAACAAAAATTTTTAAAGAGTCAATAAATTAATAATTTGAATTCTATTTGATTAAAATATAATAAATAATTTAATATATAAAATATTAAAATTTTTAAGAATTTAAATGTGAAATTAATTAGTTATATAAACGAATTAAAAGTAAGTTATCTCTGATATCAAGATATTAGTTTCACATAATTTACACATTTAAACTTCTATTTTTTTTAACTTTGTAAAGCATTTAAAATTATAAATTTTAATTGTAATATTCATGTAAATGACACAATTTAATAAAATATATATTACATGTAAATATACAATATTAATTAATATAACCATACAAATCAAAATTTAATATATTACAATTACTTTATAAATCCTTTTTTTTAATATGTCTTGAGATTGTATATAAATTAATAGGAATGAAATTTAGAACTTACATATTTATTTATTTTTTACTTATTTAGTATAATTATCCTTGTTATTATGAAAACATTGAAAATGAAAAGTATAGGATAAAAGTAAAAAATAAAAATAAAAAATTTTAGAACTAAATTAGGGTTGGAATCTAGAAATTTCTTATTTTTTTTATGTATTTGGTGTAAATCTACTTGTTATTATGAAAAAAATTAAAAATGAGAAATATAAGCTAAAAATAAAAAATAAAAAAATTCAAAATAAATCAAAGTATAAAAAATAGAAGTAAAATTATCCTTTTATTTAGGATCAACAGTCTTATGAGATAAAAATTTAAGATATCCACCTCCCCTATGAGAATATGTGGGGGAAAAGTTAAGATTTAAGATATTCCTAGGAATGTTACATTCCAGGGTAAATTTTTTAAAATTTTGAATCAAATATAAAAATATAACATTCCAATGAAATATTCCTTCCTAGGAATGTAAAAAATATTTCACGAATCAAATGCTCCTATAAGCAATTATTCTATTAAAGATTCGCCGCCACCATTAAATAACTTTAGACTTCACCAAAATAGCATTGGTGGTATAGTCTTAAATAAGCAGCCATAATCATATCCTATTCATCCTATCTTAAGGCTATTTATTCCCATTTATCTCCTAGACCATACTTTGATATTAATTTTGTCAAGACCTATTTGGTTATAACCGACATGAATCCCATTCCCAACACCCACAAGCCTATCTAACCTATCGTAATATCATCACAAAGCTAATAAACAAAATATTAGATTAAAGTACTTAAGTTTATATTAACAAAATGAATATTTATAACAAATTCATTTCATCATATACAATAGCTAATTATAAGCCCAACCTCTATTCTTGTCTATATTCTACCATAACTATGGTTATTGGACTACTCTATCAATCAAGGCTAGAAGTTTTAGGTCCAATTGCTACAAACCACCTGCTTAAATCCAAAGTTATATGGTTTAGGCTAGATTAAATATTGGAATGGGTAGAAGCAGATAAAATTTAAAAAAATATTTTAGTTATGTAGCAACCACAACCTGCCCACTAATATCTGAAGGACAATGTCATTTTAGGCATTGGTTGCTAAAAAAAATTGCTAGCTTCTTCTTTATCATCACTCATTAGACAGAAATGACAAATATTGAAAACACAACCTAACCTTTTGTCCTCCACTTCATTCGTAGAAAGCAACCTAACCTTAGTGATATATGTATAGCTAATTTATTTACCTAAGGATTCTATACATTTGGAGAGCACACTAGGTTCATTTATTCATTTCATCTATACAAATTAAAACAAAAATTAGCAATATTAGTCTTTGAAATAGATTAAATTTTCATTTATATCTTATTTCAATTTTAATTTTAACTCTATTAATTTCGTTAATAGAGTACAATAGTAATCCATGTATAGTTAATTCCATCAAATGGGAGAATCCTTACTAGTTTTTTTATTTTATTTTGTAGATGGAAATAATAATATTTCATATAGATCTAGATTACTCTATGATAATATTACATACGAGAAAGTAGGTGGTGAACCAATTTGTAAAAATGGTTGGTGTGTAGGATATTTCTTTTAAAGTACCCTAAACCCACCCGCACCCAATGGTACCCATTGGTACCCGCAAAGCATGGGTCCAAGTGGGTAACATAGTTTTTACAGGCAATTGCAAGTCCAATTTTATGATATGCAATTTTGAGCTGCACGGTTGGTTTAGGGGCTTTTAACTACTCTTGCCCATCCAATTTCTAACCCTACTATCAATAGATTTCTACTCCTAAGTAGCTAGTGATGGCTAAGAGACTTCAATTTGGATATCTATAAAAATATTTAAATTAAAAATAGTAAGACAATATCCTAATAAGTAAATAATTTACTCAATTATATCCTTTCATAATCAATATTTCAAATATTTACTTCTTACCCTGCTTGCTTTAAACATATTAAACATTCTTATTATCAATAAACAAGAAGCATTAGTAATCACAATCTAATTCACATATATTAAATATCAAATAAACTGTCTTATACCTCTCAGTCAACCTTATCTATTTACAAACCTAACATTATTCCTCCAGATACCTTATTCATTCACAAAAAAGTAATGGATCTCATGTTAATAATTCAATTTCAACATTTCATTTTTTATTGTCACATTTCCTGCATCATTGTAATTTATCACTTCATTAATCATTCAACATTCCATCTTCCTTTTAATTTCAACTAGTTAATCATAAAAGGATAACATTTACTATAGAAGCTCATAAGTTTATCAATTCAACTTACAAACAAATCAAGCCTGTGGTTATTAAATTTACACTACCTTGGTTTATTATTTTACACTTCAATTTAGTTAGAAGAGCTTAGGTGTTCAAGTTTAATACTTGAGTGCAAGCCTCTATAAAAGGGGTTATATTCAAGTATTATACCCAAGTATTAGTAGACAAAAATGAAGGAATGCAATGGTATTTAAGTATAATACTCAAATATAAAACCCAAAACAATAAGGCTAGTATTCAAGTACCATACTCAGATACTTAGAGGTAGAAAGTAAATGATCTCTCAATATATTGAGTAGGGTACTTAGGTACAATACTATTATGTTCACATACTAGGCAATGCTAGAGTACCATACTTAAGCATACAATCTAAAATTTTCATAAATTTCTCGATTTGCAAAACAAATACTAATTTCCTACCCATCTAGCAATGTGCAACATTCCCAACTTGTTTTTCATTATTCAAACCATGTTCTTTAGTATTTCTCATGTCAAAACAATAAATATCTAACTCAACTAATAATATTCTAATAATAATTTATCAATTAATACTCATGTCAACAAATTAACCATTTAGTAGTTCAAACTTGATATTTAACTAATCAAGTAAATTATCTACTTATTGTTTCTTGTGTGAAGGAGTTGAGAAGTTAGGAGAAGATAGTGGATAACCCTTATCAACACAAATGAATGAAATTTTGTTAAATCCATAATTCACTTTCTTTAAATCAAGCTCTAAGGAATTCAATCAAGAATTAGAATCTAGAAGTTTACCTTGATTTGTGCAAAAGTGCATGATGTTGTTGTAAAATCCCAGTCCAACTTCGTAGAAGATTGAAGAATTAGAGTGGAGAAGTTTAAGAAAATTGCTCTTAAAGAGAATAAAGGAAGGAGAATTCAGTGGTAGAGTGGAGAAAATGGGAAAAAAGTCAATAAGTTAGGTATTTAGAGATATAAAGGCATTTTTGGTAATTTTGTGAGTTAATAAGGGTATTTTTGAAAAAAAATCACCAAATATCCTCTATATATTTTATTTTAATTTTAATTTTGCACAACCATATATTTAATTTTATTATACTAATTCTCATAATAAAATTCCATTTTTAACAACAAATGTCAATTCTAAGTTTATCCACAATATTTTTAATTATTGACATGTATCTGTTGTTAGTAATTAAATAAATAAATCAAGATTCTAAAACATTAAGGGTGTAATATTATCTTATCTTGATAAGAAATGAATATTTATAAGATAAAACTTATAAGCACCATATTCAAATATATGTGTTAAGCTTACAAGCTCATTTATTATTATCATTATCATCATCACACAAAAAAAAATGACCAAGTGTTGTTATAGAAAATAAATAAAAGGGTGATCTCCCTATAAATGATAAAAAAAAATACTTCATTAAATATAGGAAAATGTCCTTCTACATTTAAAAAGGGAACCAATTATTTCAAAATGTTAGACTTCTTAGCATTTTTAAATTGGTGAATTAAAGGTTAAATTGTTCATTAAAAATATTATTTATTAAATATTAAAATCAATGGACTGACTTAATCAATTAGTCAAAATCATCTCAACTACTTAAAAATTAATTAAAATATTATTTACTAAACACCTTTTGACGTTTTCCTCTTATTTTGTAATTTATGAACGATTTCCCATTCATACTATATAAAATTCGAATCCAAAGATATAAAATTATATGTTTACCGATCAACTAATGAGTCTTTCTCTTACAACAGCTTTCTGTTTGTATGACTAGTTGATAGGATAATTTCACTAATCAATCTTGGATGATAATGAGTGTGGAAATTATAATTTTACCATTCACGTTATGTCTTACACTTTCATTTTCATTTTTGCATTTTTTACGAAAAAATTTTAACATTACATTAGAGGAGTGATCTCCCCATTTTTAACATAAGAGTACACGATAATTAATTTATTTATTATTATATACTTCAAATTTAATAATTACTACTATTAATTTTTTTTTTTGTTATTATTATTATCTCTATTTACTTATAATGTTAAAACAAATAAAGATTTATATACTTCAAATTTATAACTAATAATATTAATTTATTTTTTATTTTTGTTATAATTATTCATTTACAATATTAAAATAAATAAAATTATTAAAGTGAATCATTAAATCTCATCTTAACAGTATTAAATATATATATTTATATACTAACTATATTATCTCTTTTTATTATTGATCTCAATATCATGAATAATAAAATGATGTACAAATAAAAGTAAAGAATTAATATATTAAATATGAACCTTGGGTAATATAATATTACTACGTTGGTAAACGAAATACTAAACATTCTGTTTATTCTTTGACATAGCATGTAAATTTAGATTTATTTGCGGAATTAATAAAATGACTGCTGATAGACACGTGCGCATATACAAGGTCCGCGTATACGCCCATCGAGTGGATTATTGAGATCTGAAATACTTAGATTTTAAAAAAATATGAAACTATATTATTAAATTTAATTTTAAAATAATAAATACTATATAATAATTTAATTTAATTTAATAATATATCAATATATCAATATATTAATAATATACAAAAATTTAAAACAAAGTATAGTATTTTATTCAATGCATATATGCGAATGAATGGGCTGTTTAAAATATGGTTTGCTGTCATTATACGGTTTTGTTTTATATATCGCTTGTCATTTTATAGCTTGGTTTGCACTTCTACGTTGACATAGCAAATTGCAATGACAACTAAGCATAAGGTGTTCAACACGTTTCTCTCCGCCTTGTTTCGTTGAGGGAAAGAAGGGAAATTTATTAAATTTGATTTAAAAAATTGAAGGAGAAAATTTTAAAAAAATTTGAATCGATTAAAATATTTTAGTCAAAAATTTTATCTTTAAAAACTTTTCCTTCTTATCTCTATCCAAATAAGAGAGGGAAGTAATATTATTTACACATAATAAAAATGAGAAAATCAATACAAAATGTTTCAATTCGTATTGTACATGAAAAACATGAAAACCAACGTAATCAAATATCTCTATTCTATTTCTGCGGAAGGATTTCATTATCCGAAAAGAAATAGGATGCACATAAATTAAAACAGAGGACAAATCCAAACTAAAAGCAAAAGCAAGAAAATTACATAAAAAATTAAACAAATAATTCCTAAAGTGAGAAGACAAAAACACTAGGCTCTTGTTCGATATGATTAAAAATAAATTTTCATTTTATTTTAAAATATTTATTTTTAAACGGTATTTAATTTTAAGTAAGGAGATTTTCATTTATTTATAATTTTTATTTAATTATATTTATATTATTATAAAATTCATTGAAATTATCAAATATTTTGTTAAAATTCATTTTATTTGGCATAAAATATGTTATATCAAAAAATTTACCTATTTCCTAACATTATATTTACAATAATATCATTAAAATTTACTTTTTAAATGAATTGAATGCATTTTTTAACACATGCCAAATAAAAGAATTCATGGACCAATATATTGAAATAATTATTGTTGACATAATTTTCAAAAAATAAAATTTATTTCTAAATGTATTAAAATCATTTATCTTAAAAATGAAATGAAATAAATTTTTTTAAAAAAATTGTATTCTAAACAAAGTTAAAAACAGTTGAATAAATAACAAGATGTAGAAATGAAAAATCGGATATCAACATGCTTAATTCATTGGACAGAATTCTCTGAAGGTCTGTTTTGGTAAAAAAAATATTTTTCTAAAAAGTAGTTATAAAATAATAAAATAATGAAAAATAATATAATTATTTAATATTAAATATAAAAATTTAATAAATAATATTTTTTTAAAAATTGTTAATTTTTCTCTACTATTATACATTTAAATATCATATTTTTTAATTATAAATTATAAAAGTACATAATATTTTTTTATTTATATATAAAAAATAAAATAAAAATCTCTTAAAAAAACCGAGTGCAGAAATGAGTTAAATAAATGGAAGCCAAGAATGATACCATCCTAAATGCCAGCCAAACGATGCGTATCGTCAAGGAGCGAAGCTTCAAATGATCTTATCAAATGTGTGATAAGGTACTGATCAGATGCATAAAAACAAAGTTATGTCATTATCTATCTACCTATTTATATTTATATTATATAGTAACGTTTGGCATTATTTTTTTAATTTTAAATTTCAAACTTAAAATATTGTGTGTTGTGTTAATTGATTTATTATTTATCTGATAAGAAAAACAAATGAGGAAGGACAAAGATTTTTTGGGTTACTTATGAAGTGGAATAAAATTATCTTGGACTGATCAACTCAACCAGTGGCATTTCAACAATAAGATTACATGCTATCGAAATTATACTCGCAACTGACATAACATTACGCATCCAGGACAAACATAACGTATTGATTAAAAGAGTTACGTAGGCACTGGACTTTTTTAAATTTAAATTTAATTTACGTTTAATATAAATTAATTTTATATTATTATTTACTCATTTATTATTATATTAATAAAAATTATTAAAAAATTTGTCACTATTATAAAAAATTTTAATTATTATTAATTTTTTAATAATATACTTTTTTTTTCATTCTATACAATATTTTATATTAATAATAAATTAAATTTAAACTTTCTTTTAATATACCTCGGAGGACAATTGGACTTATTTTCAAATATTATATTCCTAATCAACCATTATCAATTTGGATCTTGGTATAGAAGATATGAAACAACTTGCTCTTTCTTGACAATGTGCCATATTCAATTTTTTCCCTCACAAATTGACGTAAATAGTATACAGAAAATGACCTTAGTAGTTTATATTAATGTTATGAAGTCATTTAAGTCATTTGTTTAATGGATAGCAAAATAATATTAGTCATATTTTATGAGTTACTATAAGGATTCAAATTTCAAGAACTCTCAGGAAAAAATTCTTTACCTTTTGTTTGGCATATTAAAAAATAAAATTTATTTTATTTCATTTTAGTAAAAATAATTTTATTTTATTTTTAAATAAATTATTTTATTTAGGATAAATTATATAAAATATAATTTTATTTTACTTTAAAATGAATTTTTTTATTTGAAATTTTATTAAAATTCATGAAATTCATTTTAAACATTTATATTTATAATATTATCCTTAAGAATAATAGAGAAAAAAAATTTAAAGAGAGGGAGATAGCTATTAATAACTTGAAAAAATTAAAATAAAATTTTTCAATAAAAATATAACATTTAAAATGAATGAATTCTTATCAAATTTTATGTAATTTCATGAGATTTTAAAATGACAATAATGTAAATAAAATAAGATTTTAAAATAAAATAAAATTTAAAAATTTAAATTTAAATATAATTTTTTAATAGAATTCATTTCGAAATAAAATGAATTTTAATTTTAAAGTACGTTAAATAAGGGATTAATATTCTAAAATTATGCTCCGATTGATCCACTCCACCGCTGCTTTACAAATTGGTAGTAATTGTGAGCATCTATCACTATGATGCTCCTCCAATACCCTATGCAGTGGAGGCTAATATCTCCCTTCTCATCGTGCATGCAACATCGGCAGGTGAGTTTATTTTTTATTTATAAAAATTTTATATACTTTTTATATAAATAAAAAATGATATATTATCTTCATATTTTAATTATTAAAAAATGATATCTAAAATTATAATAAAAAATAATTTTATTTTTATAAAAATTATTTTTCACTAAATTTATTACATTTTACGTATAAGATACAAGCAGAATATTTTTATTATGTCATCAATTTACAATTATATTTTTATAAAAAAAATATTTTTAACTAAAATAAACAGAGTTGTGATGTAAATTTTTTTTCATGTTTATATTTTCATGTTTAATCTCCGTTTTCTATACTGACTTAAGTTATTACGTTGTTTGTCTTGGCTTCGATAGAGATACAAATAATTAATTGTACCCCCAAATAACGTTAACTATTGTAAGATACTGTTGAATTTAGGATTTTTTTTTTTTTTTGGGAGTGGGGATAGTGTACAAGCACATACGTTACATGCTAGAGGGATGGTGCCAGTTTAGTCATAATTAAACAAATTATTTTGGCAAAATCACCCTGATCTATCCAAACCTAGTTAATGCGATTTGGCAAGCTACTTGAAAACTTTACACAAGCTCAGTCTTAGAATTTTATTAAAATAAAATGGATATCATTTTAAGGTTATTAATTCTAAATAATAGGTCATTAAAATCTTTTTAATTCTTTCATTATAGGCTAGTAAAGATATAAGTCTATACTCTAACTATCAAATATATTAATCTATAATCAAGTATTTATAAATTCAAATAAAAAATCACTTTAGAAAATTGAGGTTTAGAAAATAAGAAGTTCCTAGATCATTGTTCAATCAATTTTATTAAAAATAAAATATCTAGAATTAATGATTTCTCACATAAAAAATTTATCATTCTTCCACTTAAACAATATTAATTATAAAAAATTATTTTAAAAAATATTTTATATAAAAATGATTCTCAAGCTAAATGTAATATTTTGAATATATAGCCATGATTTTGAAAACACACCATTCAATAGATGATACTTGAAATATAGCTCACACTTAAACAATCAACAATATTAAATCATGACGGTAATTACATTATTATTAACATAAAACCTTCCATAATTATATATATTATCAATTATTTAAATATAAGTCATTAATGTAATAAGAAAAATAACATCAAAAGTGTGATATAACAAAATATGCTATATTCAAGTCAGTTTTGAATGATTTTTCTATAATAAATTCAATAATAAAATATAAAAATGTTCTAGTAATAATAAATTTAATTATGTTAAAATCTCAAAATAATATCAATTAAGAGATAAATATCAAATACAGGAACTAGTAATTGATAATGAGTCTTAGTCCTCATATATCTATTTACCAGAATGTATTTAAATTTTAAAATGGTATCAACTAAGAGACGATGAATATATAACTTAAGAACTAATTATTGATACTAAATTTTTGTCCTTATTAATCTATTGCTAGAATATCTTAAAGTTTAAAATGGTATCCATTAAGAAATAAATAAATAAATATATTAAGAGCTAATAATAAATAACAAATTTTGATTATAACAAGGTATCATACAAAATAATATATTATACTTAATGCCTCACCTTTATTAAGATAATTCTTATTATTTCAATATGATGCTTATAGAGACCACATATACAAGTTTAAGAGTTAACAACTAGCACCAAGTTTTAGTTTTTCACAATTATAATAATTGATACATTTCACAATATGTATTGATAAAGAATTCATAAATTACACATATAAATGCATAATAATATATAATACGATTAAAAGCAATTATGATAATGATACACAAAATAAAGATTAGCAAGTTGTGTAATAATATGTATGATATATACACCTTGTACACCAATAAATATATTATAATTATCAATTAAGATGAAAGGTTTTATATCATATAGAACTTCCACTAACCAAGCATATTATAAGAAAATAAAATTGAATGTCCATATCTCAAAAGGCTTTCTAAACATCCTATAAATATAAAAATCTTAGTTTTGGTGGAAAATATTTAAATTTTACATATATATCTCAATGGTATGTAAATAATAATTTCTCAAATCACCAACTTCATATAATAAAAATAAAAGAAATTAATAATTAAGATAAATTAATTATATAATTAACTTGAGTTTCTTAAATAAGCAGCTTGCATGGCTATTTGAACTGGATAGTAAAATTGACACTAAGTTAATTTAACATAAGAGTTTTCTAAAATATATTTCTAAAAATTGCTTGAATAAAGTATGAATAAAAATTTTAAATTTCACTTAAAATAATTTTAAAAATTCTCATAATAACAATATATACTATTGAGTAAAAAGCATCTCATAAAAAATTAGAAAAAAATGGGTTCACAATACATATACCAAAAACCTTATTAGTTGCTTTATACTATGCTTAAAGAAACACACAATAATTTATATGTCAAATTCATTATTATTAGTAAAAATATGCTTGATAAAAATTACTTCAAAATTTAGATATTATATACATAAAAGAGGATTCAACAAGATTTTCACCTATTTATTATGCATATTTTTCAACAAACAAATGTTTGTAATAACATATAATTTATTATAAAGTAAACTATATAAGAAAATTTTGATATCTAAATTCACTTTTTTTAAGTAAAATAATTTCAAAAATCATTAATGATCTTAAATTAAAATCAGCTTTTGAACATAGGTATCAAATTGTGGAATGCAAGCAAGATTTTATAACATCAAATCAAACTTTCATTGATGTGAAGATTTAATGCAATTATCAAAACATATGCTCCATTTCAAAATATAAATTAAACATTATCAAGTAATTCATTATATTTAAAAAATTATAATATTAATAACATTCTTGGTAATTAAATAATTATAAATTTATTTGTACTAATTAATTAGATAATTTATTAATGAAGTATAATTTTTTCAAAAAATACTATATATAATTACACCCTAAAGATAGAAATGAAAAAAAATTATTTTTGAATATTATTATGTTATAAAGTCATATAACAATATGAAATTCAATTTACCAATATGTAACTTCTAATTCATGGATATAAGAGTAATGTACATTACTACAATTTTTCCTTTAGAGAGAGAATATAGTATTTAAAAATACCCTTCTAGTCACTAAGCTAACTAAGAGAATACCTTAGATTGAAGAGAATACCTTAGCATTGTAAATATGTCTTCTTTGGAGACATATTTGTAAAAGTAAAGCAATTTTAAAAATTTATATGTTTCATAAAATATTTTTTATTAAAATATGCAACAACCTTCTTGGATAGGTAGTTGCACATAATAATCATAAATTAGTCTCATATGATATAATTCAAAGACTTCATGAATCAATGTAAATGATTTTATTTTGGTGATAATTATCTACAACATTCAATAGACTTTTAAAAAATTTAGGATATAAAAATTATCTAAAACAATGATCTTTCAAATAGACATAATAAATGATTAATTCAAATATAAAATAACATATCAGATGATCACAAAATTAAAAAATATTACATCTAAATTATCTCAATTTTAATCATTTTATACATAAAACACATTTCAAATTTGTGCAATTCAAAAATATAATAAAGCTTGAAATATAAATTTATTTTGAAAATTAATGCTACTGTTAAATTAAGATTAATATAAGGATAAATTTATAATTTTAATCAAATTTC